>VZRZ01001921.1:336560-476501 GCA_013398175.1 Climacteris rufus | reverse complement strand
AGAGAAGAGAAGAGAAGAGAAGAGAAGAGAAGAGAAGAGAAGAGAAGAGAAGAGAAGAGAAGAGAAGAGAAGAGAAAAGAAGAGAAGAGAAGAGAGAAGAGAAAAGAAGAGAAGAGAAGAGAAGAGAATAGAGAAGAGAAAAGAGAAGAGAAGAGAAGAGAGAAGAGAAAAGAGGAGTTTTGACATATTGACTGCATTACTTTGTTCTGGGGATGAATTTGGTAGAGGACACAACGATTTCACTCTGTATTTCCTGATGTTCTCATTACCAAAATTGAGCAGTTTCAACTCTTGGTGCCATTGGACAGGGCGTGAACGTGAGTGTTTCTGAACCCTTAACACAGGCAAGATGCAATGAGTTCATTACAGTATTGCTAACAAAACCCCTCAACCCTCCCCTTTGATCTTCCTTCCCACCTTTTCATAGTATTTGACCTCGTAGTCCAGTATGATCCCGTTGGGATGCTCGGGCTCCTGCCAGGAGAGGGACACACTGTTCCTGGATGTCCTGTCTTTCCTCATCACCGTGATGGGGGATGGAGCTGCAGAGGGGAGGGAGAAAAGCAAACTGAGTTTATCTCTCTTGCAGTTCTTGGCAAGGAGTGTGGTTTCCATTGGAGAGGCTCAGAGGCAGAGGTCTGGCCTGGCACCAACCCCGAGCAGCTGGGCTGCAGGGGTGGGACACATGGAGCACCCTGGCCTCATGGAAAATGAGCTGAGATTTTCTCCACGGCTGAAGAAAGACAGCAGATGGTTTTGATCTGCTACTACAGTGTAAGCAATGAAATATACTCAGTGTATGAAAATAGCAGTGCTACCTATTTGTTATAATGCTGAGGTATTATCATTACCAGACTCTGCAGAACTCTGATAACATTTTCATATGCAAGTGCACAAGGGTGCTGGGATGAATTAAGTACAAGGAGCTCCTGGTATCCAGGCTAGGAATAACCACCAGCACAATTCAGCCTCTTTGGCAACATCATTTGGTAAGCTCTCCAGATAAAAATTGCTCCCATATACACTCCTCCTTTACCACATTGCTTTGAAAATGAAAATTGAATAAAAAAAAAAATCCAAACTGCAAAATTACATAATTTTTTTTATATGCATTGATCAGGGTTAGGCATGACAACTGATTGCATGCACAGATTCACCCACCACCCACGACTTGGAAATAATATCAAACACACACAAAAAAAATCATTATTTCCTAAGATTTTTGAACATGGGTTCAGTTTTAGACCACCCAGCTTTTTATGTTGTTCCAAGACCAGGTCTGGGTTTCCTGCACTCACTGAAAGCCATGCAATTTTTTAAAGTTTTTGTTTTGTTCTGTTTCTTTTGGGTTGGCTTCCCACTCCAAATGCTTCTCTTCCATGGCTTTGGCCAAAATTAATCAGATTCTATCTTACAGATCACACAGTAAAGGCTGTAACTGTCATTTAAAAAAAGAATCTTTTACTAATAAACAGCCTTTTATCTTAACATGTAAATAAAATGTGTTTATAAGTTCAACATTTGCTGTCCTAATAAAAAGCCTCTAGAGCTGATTTCAGCAATTTAATATCAGCTGAATCCTATGAAGCTTTTATTGTCCATATAAAACTGGCTGCATTTTACAGGCATTATATTTTTACATGCTTTAGCCAGTCCTCTTTTTGTCTGGGTTTTCATTTGTGCAAAAGAACTTTCAATAGCCACGAGAAAAAAAAATAATTTAAAAAAGAAGTTTTAATTAAAATGAATTTTGGAAAAATTATTCTACTTTTGATTTTGGTAGAATTCCAGCAAAATATACCTTTAGTCCCAAGTCATAACATAAATGTTGAAATCCTCCTTTAACTGAGTGGGGGATCCATTCTTCCATGTTCATTCTGGGTTGAACACATCCTCAAACAGCATTTTCACATTTCACATGGTTCACAAAAGATTAAAAAGTTGCATTTCTTTTTTCCCCAGCAAGAGAAATTTATCCTGAATTTAAATTCCTAAAATCAGTTGTTGGAGGGGGTTTTTTTATGAGGTTTACTTATTTCAAGTAGAATGTGAAAGAGTCTGTCTGTTTTACTCAGACTCACCAGATCTATGCTTGGTGAAGAGGTGAAAAGCATCAGGGAAAAGTGGGCAGGATTTGTGTGTAACTAACATCCTTCAGCAATTCCAATATATCCATACTTGCTGCGTTTACACTCTCCTAAGTCATTTTTATGTCTTCTTTTTAAGTCAAGCTTTTTTTCTTTTTTTTTTTTTTTTTTTTTGCATGTGAATAGATTGTCAAACCCAGTACCCAGCTGGTAACACTTCCCATTAAGGTAAAATTAATACTGATTTTATGAATAATTAATATATGATTAACAGAAATGGCTTTTCCCCTAATAAATTATGGCAATTTTGCTTTAACAGATTCTCAAGGCAGGCTGAAAAAATCTTGCATGCTCCAACACAGATATGCTTTAAAAAAAAAAAAAAAAAAACTTTCCTCTAACAAAGTATTAATTATTTTGAGCTCATTTGCACACATCTCTGCAGATGCTCCCAGTAACTTATCTCACAGCAGTTTATTAGAAAACATCTGCTCTGCAGTTATCAATAACATTATAAAACATTCATATACCTTTCCTAATCCCTAGGGTTCCCAAAGCTGCTTAGAAATTATACACAGAGAGTGTCTGGAAGAGACAGCATCCCACTGCCTGGGTAAATTGAGGGGAGATAAATAACCAGGGGAACATAATGGTTCAGCCACCTTTAATCCTACACAGAGATGAGATAAAATGGAAACAATTCCCAGCACAATTCCTTTCTTTGCTGGTCTGCCAGAAGCTGGACTGTCAAAGTTTAAAATCTTAATGCATTCTTTTTGGGTTTTTCTGCTATACCTGTTAGATAGAGGTGGGTTTGAAAACTGTTAGAAGTCTTGAATTCAATTGAAGAAAATATCTTGCTCAGATAACTTCCACGTTTATGCTTAAACCTACTGCAATCAATGAATTTAAGAAACAGTAAGTTATTTTTAGAGTTAAGGTAACCTGATATGGCCCCAGCCCAGGTCTGGGGTATAGTTCAGAGAAATAACTTGACATTTGGACCATTTAATTATTTTTTTCTGTATGCATCACCAGATTGCAATGTAAAACTTAATAAGCTGTGCTCTAAATAGTGTCTGAGCAGAATTCAGCCTTAATTTCCATTTTGTAACACCAGAGCAGCTCAGTTACTGTATTTGACCATTTAATTGGAAGAGTCTGGAAATCCAGTAAAGAGAAAAATCATAGTTAAAGGAAGTTAACATTATAAACCATTAAACAGTGAAGGCATCACCATGCTCAGCAATGCATACGAGGAAGAGAGAACCAAGACTTTCTTGTTTCCTGAAAATAATTAAATAACCACAATAGGATGAGACTGAATTGAAATGCAGGCTACAAAAAGGTAAGAGAAACACATATTATGAGCAGCCATTTTTCATTGTACTTCCATGATTTTTTAATCTTAAATTAATAGACAATTAGATTGTGCATGAACAGAATGAGAAAATAAATATTTTAAATGCCTGCAGGTCCCACTGACAAACCAGTTCACACTATGGGTTAGCAAATAGTGCGACATTATGAAGCTTTTTAGGATTCATGGAAGTTTTAAAAATTATATTAAAGTATCAACAGCAATGCAAAGGTTAAATTAGTTTATAATTTACAAAGCATGCATTTAAAGGTAAAACAAGGAGAGTACTTTTTTAGACTAAGAAAAGGAATTAATGCTGTTTCAGTGATTTTTTTAATTAATCCCATGTACAGTCCAATGTATTTATATTGTTATTGATACTTTGATTAAAGTATTACCACTCTTAGCTTCTTCACTCGAGCAAGAGCTGCGCTGGGCTTTTTATCATTAACTCTAGGCTTGTGTGGACATACATGTAGAGTTTTAGTCTCAGTAGTCCCCTGCAATGCCTGTAGAGGCATTTTTACACATCCCATGGTCAGAATTTGTCTGGCACTCCAGCCCAACTGCTTTAAGCACTTAATAGGAGCACTGAAAACTCCCTGGAGTTAAAAAGGGAAATGTACTTTGAGTGCTCAGCGTTGTTAGGTAGCATTTGTGACAACTGGGAACGTGGCTGTTGAAAAGGTAACAAACACAGTGATTCAGGGAGCTTAGACTCAAGTGTAAAAACCTCCTCACTCATGACTATTAAAGGTGCAAGCAAATAACATGAAGGATCTGCAGAGACGACAATAAAACCCTGCTCAAATTGATTTCCCAGTGAAACCGACCCCAACAGATGATTTGTTTTCCTCCAGTTTAATAGCAGCCATATATAAATTTCCTTATTGACTTTTCCCTTATTCCTTGGTTATTGTTTTCATATGTGACTGGCTTACAGATGTATGTGTGTAGTGGAAGAAAATTCCCTGTCCTGTGGCAGAGAGAACTCAGTATTAACTCTGGGAGGCCACGTGTGTACAACTGCTGAAACATTTAGAGTCTTGTTGTTCCTGGCTTAGGTCTCTAGATCACAAATTAAATTTTAGGAAAGGATTTAATTCTAAAATGACTCACAGCTCACTTCCAGCTTTTGCTTGCAAACAAGAGTAAAATATGCTTTGCCTAGGATATTCCAAACTATGCTGAAAGATGGTGACCAAGCAGAATTGGCTGTATTACTCAGTTTTCAACTTCCGCCCTGCTGAACAAATGGCAGGCTTGTTCTTTATTCTTTCTTTAGAAAACTGATGCTTTTATCATAATATTGTAATCTGATACAACATATAAATTTTCTTTAATGTCTATGATGCCCTGAGGAGGTAATGCGGAACAAGAGCAGTAAATAAAGATCATAACCTGAAAATTAAATCTGTGTTCTCTGACAGTAGGACCCTCAGGGACTCAAACTAAAGCTGTAAGTCTTACAGGACCAGCATCCAAACCACAAAACTATCATACAATTCAAAGCAGAAATACCAATGTTTGAATGAACAAAGTGATCTCTCACTCAGAGGCAGTTTCTCTGGAACTCTGGAGTCACATCCTCAGAGTCAGGACACGAGAGAACTTGCCCTGGTGCATGGCTCAGTCTGGCACTGCCCATAATGCTGCACACACACATTTTGACTCATGCCAAACCACCCAACACCTGGGCTTTTGTGAACCAATCTCTTATCTTCAGGTGGATCCATCAATTCCACTACCAATCTGAACTCAATTCATAACAGAGTCCTAAATAATGGCTTGCAAATCAGTATAATGATGTCACATCTCCAGGACGTGATCATATTAGCATGAAATCTGTGAACAGCTTGTGCTTGGGTTCTCTAACATCCCCAACATCCATTCTGTGGATTAGTATCCAAGGGGTTTATTACAGAAGCCTGCTCACAGAGAGCAGGACCTGCACTGTTTTAACCCTTCTCTGACTGCATTGCTATTCACTTTCTCTGCTAAACACTGCTTTGGGGTTGTGCTGAAGCAGGCAAGCCCCATCCCACAGGCACATTCCCAGAAGGCCCAGCCAGCCCTGGGTCCCCAGGTGCCTCCCAGGAGGCAGGAGGAGGAGGAAGAGGAGGAGGAAACAGTCACACTTCAACAACGCTTTGGAAACCTGCTAAACCCTCCTCTCTCCTCTCCCAGATACAATCCCCCACCCCTTCAGCATGTGTGCAGACCCAGTCCTTTGCCCTTTCATCTCCAGCACACACAGTTAAACCAGCACAGCACCCTTCCTGAATATATTTCCTCACTATATTGAGCTGAAGCAGGCTCAAGGTATTTTTATGACCTGGGCTGTGAAATGTCACCTGATTCTGTAACATCATTAGGTGAGCATCAGCCAGAAGGTGACATGCCCTCCCTGTCACCAGGAACGAGGCATCAGGGAACCCACTCATCCCCACAGCAAAAAAACCCTCATACCAGACCCAGGCTGGATCCTAGTATGGTCCAGCAATCACAAGGAAGGGGATGAAAAGGCTCCCAGTTTCTGGGACAGGGCATTTACACACATCAGAATGTGGAAGGAAGAAAATAGGACAAAACCTCAAAGTCAAACAGAAGCAGGCTACCTGTGGATGAAGCAAAGCTGGGCACATTTCTCCCAGAAACAGAAAAAAAAAATTCAAAACTGATTTGCTCATGGCTGTTCTAATGGATGGCTGCCTGCATTATGGCAGCAGTGCCCAAATGCATCTGTAAGCTGAGGGCTCCAGCCTGTGGTTACAGGCTCCAGAGGGGCTGCAGGCATTTCACAGGTGCTGTGAAAGAAAGGCAGCAGGGAACAGGAAAGGGGAAAACAAGCAGCTTCAGCAGGAATTACACTAAAAGGCAGCTGCTTGATTTCAGTCTCAAGTGCAGGGAAAGGCAACCTTCTGGGCAGCAGCTGCCACTGGACAAGTGATTATCAGGGATCATTTCTCACTTTTACAAATAAATTCTAAATTAAAAGAAAACTTCATTAAGTGTAGCACAATTTACTTCTCCCTCTTTTTATTAAAAAGATAGCAAATGCCTTCCACAGAGCAAACACAATGTTTGATTTGCTCATGTGTTTAACACATGTATAATAAGTCATGGAAATGCCATGTCCATTTGGGAAGTATCAGGCTGCACAAGGCACCCGCTTCAGAAACAGAAAATTATGGTGCTGTGGCATTCACAGCTGTTATTTCAGAGGGGAGACAAATGCTGTGTGTGCTTTCATAAGGATTCATCCCAAAGGTACTCATAACACCAATGTTATTCTTTCTGTTCTCTGTCGAGATGGGAGCTTTGCAATAGTTCATATTTTCCACTGAATGTGTTAAGACCATATCAGTTTAAATAAACTGTTTTTCTTTGCCTGCCCTACCCCTTTGTTACATTACCTTACAGGGGTTACAGCCTCGTGTTTCCTGGTGTGAAGTCTGCAGAAAGAAGAATTTATGCACCCTGCTCACAACATCAACCCTCAGGTGCTGAGCAGGCTTTCCCTTTCAGTGATAATTTGATTATTGCCTCAACCAGAGAAATCCCATTCACAACGTAAGAGTATACTTAAGAACTGTCTCTGAAAATGCCATTATCCAAAACTGGAGAAGACAGTTGCCCTCAAATAAGTAATTTATGATATAAAATATTTCTCTCCTTTTAAATAATCACCAAGAACTCCTGAACTGGTCTGTCAGTAAGTTCTATCAGAGTCTTTTCAACCTGGAAAGAACACACTATGAAAAGAAACAGCATTTCTCAAACTTCTTACCCTGTTATTTGGAGCAATTGCTTTTATGGAAGTTAACCAGGAGAGAAGAACCTCTAATGGAAAAGACTTGAAAGGTGATGACATTTCATGAATATTTCACATTCTGTTGGATTGAGGGAAGATTTAATATTTTTGATTAAATTTTTTTTTTATGTACAGAGAAGCATAGTTCACTAAAAGGAATGTTAGAAAGACTCTTTCTAATGTAGATGTTGACACTGCAAGAAAAGTAAACCTAAACAGAGAAATATAATTTCCTTGAGGGATGTCTGGAGTCAAGCTTACAAATTCTGAGTATGATGACTTCCCAAACCTGCAAAGTTGGCAGTGGTGAGAAGCAGTCAAGTCTTTAATTTTCAGAACAAGGTCTACTGGCTTCAGAGGGTACCTGTCTTCAGGACCAGGATGATAAATCCTCAGGCTCAAATCAGCTCACATAGTGAATGTGAGTAAAACCAAATCTGCATGTATGTGAAGCCTGTAACATGCAGGGGTGCTTGACTCTGAAATTATAATTTTAAAATGGTTTAAAAAAAAAATTACATTACTAATTCCCATTGCAGGAATAGTCCCCAAACCCAAAGAAACATTATTTTTCCATCTGTCCCCAGCCTGCAGATTGCCTGGATGGAGTTGCTTCAAAAAGCAAATTGATAGCTCTGTTTACAATCAAGAGGAACACAATTTCCCTCAGTGATTACTGAGAATGTTAGCACAGGTAACAGAGAGAGAGACAGAAGTCTAAAGTTTATTATTAAATGGAGGACTAAGCATCCTGCTTACCTATATTATTTTTATTCTGTTACCAAATTAAGATATTAACTGAGGAAAGCCTCATGCTAAAGAGTAACAGAAGCAACCAAAGAAAACCATTATCCACTGACTGCTGAATAGAATTTCTCCATGATCTGTGGAACAGCAAACTGAAAACTTTGAAAGTGAAAAACTGAGCCACAAACTTCACCTGTGAACTCTGTCTGAGGTCAGGAGTGTTCACATGAGGACTGTGCAGGCTCTGCAGAGACCAGTGCATGTCACAGACTTTGAAGCCTTGGCAGAGCTTCCTTGACATTCAGGGGAAAAGGGATCAAAGACTTTGCAGGCAGAACATCTCTAGCTAATAACAGGCTATGCATGGAGTGACATTGTTAAAACACTTCCCTTTTATATCCCTAAAGGAGTTTTATTGAGTTAAAATGATCCTTGAATAGCCCCTGGGCCGAACTGTAAAACACATTTGAAAAGCGTAAAATCTTTATTTATGCCAGGAATGTTTGAAACTCAAAAGATAAATGTCATTCAAAAAAACAAGCATGTCCTAGGTATTCAGTACGTAATGGGGCACAGCTGTAATAACAGTCAGTGAACCAGAGACTCCCTACATCATGTCATTAGCTCACTTTTAATAAGTCTATCTTCTTGTCCTTTTTATAAGGACCATAGGGAAGGAAAGAAATATATCATCTACCAAACATCTGTGCCTTTCTCAAATTGTCTCTCTTAGAAGACAGATCTACTTAAGGGACTTGCCTTGGGATATACATTGTAAAGTGCACACAACCCCCTCTAAATATGGATTTTATTTAAACAGGGAGCATCACACATCATTTGTGAGTTGCTGAAGACAGTGAAGTCTAATTTAACAGAATAAAGGCTGAACACATAAATAGCATCAAAGTACCTGCAAGTAATCAAATGCATGTACTGGAACAAAGCTTGGTGCTGAACTTATTCCCTTGAAGCCACCTATTTCAGGCAAATAAAATTCTAGTTCTGAAGAGGTTTTAACAAGTCTTGCTAGGAGCCATGTAAGTCTCTGCTTGAAAAAAAAAAATTGACTGATTCTTTCTCAATTGTAAATGTTTATCCCCACAGGCTGTAATTAACATATGGTTTGGAATTTTCAGTGCCATGTGGAGATCAAGATACTACAAACCAGCTATACCTGCCCTTTAACACTCTTAATCATCCTAATTTCTCTACCTAGTGGTTACTTTTGTTCTCAAGTTCAAGCTTTTTTTGAATAATTTTCATCCTGGCCCCTTGCAAAAACTCCATAGTGCCTTATTAGTTACCTTCTCCTTAAACAAATTGATTTCCTCTGGCTTTTCATGCATGGGTTCAATGATTAAACAAGGTGATTAAACATGTTACAAGGCTTGTTCTGCTTTATGGATATTAGAAATATAAAAGAGAGGAGGAGGAGGCTTCTGATAATCAAACTGGTGGTCTTCTAGGGAAGCCTGAGGTGATATAAGGCAGATCTGGCGTTTTGTCACTATTTATAAAATAGCTGTGCATGAGATGCCTCAGTTTGGATCCAGGGCTGGTTGCTCTCTAAGCTTCCTCTATGAAAAGTCCCAGACAGAGAGAGGAATCAACATTTTACAGGTGCACAACTGAACTGTGGAGAGGCCAAAACTCAGGGCTAGGCTCTTTTAGGCTCTCAGTTGAGAAGCACAATCACTATCTACAGTTATCAGGAAAATACTGACATTTCCAGTTGAAATTTAGACCACAAAAAGCCTTCTATGTTTCTTTATGGAGCAGGTAAGCAGAGATTCCTCTTTATTCTCCAATTTATTTACTTTTTTACTTATCTGAATCCTACCTCAATTGTGTGGAAGAGCTGTGGTGAACTGAGGACAGAATTTGAAGAAGTCTCTTGTTCCTCTCCTGATGCCAGGAGATGTGACAGCACAAAACTCTTTGGAATTGATGTAGTACTGACACTGGCTTACTGACACTGTATCAGCTGCACTCAGTTGCTACCACCTTTTGCAGCTGCACTGTTGAGACCTTGGTTTAAAAGGCCTTAAGCCCTTAAGAACTGAGCTAACATCAAGCTCCATTTAAAGCTGTTACAGTGTGCTTTCAGGGATCAAAAGAAAACAATCTACTTTATTATCAAGCAGGCATGTAACAAAGAACTGAGGTATTAGGGAAAAGAAAGGAAAATACTGGGGTATGAGCAGCGGTATATTGGGAAAATAAAAAAAATAATTATTTTTACTAAACTTTGATGCTAATAATTATTTTGCTGAAACCACGAACACTGAATCGTATGGAAAGTTGGGGTTTTGAGACAGAATGTTCAGATTGATGTGGAGCAGCTGCTCTAGCCAGGGAAATGTTGTCACTAAAAGAGGGTCACAGACTTAACCCCCTTGCTCCTGCCAACCCTCTACAGGGTTTTCATTTTGCTCATTCTGCTTGCTCTGCCCCACGGCCCCTCTGGTCTCACCAGGACAACCAGATTTGTGACCCTTCATGGCAACCCAGACCCATTTGGATATGGTTCATGGAAATTAAATAAAGATAAAGCTGCAAACAAGCTCTCTTAGGATAGCATTCTAGAGCTGACAAAGTTCTCACAGCTAGGAAGCCCAAACATAAATTATCCGTTCCTGTAGTAAAACTGTACTAGTGTCATGCAAACTTTTTTATAAAATAATTTGTTTGTATCAGCTCAAATCCTAAAGTAGGCACTCTTCCTTTAGAGTGTTCCAACTAATTTAACAGGAAAAAGTAGGGGAAAAGTAGGAAAAACATAATTTTTAGAGTAACACAAGTGTGACTAAGCAGAGGTTTCCAGTTTAACTGGAATTAAACTAAATCAAATCTCTCCCTTTAAAGCCACCTAGGCTTACAGAGGTATTCTGTGAAATAAGCCAATCCTACTGCAGTGTGCCTGTGCCATATTCATTTATGCACTGTGGATGCAAGATTGTGTGTGTATTTTTGTGCTGTGAGAAATGGTAAAGAGTTTGGAGGTCAATATTGCCAAATAATAACAATAAGAAAAGGTTCTACTGTATTATCCTGATTTTTTTTTTGAAGCAGAGATATTAAGGTTTACAGCTCTCCTGCATCCATAGGTTTACTCTCTTTCCAATCTGAGTAAGTGTAGGTGGAGTTTACTCCCCCAAATTTCATTGAGATGGTCTTGCTACAGGGAGGAAAATGTCAGAGTTAAAAGAGGATGGTAATTCCTGATGGCCAGCAAATGTTAGTTGTTTCTGACTTATCTCTTAATCAGTTACATAAATTCTTAACATTAGACATGTGCTTATATTCAACAGACTTACAAGGGTTGTACTTAAAGAGATATTGCATTTATTTGCTATACAGGAAGTGCAGCTCCCTTCAGGAACATAGCAAGGTGTATTTGTTATTGCCCACTTCAGGAATCTACCAAGTTTCAACAAGCTGGGAATGCTTTCCATATTTGTTTTGTTTTGCACAATAAATACAATGAGAACTGTATTTATTATTTATTAGACATGCCATTATCATGTTGTTTGCATGAGTTTACTGTTGCTAGAACCTACAAACACAAAGCTAAACAAAGCTAAGCAAACTTACTTCGGATTAAACAAGAAGAACCATTTCTTGTATGGTGAAATTTCTTGTATGGTGAACCTTCTCACCAGATCAGCTGGGAGGAAAGGGTGGGGATGGCTATGCTTTTGCTGAGACACCAGTGGGATGGGCAATGCTTTCAAAGACATCATAGATCAGAATCTGCTAATGGTACAGATCTCTGCAAGTTCTGAAAGTTCTTCTGGTCTCCTCTAGACTGCAAAGAACACTACAGAGGTGTCTATTTAAAAAGTCAGGTCCTTGTTTAAAATATTAATCTTTTTGGTCAGCATTTCTGAGTCATACCTTTAATCTGTATGACAGTGTGGGATACCATAAAAGCCCTGATTGGGCAGAAATACTGTTACTTTCTCAGGCAGCAGCTGAAAAATCTGTTAAGCTCCCCTATGTCCCAGATCGAATAGCTGTTTCACATTGGAAAACCTCCTCCTTCATTTCTGTCAACTGATTACTCAGAAGCATGACTGCACTGTCCCTACCAAATCTTTGTCTTTCTTCAGAGAATTTCACACCCTGTTTCCATTTAAAACCCCTTGGGCTCCAGTGAGAGTTTTCTGCTTGCTGCAGCCCAAAGGCAGAACTGCCCTGACCTGGCCTGGCTGAATTTTCCCTCTGGGTTACTCATAATGCTCCAAGGAACACACAACCTTCTGGTCTTCACGGGTAAATGCATTTTTGAAAAAAGACCATAAACCATATTCAGAAAACCCAGTGAACCTGGAATATCTGTGCCCAGACACCTGATCCAGGCCAGCAGCAAGGGGTGGCACCTCTGTCAGCCTCTCTGTGTGGCACACGCACAATGAGTGTGTTACCTCCAAGGCCACCAAATTCCATATTCTTTCCCATAGCAGCCCCTGACCCTTTCCAAACAGGCTTGATTGGTGTTATTAGGAGATAACATCTGCATGGTTCAACATATGGATGTGAGGTGAGAGCTTTCTTTCTGCTTTAATATAACACAGAGCAAGCTGTATCAGGAAGCTGCTGAAGTCATGCATTGCAGTGCAATCTAAGATGATGATCAACTAAATTAAATAGAAACATCTGAACATTTGCCCTTTCTTTTTTACATTGATACAAAATCTAGAAAGACTTACAGTAACTGGAAATTTTGCAGTGTCATACCTGTCTAACTTTATTTTGACAAAGACCTGTGTTTTTTGCCTTTTTTTTCCTTTTTGTTTGTTTGTTTGTTTTTTCCCCAGAGATGTCTCCTTATTAACCTTTGCTGGAAGGGAAGGAAAATAAAGTGCAATAAAAACACAGCAAACCTTAGAATGCAAGAAAAAAAATCAATCCACTTTCTGAAACAATTCTGAATTTCCCTCAATTCAGGGAACCAGATCTTTATAACAGTTATGTACTGTAAAATGTATTAACCTCTTGGCATTTACAGCACCACTAGAATGAGAGTATGGAGGTTTCCAACCTTACAAGTGACAACAAAGCACACCTTACCTTTACTTCTAGACCAGGTTTGAAAACCCTTCAGAAGAATCTTACTGAGATGGTTATTTACACACTCTGGAACTCAGAATCACTTTAAAGGAATAAAGAATTTTTCAGCAACATTTAAGATGACACTTTTTGTCTGTGTATATATTTAGACATATATGGGTGTGTGTGTATGTAAATTACAAATATGTGTATGCATGTCTGTATATGACCCATTTATGTACAAAAATGGAGCTGCTGTGCAAACTGACTGACTCCAAACATATCAGCTGCATTGTTAACACATTCTGGCAGAACGCCCAAGTGCTACATTACAGAAAATTAGTTCTAGGCACGTTCTGATCCATTAGGCTGGTGATGGATTCATGGGCAGAAATGCCCACGTGGATGGTAAGAAAGATGGAAAGAAATGTTTGTTCAATTTTCAGCAAGCCTTTGGAGCTCAGAGACCCAGCAAACATAACAGCAGTCAGTGCCTGTCTAGTTCATCTGAAGTAAAGATGTATAATGTCTGATTTTTACCACCAAGAGAGCTGCCCCCAAAATCACCTAAATGTACTTAAAAAAAAATGGGCTATGCATAAAAGCAGAAAAAAACCAAACTGCTTAAGCAACCCATGGGCTGCATTAAACAGAGCTGCTAATGCCAGAAATGCTTTGAGTTTGCCACATCCCAGGAACTGTGTGTTCCAAAACAAAATCCAAATCCACCTTTCAGTGCAAAGGCAGTCAGCTCTGGGCCCTGGGGAAGCAGGCTGCAAAGCAGGAGGCTTACGCAGAGAAATAACTTTCATTGATCCTGGACAGTTCACTCTGTGGACTGTCCCCAGGTGATTTCTGCCTGCTATGGTGATGAACAAACTGAAAGGCATCATCTCTGATAGAAGAAACAGAAGAAAAGAGGGCAACTAAACAAGGATGCTCAAGTCGCTGGTCCAAATATCCAAAACAATGAACCACAACAGTAGCAAATGGAATGGACATGAAATGCAGTCTCAGAGCTGAAGTCAATGTCTAGATGAGACCACAAGATGTTTCAACTGGGTAGCTTCACCTTTGTCTGCCTACTGCACAGTTAGACAGCCCTCCAGAGCATTTGGAAATGCATTGACTGGTGTCAGAAGCAGCCTGTTCTCACATTTCTGTGCCTCCCACTACAGCTGATCTGTGATCTGAGGAGAAGAGATACATTCCCTACAGTGAAAAACTTTGCAGTAACATAGCCCACCAGGAGAATGCCTGCCTAGAACAATGCTAACTTGTTTGTGATTGAAGGAAGACAGCAGTGTAAGTATTTTGGGGACACAGTGTGGGATGGGAGGACGTGGGAGGAGGCTTCCTGAACACATGCATGTTTTTAGTACAAAGCTTCCCGATGGTGAACTGCATGGAGCATAACTACAGAAATTTCAGCATCTAGTCTCTCTCTTCACTGGCAAACATTGCCCCTAGAAGAATTACACCTAAGCAAGTGCCAGAGAAGAGTCTGGATTCCTCACAACTTTCAGATAAGTGAAAGCATGTCAAATGAGAAGCAAATGGCAGAATAGTGCAGCGATGACAAAAGCTCTGATCCAATAGTCAGGGCATACTGCTGTGCTCATGCAGGGCCTCAAAGACTTTAATAAGTCTCCACAGAAGCAGAGCAGTCCTTTTGTACCCCATCAACTATGACACCATGAGCTAATTCCGTATTCAGCTCCACACCCCCATCATGTTGGCAATAATTCCGAGTTGGTGAGACATCTTGTAAAGGAAAAAAAAAAAAAATCTGTGTTTTAAACCCCTCTGATTTAATGTTAGCTTTTTATGTGTCTAACATCAAAGCCTTTTTTCACTTCTATTTAATCAAAACTAATCACTAAGATTACTACAGTAATTTATGTTGGAGATTATTGAAATGAGTGTTTTATTAAAATCTGGTTTTATTAATAAAACACATTCTGGCTGAGGAATCATGTGAGCCTGCTATTAGAGACTATTAACTGGGAGCTGGGAGTTAATCATAACAGTCATGCTGCCAGGTTCTTTGACAGCAACACACACAGGGTTTGTTTCTGCTTTTATTTTTATAAGAATATTCAAGTCAATTAGTTACCCTAGCACAGGGTCAGTCAGAGTGAATTCTGTAAAGCAGGGAAAGCAAACAAAGGTACAGGGATGTCAGCAGCTTTGAACAAAGGAGGGGGAATCAGAGACTCACCAGCCTGATTCGTCGTGATGCTGACAGCAGCAAATTGCCTGGAAAGCGTGCTCAAGTCAGACACCCCGTTGACTGCATCGATCTCAAAAGTGTAATTGGTGTGTGCCAGGAGGTCCACCACGGTGACCGTGGTGTTGGTGAGGCCTGCCTGGCGCGGCAGGAAGCGCACGTTGTCGCTGCAGGGCTCGCACAGCCGCGTGTTCCCGCCGCACTTCTTGCAGACAATGTTGAAGGTGACGTCTTTGCGGCCCCCCGTGTCCAGAGGCCAGCTCCAGTCCAGGATGACAGAGGTCTCGTTGATGTTAGAGATCACGTTTCTTGGAGCTGATGGGGGTCCTACAAAAGCAAAGGGGAAATCAGAGCAATGAGGTTTTCTCTCTAAGAATGCTCCAGAATGGGAGGAACAAGGGCGCAGAGATATAAAAGTAAAAACATCAATAACCAAACTCTTCTGGTTATGTCCTGTAGAAACTCCTGAAATATTTCACTAGACTACAGACCCAGACTATCAAGGACCATGTTTTTTTATAAATAGACTTTACCCTCGGGGTGCAGTTCAGGATGAGGGCTGAGAGCACTGGTAGCAATATAAAAGTCCTAGCTCTCCTTCTTGAGGCTGACAGGGAACAAGGAGAAAATAAAAACAGAAAGACACAAACCCAGCCCACTAGCCTTCAGTAGCCTGTCCAACATGTAAGAAGATGTGAGGAAGTGGATGGCTGGCTGCAATGGGACATGAGAGGAAGCAAGCAAGCAAGCTGTTGTTGAGGTACAGATGGAGGAGCAGGAATGACAGCCCCGAGCATAATGATGCTACTCACTGGTGCAAGCCATGGATGGAGGGTCTTTCTCAGAGCGAAAGTAATTCTTTTCACACCTGCAGTTCAGAGATGCATCTTCATAGGTGGAGCTGTGAGGAGGGCATTTGGCACACTTCACATTGCCAGCAGAGGCTTTGTAGAACCCAGGGCGACAGGCTGCAAAATAACAGGAGTAGAGTTTTAAATTCCATGGACATCTTGATTTTAACATGCAGCTACTGCCCTGGAACCTACCCATATGTAGATCACAGTTTGCAGACATTTGTGGTCTAAAATTACAGACTTTTCTGATAATCAGAGCTGACAGAATAAAACCTCTTGGTAGAATGGAGTTCATGCATCAGCTTGGATTTGCATTTAATTTTGCCTGGAAAACAAAACAGTGTATTGCACCACTAAGAAGAAACATTTTCTGTGCTTCATTTTGAGAACTTCCCTTCTTCTCCTCTGATTAATTTACCAAAACACTGGCCCTATCCTGCATAAGAAACTGACTTTATCCTCTCTCTGCTGCTAACATTTGCTTACAAGGGCACACTAATTGCAAACTATGTGTCTTCAGTTCATCAGGTCAGGACTGAGCAAGCCAAAACTGAGGAAATAACCTGAACAGTGAAAGATATAGTCAGTTTCTGGAGGACCATGCCTCAGACTCAATGAGCTGCTTCTGATACTATCAGGAACTTGTATGGTCTGTATAAAAAGGATTTTTTTTTTTTTTATTAACTCAACATAAGAAAAAAAGACCACATCTTAGAACACATTCATATTTTCCTACAATTTGGTTCCTCAGCAAACACTGCCCAACTCACAAGCACATTAGGAAAACCCCAGTATATTCTCATTAAAATATAATGTTAAAAAGAAGAGTGATACAAAGAAAAACATGACTTCTTTTCATGTCTGGAATCTAGACAGTTAAGCTGAGATAAAATTGTCAGGGACCTGTCACTGAATTAAATGCTTATTTGAAGCAAAAAGAATGGGTTCACCAGTCTTGGGATAAGCTTAAACAGGGATACACTTTTCAGTTTTGCTTATGGAGAGGACTTGATTCATAAACATAGTATAAAAATCTGAGATACTAAACCATGTGGTCTTTTTGTGTTCATTCGTGCACTGCCAAAACAGCAAAGCCTTTGGATGGGCAGCCTGAGGTGGAAAAAAGATTGAATAAATATCCCAGCATCTTTGTAGGTGATGGAGGAGAGAGGGAAGCTCCAGCATGACCAAAAGCTAAATGAATACCTGAGCAAGGCAAATTTGTTGGTCAGCTCCTGGTGCCAAACACCTGAGTGAAACACAGCGGCAAATAGTGAGAGAATAACTACTCTGTTCTTCTCTGAAACATCTTAATGAAGGAAAGCCCCATCCCACTGCACTGAGCACAGCAGGAGAAGCATTAAACATTTCACAGGGAAGTGCTAATCTCAGCCACCCCTCAGCACCTCACAGCCCTGGCACACCGAGGCGCTTGACTGCAGCTGCTCCCTCAGACTTCCACGCTAGCAAAGCAGCAGGGAAAGACATCTTGCTCCAAGTTCTCTCCTGCAAGCCCTCAGGAAACAAGCCTGAGCCTGAGCCTCTGAGGCATGGGCCCAAGAGGCAACCTGTTACAGCAGAATTGCTAAAAATGACCTTCTGGGGACATCCCAGAGTCCAGCCCTGACCCAGTGCGGCCTGTCCACATTCAGCTGGGGTTTGTGGTGTTCCCCTCTCCCAAGCAAACACAACAAGGAATAAACATCACACTACACCTGCCTTGCTAATTACACAGCACTTCCATCAAAACTTCTCATGGAAACTCCTACCAGATATTAAACTCCAATGGTTTTGCTTAACCACATCTGCTCAGCTTGAAGGGACACTCTTACATTTATGGGCAATCATAGAATAGATTTTTTAAATAAATATATAAGCTAGCTACATGTAATGACTGAAAAAAGGACTAATAACCTAAAACTGAACACTTGTCATGTGGCTGGTCTTCCTACAGGACACAATTTCCACTGCTTATTAAGCGTAATTTATTCATAACATCGTAACACCTGAGTATTAATTCACTGGATGGAGCTACAGTAAGAATGTGTATTTGGGACACTTGCAAAACACCTACCACTGGTATTTTAATAAAGCAGTGAATTTAACATAAGCTTGCATAAGAAGTAGGCAGATTCTGTGGGGTGAAACAGAGAAACTGCTCCATTAATCAATGTCTTTTTCATCCCTCCAGTGAAAACTCACAGACCTCATTTAAGAAAAGGTGGTGGTGCTGGTATGGGACCAGGGAAAAAGGAAAAAGAAAAAATAAAGAGGTGCATGCAGGAAGCACCCTACTCATGTGGCATCAGGCTTTTTGTTTTTCAGAGGGATTTCATTGTTTTGTGCTCGTGCTATTGCTGGGAGAGGGGGTGAGCCAGTCAGGTTCCTGCTGTCCCAGTATGCCCTAGCAAGGGCATACCAATCTCATGTCTTCCCCTCAGGCTGTCTTGCACTGTCCCTGTCTGTCAGACCAATTTAAGATTATTCACAACTGCAGCCCCAAGAAAAAATAAAAAATAATGTGATCATACTTGAAACTGAAGCTCAGAAAAGGAGGTGCCAGTGGAAAATGCTGTCAGTGTATTTAATATAATTATTTGTTTCCTAGTCATTTTAAAAATTCTGATATATCAGAGAGAAAAATAAAGTTGTTACTTCAAAATGCATTCATTTCTCTGTCAGAAAAATTGGATTATATGTACTGATAGAAGAAGGTTTGGCTTTCTGAGGCAAGTACCGTGGCTTTGGTTTCAGTCAGGTTGAAATCAGCATAGGAATTAGCTTAGGAAGTCTTCACAGAATCTGCACTTTTAACAGGGAAGCCAGCTGTGAACAGCAGTTGCTTTTTCTCAACCATTTATTAAAAAAACTAAGAATGTTTTCTTTCCCTCACAATGCACGAAGGAGTAGATGCAATGGGCTGAGGAAAAAGCTCTTAGCACACTAAGAAACTTTGGGAGTTTTTACATACGTGATATAAATTGTACAGCAAGGCTGCCTGGTTTTGCTTTTTTAGGAAGCTCTCCTCAAGCCTGTTGGCCCTGGTGACTCCTGTGGTAACTCCCAACTGCAGCATTTTAAAACTCTGCTCAGTCTGATTTCAGTCTCTCTTATTTGAGTGTGAGGCCAGGATCACTTTACTGAGTCACCTACTAGTAAGAATGCTTGACTAATCTACTTGGGATGAAAACATGGCCCTAACTAAGGGTTAAATTATTAATTTAAATTGAAATTAATTTTAAATTAAAACATAAACCTGTTAGTAAATAGGAGCATTTTAGTATTCAGATCCTGCAGCCCCCTACACAGAGAGCAATCCCACCAATTCCCAGCTGCAAACACCAGTGAACAACAGGAGCCTGCACTGGTGCCTTCCCAGCCCAGCACTGCAGGGCTGACAGGGCCCAGCTCCCTGCACAAGGTCAGAGAAACTCTTCATTTGCAAACTGGCTGCACCCCCAGTCCTGCAGCAGCCCTGCTTTTGGTGCTTCTGGTGCTTTGAGGCAAGGCTGGAGCATCACAACACACTGGAAGTGGCATGTCCAGCACTCTCCCATGGGTTGTTCCCTCCCTTTGCTCCTCTGCTCTTCATTAGAGCAGCCCAGGGGTGAAGTGCCACTGTGGCATGGAGCCACAGAATTCACAAAAGAAGGGGATTCAATCATACACCTGCATAACTCAAAGAAAACATGTCCTAATAGTGTGCATTAACCAGACAGATGACAGCAACTCTGGGACAAGCCTCCTGTGGCCTGCAGAGAGGACAGGGAAGCGTGTTGGGAAGGGAATCACAGAACCAATTAGGTTGGAAAAGAGACCATCAAGTCCAATTTATCACCTAACACCACCACGTAAGTGAGACCATGGCACCAAGTGCAATGTCCAGTCCTGCCTTAAAATGCTACTGTCTGGCTCACCTCAGTGCCCACATTGCATCTTTGAACTGTTCTCCAGCTTGTTTTAAAGGTGTTTACACAGCTCTTTCCCCCTCTCTGTTCACTGTGGCACCCCATTCACCAGAAAACAATACTTTATAATGTAAGTTTCCTTCAATATCCCTCAGAGCAATGAAACCATCTTCAGCAGCTCTCATTGTTCGTAAGTATTTGAAAAGCCACATAATCTATAACATTATATATGTCTGTATCATTCTCTCTCTCCTGGACCTCTATGCAACTTCTTGAATACCAACTTAGGCTAAATAGGCTTCTAAAAATTACAGTGTATTTTAAAATCATATTTCCATTGAATGGGAGCAGCAGCAGAAGCAACTTAGCCATTTTTGGCTAAGCTTTATAAGCAAATCAATAAAAACTCATACTGCCATTTTTGGTGCACAAGACATACTTTTTGTTCTGAAAATGAAGGCATAAAGCTAAAAGTCACCTTTTAAAGACTAAACTGAATTCCTAGTGCACTCCTTTCACTATTAGCTGTGACACAGAGCTGAAAAACTGGAACTTTATTAAAATAACTAGTCTTTGAGGGGGAAACTATTGCAGAAGGGAAAATGCATCATGTGTGCTTTTGCATCTGAAGCCTGGAAAGTTCAGTGGTCACAGCCAAAGCCACTGGCAGATCTGGATCACAGAATCATAGAATATGTTGAGTTGCAAGGATCCGCAAGGATCATCAAGTCCAACTTCCAGCCCTGCACAGGACACCCCAATAAACCCAGCCTGTGCCCAAGAGATTGTCCAAACACTTCTTGAGCTCTGTCAGGCTGGAGCTGTGACCATGCCCTGGGCAGCCTGGTCAGTGCCCCACCACCCTCTGGGGTAAGAACACTGCTGTCCACTCTGAGGAGAAATCAACAATTAACAAAACTGATGCAATTGTTTCCAATCACCTCCTCAGGAAGAGGCCAATAACCTGAGAGCTCAGGGAATGATCTCTCCTCTCTCCACTCTGTCCAACCCCTCCAGCCTTTGTGCCAGCATGGCATACTGTGCCCCATGCATGGGGCAAGGATTCAGTGCAATGTGACACTGAGATGTCTCTAGAAAAGCACTTTTCTTTTTTTACACCTGAAAGCTGCTGCTAGCAAAAAAAAAAAAAAAAATCAGTGGCATTTAATCTTACTCATGAGTAAATTTCTGCTTTTTCCTCCCCGCTTCATATTTTATAGTGATCTGTGACCTTAACATATTTTAATCAGATGCTTTTTAAATTGGCTTTACTCCCAGGTCAAGTCATTCAGGAGAAACAATTCCTGTTCTTTGTTTAATAACTGTTACTGGCAGACATATTAATTATATGTACATAAGAGATAGCGTTATCCTGAGGGAACAGCACTGCACCTTTCAACCACAGTCTATAATAGCTCCACGTTATGCCTTGCGGGCTTCTGTATCTCTCTTTGTGCAGTGCATGGCAGCCAGGATTGCTGCCAGCAATATTGTTTAAAGTGCAATGTCAGAGACAGCAGGGCTAAAGCAGCATTACAGCAAAGAGGGTCTCGCTTGTGGGCACACAAGCACCCTGCTTCAAAATGTGCAAGGCACTGAAGCTTCTCTGCAGTCAGTTTTGGGAGAAAGAAATCTGTCTTTAACAGGAGGACACTGAATACTACAGGCTTGATTCAGAATTAAAGTAAAATACTCGAAGGTCTGCCTTGATTCCACACATACTCAGTGAATCACTGAAGTATTTAAATCAGGAATTTAATAAACCCGTGTTTATAAGCACTAGTTTTCACTTTCCCTAAACAAGATGTTTTCCTAACTCAAATCCTGGTCACACTGAGATACATTAAGCTATCATTTTGTCAAACAAAGCAATTTCATGTTTTGATCTTTTAAAAACAAATTAATCCACAGAGAGATGAAAAATAACTTGCTAATTCAAGAAGCACTGTAATTTAGATTGTAAAATCGAAATTAAAGAAATACCAAAGAAAGACCCACCAGAACCAGCTTGAACAGGAAAAAAGAAAAGGTTGTACAGATACACACATAAAGAATTTTAAATGATCAGTTGGCAAGGCTAAAAAGCAAAAAACACTTTTCGCCTGAACTCAACTTCTACAATGAACTCCTCAAGGGCAAACTGGATATGGAATTCCAATAGCTTCAAACAGTCAATTTTAAATAAAAATTAACTCAGGCCGAGAGTGCCACAAAGGGATAACTGTGGCAATGCTCAGGTTCAGCCTTTGCTCAGCCTCCGCCCTCTATGGCAGAACTCTAAAAAAAATCAAAACAAGAACAACAGAGTGCAGCAAACAGACCCGGCAGCCTCTGTCCCACAGGCCACGAGCTCCTGAGAAGGGGTTTCCTCTCCAGCTCACTGGAAAAATCGAGATAGTGCCTGGTAATTCTCGCGGGCTAGATTTAGCTAATGAGTGAAAAAACACCTCTCATAGCTTGGGGATGTTTATGTAATTTCCCTGTGCCTGAAGCAGGCCAGATTAACAGGTTCAGAACAGGAAAGGTACTATAAATAAAGAAGAATAAATGAATTGTCATGCATATGACATCTAGTCCTAGAACTCACCTTGTACCCAACTTCCATCTAATGGTAGCACCATTAGTGCAGGGGGAAGGCCAAGAGAGAATGACCATTTGCCATCCCTCACTATTTCAACCTCACACCTACAACCCAGGTATCATTTCAAAAACCTGGAAACACAGGGTTAGATGTATATGTTAATTTATTTTTTAACAAAGACTAATTATGTTAATCCTTCACTGTACTGTCCTTCATGTAGACTATGCAATGTTTGGAGTTTTCTTGCAAGTTATTGGTCTCATTGAATTTCTGACATTCCACTCCAGTCTAGGTAGTCAATGTGAAGTGAAAAAAATTATCTTTCCTTCAATTTACCTTCAAATTTGGTAGCTTTTTAGTCAAATCAATGTAGCCCTGGTTTTTATTACAAGACAGGAAAACCAGCTGCTCCTGATGTGTCCTCTCTAAGTCATTCCTCAGCCTACAAAGATCTATCATGAACTTATCTTCTCTGTGATGAACAAACAGAAACTTTTCAATCAGCTTTTATAGGAATATCTTCTGAACCTTTGATCATACCCATCTCTGGTTCTGCAGTGTCATTTACCCAGCAGAAAATGCCCTTATTCTTTTCATTACATGTCTGATGAAACCAATTGATTTATAGATTGGACTATATTTTATATCTTGCTCTCTAATACATTTGGGCCTTTGTTTTGTTTTGTGATTTTTTTTTTTTTATTTTGAGCAATCCATGGAACATCTCTCCCAGCTGTCTGTGTCAATGCACATATCCCAAGTAAAAACAGTTAATTCAGACATATAAAAGGTATAAATTTTCTCTCAGGGATGGAGGGAAGATGATTATGCATTTACTGAAGCTCAGTGTTCTCTTGCAACTTTCCACCCTTGTTAGCACATACAGGAGTCTGTTGCTGTCCCTGTGAAAAAAATTAATGCAGAACAGGCTCCAAACCCAGTGTTCCTTCTTCCAGTGACACCTCCTCATCAGAATGCTGCCTGGTGGGCTGTGTGATGTTACAGAGCTCAGCCCAGCTCCCCCGTGACACAGGTCCACTACTGCAATTTGCATGAATTAGTACTTTTGTTAGGAGTCTCAGCAGAGCTGTACAATTAATTGGAAAAGAAATTTAACAAATGCCTTTTCCCCTGGAGATATGCTCTCAGGTCAGGGCTGAAGCATATTGCTTGAGCAGTGTGGGGGAAGCCTGTGTTCCTTACACCCTTGCTGAACCTATTTTGTTGATAAAAAGAGAGGACTTGTGTTTCTTGTGCTGTTAATTCTGTACCTGTCACAAGCAGCCCACTGACATAAAAAAGACAATCTATTTTTATGCTGGTTTTGGCTGGGGTAGAATTGATTTTTTTCATGGTAGCTCCATGGCTGTGTTTTGGATTTGTGCTGAAAATGGTGTTGATAACTCAACAATTTTTTTTTTAATTGCTGAGCAGCACTTGCACAGTGTCAAGGCCTTTTCTGCCTCTCAGCCCACCCCACCAGTGAGTGGGCTGCGGGTGCACAAGTGGTTGGGAGGGGACTCAGCTGGGACAGCTGACCCAGTTTGGCCAAAGGGATATTCCATACCACCTTTGCTGATGGTTGAACACTGGCCTGCTGATAGGGAGTGGGGAATCAATCCCTTGCTTTGTTTTCCTGGTGCATGGCTTTTGTTTTCCCTATTAAACAGCCTTCATCTCAACTCACACATTTTCTCACTTTTGATTCCCTCCCACATCCCACCAGGGCAGAGGGACTGAATGGCTGGGTTTAAACCAAGATGATTTTATAACACCACATATACCAGATGATGATAAAATCAAAATTAAAAGGCTCAGTTAATGGCCAGTGACTAGAATATCCAGAAGTCTCACCTTCTCATACCTCAAAGTTAATTCTTTCAGTTTATCTCTCTATTGCAGAAGTATCCAAAGGACAGCTTACTGTTTCCTCAATTTTAATGTTACTTAATTCAACCACAGGAGGCAAGACATGGCCAGATGCACATGAACCTTGAAGTTCAGGAAGAAAACACTAGAGATGCTATACTGTCCTCCCTTCCAAAACCCAACCATCCAAAAAAAAAAAAAAAAAAAACCACCCAAAAAGACCCCAAACCAAAACCAAAGTTCACATTTTTAAGCACTGATATTAACAGGAGCTGAAAAGCTAAAATTGAAGCTAAAATTGTGTGCCTCAGTGAGGGGCTCCTGGATGCCTTACTGCTACTTTCACTGCCAACCACTGACAGATGACTTCTTGAATACACTGAGAGGTGGTTCTGGGAAAGGGAAGCTCTTAAGAAGAGAAATGGTCCTGCAGTGTTAGGCACCTCAACCTGCATGACTAACTCCCTCAGGTTTAAGCCACTGCCATTACTTGCTGACATAAGTCTGGGATATAATTTAGTGTATCACAACATGGATGAAATTTGTACCAGTGTACAGGAAACAGTCATTGCTTTGCTTGCGATGCTGTTAATGTCACTTAACGGGTGCAACTAAACAAGCATTTTAGCCACACTTTTAAAGCAAAATCCCAGCTCTTCCCCTCTTGTCTGATCTGATTCTCAATGTAAAGTGTCTCCAGACCAAACAAATAAATATATTCCAGGTATACTGGAAGGTGCACTCCCTGCTACAAGGGGTCTATAGGAAATGAGAGAGATATTCTGGAGTAAAACACGCTGAAATTGTCATGGCACTGTCACAGAGTCCTCCATACCAACTCCTTAATGCCACTGATCTGCTCCTGCTTGGCCACACTCCTTGCTAATACGGACTTAAGCCATGACTACCAGCCTTCAAATACCTCAGTGCTGTCAGAATTGCTAAATTTGTTGAATGTTTCCATAAGAACAAAGATGGAAAAAGACCTGGTAGTGGAAAAAGAGGCTGATTTTATGTAAAGGCATTAAACACATAAACACAAATAAACAGAAATTATTGCCTGCATTTCACCATGGTTAATAGGACATGGAGCAGGCACAGAGAGGTTTCAGAGATTGATAAAGAAAAGCTTTAAACAGAAGACCAAAACATTATGGCTTCATCATTGTCAGAACATCCTCTTCTCTTCACATGCTTTTCTCACTGACTGTATTTTCATCCTTCCAACAGAAAGCCTGAAAATTAAACAGTTACAGCCCCTGGGGACATCTGTGAACTGACAATCTCCTCCCAGCAGAAAAGAAAAGCCCGAGGCTTTTGCAAAACTATCTAAACACTCAAGTGCATTTCTATATTGTGTGATTTAGCTTTTGCCTGTTCCTCCTTGGTATTTTTTCCTTTTTAAAAGAAAATTCTTAATTACTTAACATGCATTTTTTATGCACATATTAAAAATGTCTGGCTTTGCAGGGTAAGCAATTATCCGCTGCACAAAAACCCAGTTAAATGTAAAAAAATCCCACAGTTCAGCATTTTTATTCACTTGCCTGCTACCTGTGTGAATCCAAGGGGGGTAGACTCTCAGCTGTTTAGAAAACAAAGAATCTGATGTATTGCATTTTACAGGGTATTTGCTACAGAAGGAAATCTTTCCTTGTAGAGGGGAAGCTTTACAAACAGTAGCAGACACAAGAACTCGATATTCTTTAAAAGCATTCACTTATCCTGGAAACAGGGAAGTCAAATTCCATCTGGTTACTTTGCTTAGCAAAACTCTGATCACAGATCTGTTTCTAAAAGATCTATTTTACTTTTTCTGACTAAACCTCAAGACAATGAAAAAGGCTTTCTTCTTTTTAGGCTGTCTCGCAGTCAGTATTTCTATTTATTTCTATTATTTTAAAGAACAAGAAAGAATCCAGAAGAAAGGATGCTCTGCAAACTAAACTTACAGCCAAATGGTACAAAATAGCACATAAACCCAAACAATTTTAAGCAATCAAATTGAGAAAGTCTGTTCTTGAAAACTAAAGTTATAACAGAAATAATCTTCTGCTCATTGATATAACTTTGACAGGGACAACTGGCTTCCAGCACACATAGCATTGAGACCATTTTCACTAAATACTACATTTTTTAAAATGCTGATTGAACATCCAGCAGCAGACATTGCCGGGCATTGGATATGAAACTCCCCTTCCAGATCCTCATTCTTAAATCAGGAGCACACTGAGACAGAAAAAAAAATGAAGGTAATACCATTGCTTGCTTTGCAGAGGAGATCTGGAGCTACACAAGACATTATTTGTTTTAACCACAAACAAGATAAAAAACCCAGAGGCAAATGAGATCCTAAGGATCCCTGCTGTCCTCCCAAGCTGATAGAGCAGAACAGGAAAAGGTTTGTCCATGACTAAGTGGTTACACATCTCAAATTCATTTCTAACCATGTGCATTTCTGAGAACCCAGGGCTGATTGATCAAGCTCTATCCCTGCTGTAAAAGCTCTGCAGTTTGGATAGATCCCATACAAGCTTTTCAACCACAGCTGATGCTCCTAGCCCTGTGCTGGAACTCAATGTGGTCTCCCAAGGCAACCTGCTGCTTTGGTGTTGCTCATCCAGAGCTTGGGATAACACTGGACTACTGGAAGAGGTTCCTTACACTGTGTCTTTCTGCAAAGCCATGGTTCAGCAGATCATGAACTCTCATTTCACCACCAAACCCACAGAATAAGTGTGTATGTCAGCTGGAAGCATCCCATGTACAGTTTTTCTTCTATATAAGGCTCTGTGCTCAGACAGAGGAATCCAGTAGTTGAAGGATAATAGAAACCTCAAAACAACAAGTACAAAAACATTCACAAACAGGCTCTGTGGGCAGTATAAACCTCAGTGTCCATGTAAGTCAGTAAAGCTTTTATATATTCTTTTTCCTTGCTCCTCTCCCTGCTGCCTGTCCCGTCTGTTGGATTAGAAATACACAACAAGTGATTATGATAGGCAAGTATAACTGTATTTTGAAGGTACTGTCAAAATGCATTAGCAAAGTGTCCTATTATGGCACAACTAATCTGAAGTGATCTTCCACTAACAGGAATGTCATCAGTGCTGTGGTCTGCTGCACTGACATCCTGAAGTGAGGCTGGGACAGCTTTCCACAGTTCTGAACCTGGCCCTGCAGAGCCAGCAGCTGATGAAGCACTCACACACCCCGAGCTGGTGCCCAGGAAATGGCACACACAGCCCTTCATTTTACCTCCTGCCCACCTTATAAATGTGCAGTGAGCCTCCTCTGGACTGCCTTCAGCACTGATGGAATGAGTGCACTTATGTGAGCAAGGCACGGCCAGCAGTGCAAGGGCAGCTGTGGGGTCAGGGAGCTCACTCCAGTCCCAGCACCATCTTCTCTACTGCCCTGTGCCACTTGGGACAGGAATGATGAGTTCAGGTCCAGCTATGAACTGGGACACTTATTTGCACTGACCAAGAAGCCAGTCACTTTCAAATACAACCATAATTCACTTTCTAACTGTACCCTAACAAGGAAAGCTTTCCTTCTATGTTAGGATTCACCATTAAAGCATTTTTTTGGTTGTTTTTCCCATTTCTTCTCATGGTTGCAGTGAAGACTAGGTTAAATGTGTGTACAGCAAACATTTGAAATGGCCTAGCAGCAACTAGCCTTGTTATTCTTGAGGAATAATAATTAAGAGCTGTAATACTTACCACTGATTTAACAGCTGCCAACAGTCCCAGCTTAGAAAAGACTGACGCAATGCTTGTAAATTTGTCTTGAATCATATTAATCCTCCCTGGTACCCTGAAAGTTGGAATTGTTACTGCCCTGCCTGCTTGGTGGCAGCCTCCTTTTGCTTTGATTTATCTGTGGCAATGGCAGCTTCCTCAGAAGTTACTCAGAGAGTGATACTACTGTGATCAGTTCAGTGTGAGGCTCACACCCAATTTAATAGGTGGCCACTTCCAAAGCTCAGAAGCAAAGTCTAAACTCAATGGATGACTGTAGGCAAGAAGGAAGAGTAATTCCCAGAGGTAGCTCTTCTAAGGAACAGAGGGACACCTGGAATATTTCCTGTGCACCCCTACAATTCATTCACTCTGAATCTGCAGGGGGCAAAATAATTATCTAAAATTCACCATTCACATTCAGCTGCCGAGTGGCCAGGGGCAGAGATTCCAGACTTCTGGCTTGTAGGATGATTATTTACCTATTATTTTTTATATCTCTGCAGTACTGACAGCTCTGAAAAGAAAGCCAGTTTCACAGACATGACTTCTTAGAGAGCTGAAGCTGCTCTTAGTAATTCTTTCGACCCTCTTGAAAATATCAGGTTTTCATATCACTTTATAAAATCCCAAACTGGCATTTAACACTGAAAATCTCCCACTGCCCCCTGCTTCATCCACTCTCCAAAGTCTCCAATAAGATATGGGTATTTTACCTCATTCTTATTAATTTCTGCATCTTTTACATCTATGGCACAGCAAAATCAGAATAGGAGTTAGGGCTCATCTCGTAATAAAGGACAGTGGTCTATTAAAAAACAACTTCTTTCTTCTACAACTCCTGGCTGACAAAGGGATCACCTCACAAGGTTAAGACAACTGCATAACAAAACTTCCCAAGTAGCACAGGAAGGAAAATAAAACTCTCAGAAATTAGGGATGCTTACCTATGGTGGGTAACAGGAGCAATCACCAAGCAAACCCAACCCATGTTCCCCTTGCATCTGAAACAGTGGAGCTCCCTCTCCATTTTCTTCTACCCTTTGATTCCATCAGGTTTTCTTACAGACAACTTTCACTGAGAAAAGGTCTTAAAAAAGAAACTTGAGGCCCTTTCAAGGCCCTTTTTGATAGGGTAATTTCTGCCTCAGAAAAGCTTTGCACAACCATAGCAATTTGAAAATTAAGCCTGTAAAGAAATACCAAGTTGAATTTTCTACAGGACCATCAGCAGAGGGAAGGAGATATTTAAGGGTAAAAAGAAAACAGTAGAAAATATTAATGGAACAACAATAGGAGAAGAGCCTAAAATTTTTTAATTAGCATTTTATCCATCTGATTTCCATTATTTTCAAATAAAGCTACTGCCTTGACATTTATTTGTACTAAGATACCACAGTCCAAGTAAAAAAGTAGAAGCTGTGTGCAATATCTAAGTAACATCCCCCCTAATATACAGGAAAAAATTACTATGTTATTTTCACAGCCAGCTATTCTGTGCATTCCAGATTACTAAAATAAATCAGTTTCGTAAGTGCTCTTGGAACTGCTCCAACTTAAGCAAGAGCTGAGTTGGCCTGGATGAGCAGTTCAGAATCTTTGTGATTATTCAGTCTTCATTTTCCCTAAATTTAACATTGGCTCTTTGGGGATGAACTCCCAGAGGTGAGAAAAGGGCCAGTGAAATCCTGCCAAGTTCAGTGCTGAAAAACTTGGAGTGCCAGCCTGGTTATCTCATTGTTAGCAGCAGGCAGCAGCAGTTTTAAGTAGCAAATTAATATATTTGGGGGTTATGCAAAACAAGAATAATTTACACCAAATTGGTATCAGTTTTGGAGCAGTTTTAATCAGCCATGATCTTAAAATCCTGAATTCCCATTAAAATAAATTGGAATTGCATTTGCTTCTATGTAGCCTGATTTTGACTGCAGGAATTTTGAGCAGTGAAAAGAGAGTAGTAGGGGCTTGGCTCTATCTATAGACTTTATCTCTCTAATTATATATTTGAGACTGGTAAAATTGATACACGAAATAATGGAAAAAGTTATTTACAAGTTACTGTACTGGCCATTTTTGTTGCCCACATATGGAAAACAGGATTCAGCTCTGAGTCCAAGAGACCCCAAATGACTGATCCAGGAACTTCTTGGATGGGCCTTTAAAACCCATAAAAATATACTTTTGCACTACTACATATTCACAAAGAGACAAACAGACCACAGAAAGCAAGCAGCTGGGATTGTTCACTGTCAGAAAGAGAACATAAAACTAGAAAACCACTCATCCCCATCCATCCTAGTGGCACCTCCATCTGTGGTGGTCTCTAGATTTCACAGAATTACACCAGTATAACTGGATAATTTATCTTTCAGCAAAAAGTGTATCAATATTTTTCTTAGCTTTACCTTCATACTTTAATCTGAAGCTTTGTATTTTTATAGCCAGCAATAAGAGAAAATCACTCCCCCTTTGCTGGAACATTATTTCCAATGCACATGTAATGAGAAGTTTTTTTAACCTTTTCTTTGTTTTTTGGAGGTTTGATTTGGAGATTTGCACATCTTTTGCTTAGCAGTCATTTCTATCAGCTTATATTAATCAATTTCAGTTAAAACAAAATTAGCCTGAAATTAAGCCAGGATCTATGTAAGAGCAGCAGTAGCTTAAATAAATCAATATCAGACAACAACCTCATCCTAAGCTAGGCAGCTTGCTGATGTGCTAAATGCTAATATAAGCACTAAATCCAAGTAAGAGTTTCTTAAATCAGAATAATGGCCCCATATGTGTTTGCAGTTATCTAATTGAGCTGTTCTCACTAATAAGGACATCAGCATATCTAATAGAAAAAAACTGGCATGAGCCAAGAGGATTTCCTGATAAACACAGATAAAAATCTGTGCTGAAACACATATTGCAAAATGAGTGATTCTGGCACTTCTAAAGTTTCTGTGGGAAAATCCCAACACACACTGCAAAGAGGCCAAAAACATACAAAATTTAAAGAAGTACTTTAACTATTTGGAGTCTAAATTTGAACTGTTGAGTCCCATCTTGTCCTATTTTTCCATTGTCATTATCTTTGCACAATAGAATTCCAGGACTTCTCTATCTTTTCACCTTAGTTGTGAAAATTTCTTATTAGGGAGAATAGCACTTATATTCCATTATTTACTGGTTTATAATCCTAAACATTAAATATGAGAAAGTTAACCCAGTAATTCTCAGCATTAGTATGTTGATTTCCTTTAGTTATCTGCTTTTAATTGAGCTGAAGAAACAATGATATCCTTTCATTATCCTTACCACTAATTTTCTGCCACCAGTACTAAGACCCAGTACTGGAGTAACAACATTCTCTGGTTTATTTTACTGGTGAACCTTAGTATTCATAATGGATGAGAAAATTTTAAAAAAGAGAGAGAACAAGGAACAAGAGAGAGAAAGATGATCAGTTACAATAAAATTATAAACTGCTGGGGTTTTACTCAAAGAGAAAGGCTCTGACTTATGTGAGGCAAGAAAAATGAAATGGACTTTGGAACAGCACTGCCAAAATACAGCAGAAGAACCTGCACAGAAAGTATTTCCTGAGAGAGGGGATGAACTGGTAGAAAGAACACATGCACTGACTAATGTGAAAATAAATGCAAGCACATTCAGAGACACACTGGAATGTCATCAGGGCAGTCTCTGAACTCCCCAAGGAGCAAGAGGCAGCTCCAAGGATATTACCTCTCCCCATAAAACGTCCTGGGCTAATGCTCGTGCAGATGTGGCAAAGGCAGTTGACAAGACCAGATAAATGGATTTAAAAGCTCAGTCAGCACATATGGGGCATTTCAGAGAAATCAAGGGTGCACAGAGCAGATAACCAAAAGCAGACAGTACTAAAGCAAGGCCATAAACAGCTGTGCATGGGAATATTGCTCCAGAAAAAAAAGCCAATAGAGGGTGTGAAGAATGATGTGTTACTTCAAGATCATAATTTTGAACTTCATGGAATAGCAAAAGTGAAGCTACCACCAGAACATCTTACATTACTTTCCAAATTTAAAAAAATACCATTGTCTTAGGGAGAAAATGGTGACATTTCTGGTTTTGAGTTGAAAACTGTTGCTGTCAGACATGTCAAATCTTTCATCCAGTGTGCTGGGAGAATTTGGTCCACCCACCCAGCACCTGGTGGGGAAGTGCATGTGTACAGTGTTTATATTAAAAATGCCCTCCAACTCTGTCCAGACCAGCATCCAGAAAATGTCACTAAACAAAATGCTGTATTTGTGTAGAAAGTCTGAATTTTTTAAAGTGGTTTCAGAGGAAAAACACTGCTAAAATGTAACTTATTCCTAAGAGCCTAAGAAGTATTCATAAAAAAGTGAGGCAAGTGAAAGAGAAAAATGCCTGTAGTCAAGAAATTAAAGCTAACATCTTAAAAGATGAAAAAGAAACTCCTAAAAACAAATAGTGTAATGATTTGGCAAAGGAGATTCTGAGATCATTTCAAGCAGAGCTCTCAAGGTTGGATGTGACAAAGAGCTACTGTAGAAAACCAGCAGCACTATCATGCTGCAACACAAACCTAAGAACAAAATTACTCCAGAAGCTCCTTTTAAGCCTTAATACCTCCAAATCTCACTTTCAACCTCTGCCACTACATGATTTTATTGTAAACAAAGAAGCAGCAAGACTTTGCTCCCTGTCAGCCACCAGCCAAGTGTGAGCACCAAGCCCTGAGCCGTGGTTCCCACATCTTGAGAACACGTGTGCTGGGACCTGGGGGGCTCCTCCTGCAAAGTGCAATTTCTATGGCTTCAGCAGCTTTGTTCTTCCCAGCAAAAACTCAAGTGTCTTGGCAGAGTGGCTGAGAAATGCTGCTGCAGCACTTCCCTACTCTAATCCTGGCACGAGCTGCTGTTGTTGCTAATCTTTTGCTTTCCTAAGAACTAAATTCATTATTATTTTAAATAGACATGGCAGATGCTGAACTGGTGCTATTCATGCATCCACAGAGAGATAAGGGGCCCTCCTTTCGCCCAAGTGGTGCAACTGCATTGGAAGTTAATCATGTCCTTAAGTTCAATTATGTCCTTTAATCCTAATATTATCATAAATAAGACACTTTGGAGTGTTGTAAAAAAATATAGATGTAATGTGTAGAAAAAAAATATTTCAAAGGTAGATTTCAGATTAAGCAAAGCTTTATCTACAATCTACTATTCCTGTTTTCAGAGAGGACAGTGAGATGCTTCAGTCTTAAATATTAAATTACATAAAAGCAAGAGAGAAAAAAGTAACAAGAACAAAACAAATAAATACTGTGATAGAGTCACGTGAATTACAGCAGAAATAATTTGTTTACCTGGTTGTGGAAAGTTAGAAGAAATTCTCTCCCTTTCTCTGAACATTTATTTTGTGTCTGTTTGGTAATCCTAAAGAAAGTTGTCAATGTGGCAGCACAGGCAACCCCAAGCCCTTTATTTGGAGCTACGTCACAAACAATCCAATCTTTACCAGTCAAATTCCTTCCTTTTAATTAACCATTCTCAGTAAAGGCAGAGAAAATTAATTTCCCTTTTGGTGCAGTGATTCCTTATTACATTGCCACTGTACTTTAGAAAGAGGCTGCTATGATGACACTACTTTTGAATCATTAATGTAGACAAAGGTCAGGTTTAATTCTCACAAACAGAAGAAGAAACAGTGTCTAGCAAAAAAATAAGATAAAACTCAACTATTCCCAAAGGAGAGAAGGGCAAGCTTCTGCAATTAAAAAAAAAAATAATTACAAAGCTTAAGATATAATTCCCATTTTAAAAATAAAGTGTTAAACAAACTTCCCCATGACAAGTGTACAGCTTGCTTTCTATGAAATTATGCAGTGTCTTTTTTTGTCGTAGTTAAAACTGAACAAATGTTCCCAAAAATGGGGGCATTTTACTTTTTAGACATGGGAAAAGGAACATTTTATTGTACTCACACCACAGTCATACTAAACCTTTAGGAACAGGGAGTCTGGAAGTTATACTTACTGCCTGTATAAAGAGAATGTTAGGCAAACACTCTACCATGGGAAGGGGTTTTTTTGACATTTATGAAGAGTTAGCAGGGACCTGCTGGCAATTCAGACAAACAGCCATACTGGCACTCTAACGTGTCATACTGATGTCTTCCTTTAATTAGGTGTTTTTCTCCTAAGCACCATCCTCTTGAGACTGCTATTTCACTGTCTGTATGGCCTTTGGATGGATGAAGCCACTATCTGATGAATATCTGGGCCAAAATACCCTTTTGATATTTCTTGTTTCCCCTGTCACCTTTCCAAAACTCAGAATGCCATCCTGAGTTTCACCCTCACACGCTGAGCATTATTTTAATCTAAGATCAAAGGCTTTACAGACACAGTGCTGGTCTTGGACTTTCAAAAAGCTGCTTACATGTAACAGGCAAGGCACATTTTGAAGGGAGATACTCACTTGCATGGAACAGTAATGAGTTGCTGCCTATTATTGTCCAGTCTGCACAAAAACACAGTGTGAGTGACCAGCAAGACAGAAACGCAGCTCAACTGACTGTGTGTCATTTAGCCATTATTATATTCCAAATATAAGTCATCTTAAATTAAAAAAAAAAAAAAAAGACAAAAACCAAAGAAAGACACTGCAACTTGTAAAATTGCTGCTAAATACTCATCACAGAAGCACTTGTTCCTCCCAAAATTGGTTTGGCTGGATCCTGTGCAGGATTTGGGGTTCAAGAATCCCTTTCTGTGCAACAGCCAAAAGCAGCAGCTGCCACGAGTAAAGTGATGTAGTCAGATGGTCAGAACCTTCTATGAGTGGAGTGAGGGCTGCAATGAAGAGGGTCAGGTAAAAACTGAAGGGTTCCTGCCTTCCCAGATGCCAGCTCAGCATGCAGAGCAGGAACATCTCCTGGTGAAACCCTGCATTTCTATGAGGCAGAAATGCTCAGGTTATCTCCTTCTTTGTATCAGATGCTTGGATAAATATAAGGGTTAAAACTACACATGGAAGTAGCTGGTTTTTATGGGATTTCTTGTGGTAAATAAATTAACACTACTTGGAGTGCTGACTGGTGCTATAGGACAACCAGAGTAATTAAAACAGAAAAAAAAAAAAAAAGAGGGAAATTTCACAAGGCTTTCCTTCATATAGCTCATTAACTCAAGCACTGGCAGGTGCCAGTATGAATTCTTTAGTTCCTTCTCCTTTATTTAGTTTCAGAAATAAGCCTTACTAAACAGAGTTGAAAAGAAGCAATGGTGCAGGCTGCAAAGGCTTTGTAATTAACACCAGAGAGAAGCAGATGAGAAAGTGCTGACTACATATTACAGCATCTGAGATCACACTACACCAAAGAAAGCTGCCCAGTCTGTTTTGCACAGCAGCAGGAGAAAACCAGCAAACTTTGTAACAGAAGCATTAGTGCTGAGTGAAAAGAGCACCCTGATTTATGTCAGCATACATCCATTAAAAACCCTCATCTCCTAAGGTTTATGGAGCAGAGGAACATCAAGGGACAGTCAGTCTCTACATCCACCTAGGAATCAAAAAAAAAGCCCACCCCCCAAAAAATCAATCAAATCATATGTCTGTGGTTCAGCTGGGATGTCAGCACATTTTTTAAGATTTCACTGCCAGCCATCTCCAATTTATCTCCACTGGCTGGGCACTGAAACTGTCACAGGGCAGATTGTAAAGCTGCTCAAAATACATCAAACCTCTTGGGAAACAACAAGAAGTTCATCAGGAGAAGAGATATTTTCATATATCATGCCAGTTGGGCACCCATGTCACATAAATCAGCCCAAATTTTTAGCCATGCACAACCAAGTTTCTTTCTTCTGGCTGTCAGTAAGTGACAGAGTTATGGAGTGCAGGAAATGATCCCTGCACATAATCTCATGCAACATTGCACTTCTAGGTCCTCAGTGGCTTAATAATAGCTCTTCAGCCTAAGTATCAAAATTGCCTAAAAGGTATCTTCAACCTGCAATCTTGTACTGATCTCATTATTCAAATATTCTGTAAAAAATTCTATTGTTTCCTCCCCTTTCTTCCAGGCTTGGCTTTTTGTTCAGGACTAAAAGTGCATTTGTTAACTTTCCTTCAGCATCTTTGCACATGCAGCAAACTTGCACATAATGAGTTCTGTGGGTTTAGAACGATCCAGACTTTTCTCCAAGCCAGGCATCCCTCGTGTGCCTCTGGACTGCTCAAGAAAACACTTTGCTGTGGAGTTGGGATGTTTGCAAATGCTCTCTTCTCTCTTTTGGGAAAGATGGGGATTAGTCTTCTCAGAGCTACCTGCCTGGAGATAAGTGCTAATAATTGAACTTCAGAGATAAACTGCTAAAGGTATCTCCTCACAACACAGGACCCGGGGGGTTTGGTGCTCTCTGCACCAAACATTTTGACTCCCAAATAAAGAACTACAAAACCAAGGGCAAAAAAACTGAGTCCATCACTGTCACTGGCTTAAGTCTGAGTGTCTGAGCATGCCACTTGCTTTCACCCATTTTCCCAGCTTTGAAATGAGGCCTTCAGATGCCTCTGAGAGGGAATATTAGGATTTCCTAATACTGAAAGAGTTTACCTGTAAAAAATCCTTCTCTCAAGCCTAAGGTGCTTGTTAAGCTATTAACATTTGCAAGAAGTAGTTTGGTTTATTTTAACTCTACCAGCCCTTATACACTGAATTACCCTCACTTACGTGATCAAATGCCACAAATTGGATATTCTCCTGGATTATGCAAAAAGGATATATTCCTTTTGCTTTTTATCTCTTTAAAAATTTATCAAAATATGCAGCAACCCAGAAAATCAGCCAGGATTCCAAAGATTTAGTTTCCAAAGCAAAACCTTGGGCTGGTAGACTACATTCTATCTCACGTTATATTCCTTGGAAAGCAAAATAATTATAAATTTCATATGGTCAGAAGCTGAACTTTGAGAGAAGACATTATCCTTTTATAAAAATAACTCTATTGGAACCCACTCAATCATACACATATACCAAAAATATGCTGAAATATATTTCTAAAAACTTACAGATAAACTATTGTAAATTATAGTGAAGTACAAAAAAAAGAAAACCTACCACCCATTCCCTCAAGACAAAAATGACAGGACCAGTTCATTCAAATCCAGAATTCAGCTCTGCTTGGGGATAAGGCAGAGCTCTTCTGTATAAAAACACAAACCCTTACCAGCAAACTCAACAAAATTCACAGGTCATCACAGGCACAAATTTAAATTTTTCATCTCTTCATATACAGGTCCAAACTGATCAAAATCCTTAAATCTTTCTGAGTATAACCGTCCTAAGATGGCAGCCATGCACCATCACCCTATTTTTGCAAATGCTTTAAAACAAAAGAGGAGGTTAAAAGCTTTTCCTTAGTTCATACCAAATGCCAATGGTAGAATCTCCTGCAGACTTCTGGACACCATGAATTTTACATCTGACAAAATGACAAGTTTTCTGATGTTGGAGCTGAGGTCTTAATTTTCCATCAAGTATTTACACCAGAAAGACCCTGTTGCTCTCTGAAGGGTCAGCTGGAGCAAGGCCATGAAAAACACACATTCAAAGGCTTCTGAAACATCACAGTTTCATTTCAGAGTGAGGAAACATGCACAGTTTTGTCTTGGGGTGTGATACCACTTGTGTGTGTGGTTGTGGGATGTTCTGAGTGTCCACAGAGAGACCATTTCAACATCATCTCCCCCCACAGAAGGCTGCTTTAAAAGAGAGACTTGGCTTTAAAAATAACCTATTGCCTGGTATGCCACTTTTTAAAAATAAATTTTCTTAATAAAAATCATCTTCTCAGGACAAGGTACCTGATGACAACCTCATAGAAAATGCATGAATGTTCCAACTAATGACCAGCAATTAAAATGGAGTTTTCACCCAATTAGACCACTCTACACTAAACTGAAACCTAAAGACATCCATTATATATTGTAGTCAGGTGAGCAGAGAAAATGTACTGCATTGCTGCTCCTGTACCTGTTAGAGCAGCAAGGCTGCCCATTCAATAAATCCCACAGTGCAGTAAGGTTTCAGCCTCTGACCCTGAGGGAAAAGGAAAAGGCTTTAATGCTGAAAGGAACAACAAAAAAAATTGCATAAAAAACCCCAACAAACAAACAAACAAACAAACAAAAACAAAAAACAAACAAACAAAAAAAACCCCAAAAAACAAAACAAAACAAAACAAAAAACCAAAAAGTTTGATTTTTTTTTCTTCTTCCCCTTAGGTCTCCATGACCACTGCACTGCCACAGGTCTTAGACTTTACCATGCACACACACTGACGTGTCTAATACAAAAACACCATCCTAACTTTGTCAGATTTACAAAACAATAGCATTTTTCCTCCATTAACAATTAACACATTTTTCATAGTCAGTCATGGAGTGAGAGGCATCTCATTCCTAACATGCTTTTCAGTCTAAACATCTGCCTAAATGGCAAACACAGTTTCTGGGTATGTTAAGTATTGAACTGGTGACATGCCTTCTGGGACAGAAATGAAGCACTGTGGAGCTGCACCCTGTTGGAATTTACAGCCCTTTCCATGGACCACCTTAAATATCTGTAGAGAACATGAAGTGCAATGTACTGAGCAGGCAAACACAGTGGTCTTTGTATGATGAGCACCATCATGTTAATGAATGCCTGCACCAGCAACATTTATTCTAAAAGGAGCTGAGACAAACCAAACCTTGCACTTCATGCAATTGCAGTGGCAAAGACCTACATCTGTACTGGAACAATGCCCCAGTAGCACAAGTCTGAAATAATGCCCTACAGTTTGCTGCTAAATACTGCTTTTGTAAGCCTCTTTGCATTCATGCCAGCACAGGGACATGCTGCTGTGGTTATAATCATATTTATAGCTAGAGGTGGCTTAGAAACCTGTTTATCACTGTAAAATACACAGGCTAAGTCTGGGATCTTTGACCAGCTCTTGAGTATCATCTCTTTTGTAAAGGTGGGAATCTACAAAACCACATCAATACTGGATTCTTTGCCCCTTGAAGCCCAGACATTCTCTGTTGTTTCTTAGCCCAGGGAGCAGAGGGAAGGATCCTGGCACACACAGGTCTGGTTTCTGATCAAGGCTTGAGAAAGATGTGCTTTTCTGGTGTCACAGAGCTACAGTTTAGGCATGAACTCTGCATTCTTCCAGTTGGATCTCTTCAGCACATTGTCCCCAGCAAGCCATAAATCCTGTTCCACATAATTTTCAGCTTGCTAAAACCAAGTCCATACCAAATCATTTCATCTGAGGGATCACTCCCTAACCTGTAATCTAACCTCATCTATTCTATTGATCAGGTCTAGGAAAAATAAACAGCGTGGCTCCTCCTGTCCCAGCTCAAGCATGGAAGCTGTCAATTCAAGATACTGAGATCTTGTAGGGCACACAGAAATAATCACTGTTTGAAGCCCAGCCACCACAGGTAGAGTCTTTTAACCTCTACTGACCTGTGCCAGAGTCATGCCAAACCTACTGTAAAGAATAAGATGGTACATCACAAATAACATAAGTATAGTTTGAAAATCTATAATTCATCTCAGCTGCAAGTTAAAAGAATGATTTCTCAACAGTACAACAAACACTTTATCATTCTGGCTTCTGAAAATGCACTTAACACCTGCACAAACACAGCTCTTTATTGAATCCTGGCCATTTAATGGAGTTATGTAAGGTGGCTTGTGCCAGGACAACTGGCACATTTGCATTTCATAGCAATCACTTGCGCTAAAAATATGTTCACACATCTACCAAAAAAGCAAAAATAGAGACAAGAAACAACTCATCAATATACAACTTCTTAAATGGCATTCAGTCACACCACAACTAATGTCCAAGCCATTGCAGTCCAGCAGATACAAAGAGCTTGGTGCCACTCTCAGTGAACTGGGAAGGAGCCAGAGGGATTCAGCTCTCAAAAGGATTCAAGGGAGTCAGAAACTCAACCACACAGACCTCAGGGATTTATCTATGAGACCATTATTTCTCACCTTTTAAAGGAAATCAAAAACTAAGGGAAAAAAAATACAATAAAGCCATTGTTAAACAGACCACCTAGACAGCCATAATAAAAATAAGCATTTTTTTACCCAAAAGATCACTTATGACACACTTCACATGAGAATCTTGTACTACCCACTTCAGAGAAACAAAACACAAAAGATTTTACTCTTTGATGAGTGGAAAATACTAATCCCAACCATATTAAATTACAAAGGATGGTCTTACATCAAGCAAGATGCCAGAACCAAATATTTAAATTTATCATTAAAATGCCTAGGGAGATGTTAAGAACAACTTTCCCACATATCAAGAAAAGCATTGAGAAGTTTACAATTAGACAACAGTAAAAACTACTTTCTGCTAAGCTTTCTCTCTTGCTCTCCTGCAGGATAACCTGGGAATTAAATTGGGAAGACTCTGGAATGCATACTGAAAATAAATTATACTGAGTCTTTCCATAGAATTAAAAACTATTACTGTTCAACTCAACTATTATTTGCAATTGCAGTGGTTTAGCCATTATAAAATTAAAACCAGGACTTGATCAGAAAAATAAACACCAATACCAAAACTCCAATAGCACACTGAATTAAAAGTTAGTTTCCTCACTCTTCTGGAATATTTTATCAGTGTTATGACCTACTGATAACAGGAAAGTTTCCCAAGAATTAGAGATTAAAATTTCCCAATCAGTTTTAGACGTTCTTGCTCACAAATGAAGTTCTAAGCTAAAAAAAACCCCAAACCCAAAATTTTATTAGGATTTCTGTCTATTACTTTTTCAATTTCAAACTATTACAGACTGCTGAACATCACTGAAGAAGGCTCTGGAAGGGATATCTATAAAAGAGATACACTGGGTACTCAGAAATTCCAGCGGAGTAGACTGTGGATTATCTCATGCCAATAACATCACTTCTCATGCCCACATGGGCCATCTTACAGCTTTTATCTAGAAAGCATCATTTGTAAAAACAAGATTAACGTCAGACTTAGGAACAAGAAACTTTCCTTTTAGTTGGTAAGCTAGAAAATAGAACACAAAAATAATGCTAAACTTGGCACAGCAAGTTATCATAAAAAGCAACAATTCTGTTTCCTCTGTCTGTCTTTCTCCTGAGTTTTCACAGTGTGTTCAGACAGCAAACTTCCTCTAAGGCAGAACAACTCTGATGCACAACAACACAAGCCAATGTAACCACCCTCTTCATAAAAAGCAAAAAAATGCCAAAGTCAGACTGACACTCAATCTAGAAACTTCTCTCCCAAAATGGTATATCGGATATAAAAATGGAAATTGTCCTCAAATTAAGCTTTTTAACTTTCTAATTTTAAAATGAAGCATCAATTACCAGTCAATCTTATTCATTCTTCACAAGGCATTAATGGAAAATTTATTAGGATATTGAAATCCTAATGCATTTTATTACATAACTATGAAATAAAATTGGAAAGAGCTTCAAATAAATAACTCATGGCAGTACTGGATTCCATATATAATTTTGAAGTAGATATTTTCTGTTAAAATAATATTTTTTTTTAAGTGTCATAATTCTTAGGAGCTCCATTAACCAGTGAGGCAATCACAGAATGGGTGAGGCTGGGAGGGACCACAGTAGGGAATCTGTTCCAGCCTTCCTGCTCAAGCAGGGTCATCCCAGAACACAGGGCACAGGTTTGTGTACACAGGGTTGTGGACACTGTCCTCACTGTCCCAAGTGAGGGACACTCCACACCCTCCCTGGGCAACCTGTTCCAGTGTCACCTGCACTGCAAAGAAGTCCTGCATGCTCTTCTCTTTATTTAAGATAAAACAGTGAATCTTCATGGCTAAGTATCACCTTATCAGCATCTGTAACAGGTGTTTATGAATGCCTTCAAGGAGAGATGCTCAGACACAGGGGATGGAGGCAACACCCAGGAGAAAAGGTCTGAACACTCACAGCAGCAGTGAGGGCATCTTCACCTCCAGGGAATCTCCACTGCTCCCTCCAAAGCACCCTGAGTTTGTGCCATGCAGGACATGCTGTACAAGGCCAGCTCAAAAGGTCTCTCTCAAATCTGTGTCAGCAGAGTCATTTCTCATCTTCAGCTTTTGCAAAAACAATACTTCCACTGCCTCCATGGACATCTTAAGGCAAATAAAATTACAGGAAGGGCTTAGATAGAATGATTTGAGTTGTCATTATAGACCATCAGTGAAGAAGCAATATTTTTAGTTGCTTGCCAGTTGAGCCCCTCATAAATGCTTTTGCACCCAAGACAGTCTGCTCATCAAAGCAGCAGCAAGACTGCTTGGATGCTGAGCACCCTGGGGCTGGGATGAGGCTTTAAAACCTGCCACTTTGCTTCTTCTGTCACTGTTCTAGAGACATTTGCACAGGAGGGTATTTGCTTTATTGTGTATCTGTGGTAGCTGAGACCCCACATGGATGGAAAATGCTTTTAAGAAAGGCAAAGATGGAGCAGGGGATGCGAGATGCTGTTTCCACTTGCCAGCTGCAACTTATCTTTTCACCACCTTCTCCTTTTTATCACTTCTACATGCTAGAGCTAAAGCTGGGTTTCTGGAGGCGCTCAGAGCTAGCTACTCTAACCACTGCCAGCAGCTCAACTTCAGATGTTGGAACAGCTCACCAAAATCAGCTCGGTGCAAATAGGAAATACCCAAAGAATTCTTAATACCAGACTCCAGAAGAATTTAAGTGCTTGCAGAAAATCAGTAAACGAGTAAATCAAGAAAGGAATGCCTCTTCATTCTGGCTGGAATGGTGACATACTGACCTTGGAAAGCAGCAAAAAAACCCCAAAAAACAACAAAAAACCCAAAAAACAAACAACAACAACAACAACAAAAAAACAACAACAACAAAAAAAACCCAAACCAAACCAAAACAAAAGAAAATGAAGGCTTCAGTGTCTGTGTCCTGCAGGAAACATTTACCTGTGCCACCCACCAAAATATTAATTATTTATGGTGCAGACCACATAACTTATGAGAGGCATACTTTGACAAAATTTTGTATAGTTTTGGCACAGCAGCTTTGTTCAAAAATAGATTTACCACGACAGATGTCCTCATACACTTCAAAATCCAACAGTTCCTGCACACAGTTCCAGTGATGAGAGTGAAGAAGAAATGGTGTCAATCAAAACTCTCCATTTCAGCTATTGTAAAACTGGCACAACATATGACTATCAGTTTACTGTAGATCACTTCCCAAAACTCCATGCTGCAGGATTATTTCTGCCTCGTGCTGCTGGTATCTCAGCTGGATTTCCTGTGCTCTCTGACACATAGCTATTGAAACCTGTGCAAAATTAATGCAAAGCACTTCATAAAATATTACCAGTGCCACACTCTTCATTTTCTCCTTCCTGGAGTTTATAATGACATAAAATTCATAGTGTGGGAATATCACAGTCCCACCTATATCTCTTTAGGTTAATACTACTTTTTTCCCTTTTTCCTCACCAGCAAATTACAACACTCAATACTTTTCTTAGTCAAAACACCAGAAATTAAGCATCAAATTTGCAGGTAGTAATTCAAACATAAAAAATATTAAGACAGCAGGTAAATATTCAATTATAGACTTCTTTTTTTTCTGTGAGTTAGAAACTCATTGATGAAACTCAGGATGAAGGCCTAGCTCCTTTATTGTGTGCTGAAGCTGCAGAAGATTTCCAGCACTAAAATCTGAATCCCATGCTACTTTGGAGGGCTGAGAACAGGTAACTCTTCCAATAAGTTTTTGATTCAGCTGCTGTTTAACCTCCACTTTCCTCAAGCTGTTTTAATTCCATTTTTGTTTGAGAAAGAGAAAAATCATCTGAAGTGATATTTGGTTAGGTTTGCTATTTTATGCTTGGGGAAAAAAAAATTATGCCTAAATTCCTGTAACAGCTGATCCCTGGTGTCTCATCTCCTGCAGTGCATCCTCCATCTGGGAGAAGTTCTGCAGGAGGTGTACTCATTTATGTAGTTGAGATCTGAAAGAGTCTACTAACTGACGTGGAAGAGCATGTTAAGTCAGAAAAGCTCTGCTGGAAAAGCAGTGTGTGTGACGAAATGACCAGCCAGCACACTACATCCAAAACAACACAGCTTCACTGTTTCCCACCTTTAATTTTTGTCTTCAACTTGCATGTGTTGCTTTTGGGGCTAAACTTCTCACAGTTTGGTTCTGCTGGCTGCCCAGGGCATGTCTGGAAGAACAAAGCGGTCAGGTTCACTGAGATCTGTGGTTTCTCATCAGAAATTCCCACATCATTGGTGCCTCTTGCAGGTTGTTGGTCAAATGGCTGAAACCCATACAGTGAGCACTGTACCCCTTTCACTCCTGCAAGGGAAGCAGGTATTGACCTGAACCCCAGGAATTCCTCACAGCTGTTCTGATGGGACTGGGAAAGCATCTGAAACTCAAGCACAGGACACCTGACACTGTAACAAACACTCCTTCCCTGCAGGACAGCTCCCTCAGCTGAGACCCATGGGGACAGAGGGGACTTGTCACTACTGCAATGCTTTGATTTGTGGGAGCTGTACAACAGGCAGCAGAGACAAGCTGACAATGTGTCCCTGGTCTGCCTCACCAGCCCCTGGCAGCCTTCATATTGATCTGGCATTAAACATGAGCAGCCCTCCCTACACTGCTGTGCTGGGGATGCAGATGTGCTGTCTGATGCAACTCTCAGCCTCTGTGCAAAGCTCTCCACTTTCTGGACATATTTTTCTCCATTCCTGAGGCACAACGGACTTTTGTGAGACTTCTGTGAAATACAATGTAGTACTGAAAGAATTCCAGAAGGATTTTCAGAGATGGAATGATAAACAGCATGAGTGAGAGTGATGCATTGGATGCCACTTCATGCATTTACAGGTCAGGGGTATCTTTTAGATCCTTCTTACTTTGCCCTGTCCTTGCCAAAGAAGGGAACACAGTAGGTCCAGGCATCTTGTCCTACTAGATAATAATAAAATCCTTTTGGGGGATTTTATTAACTCAATGTAATATATACTCAGTAGGAAAAAAAAAATTCCTTAGGGAATTTGAGAAAAAACAGTGGTTAGTAATTTTTAATTCTCAAATGTAAGAATAGGATGGAAAAATAAAAAGTAAGCTAGAGGTAATTTACATCTGCAAAACAGTGTTATTGTCAAAAAACAACACTTGCAATGATTTAAAAGGAATTAGGCACACTTACTGCATTAAAGCAATATATTCTTCTCTTAAAACATGCCCCAATAGATTGAAAGGAGGCTATTTTTCAGTCTTCCATGTAATTATGCTTGAATTACTGCTGATCCTCTCTCTGCTCAGGACTCGTGTGTTGGCATCTTACCTGGTTTTAAAAGGCTTTAACTGTAGCTTAAGGTAAAAATGAATAAGGACAGCTTACAGAACCTAAAAGGCATAAAAGGCACCTTGGATATGCTGTAGAGGATGTGCCTTCTGCACACAAAACTCTGCACTTCTGTAGGACACTCCTGAAGATGAATGCCCTCATTTAAGAAACAGTGGGATGTCACTTGTGATCAATTAGCAAAAATCCTATGCATGCAACTGGCTGACACACCAGCTTATTTCACTGAACACTGAGCAAATTGAGCCATTTCTCTGAACTTTCAGCTCCATTTAGCCCAGGCATTTATTAAACAAATCTTTAAGCCCTTAACCAATCATCTATGGAGATCTGCTTAAAAGGAAAGTATAAAATTAATTAATGATGGAAAGCTCACGATGTTTCTTTTCTAAATTAGGCATATCTGGTACTTTATCTGTAAATATTATAGTACAGCAATTGTACCTCATTGACCTTTTCCATATTAGAGACAAGCAGAGTGTAGCTATTGAGGAGACAGGTCTGCACAACCTTTTAAGCATATTGCTTACTGCTTGGAGAAGAATCTATACCTGACTGATAACAGTTTGCTTTTTAGTCAGAAATGGCCACTTTCAGCTGAAGAGAAAAGGATACATTTCATTAGGAAGAAGGTCACTCTTCCCAGTTACAAACATATAAATAAATAACAACAGAGGGCATCTTGCCCCTCGTCACAAACCTTTTAGGGGATGACTTTTAAGAGGTGCAAAATGGACTGAAGGCAACTCACTCCTAATGAATATTGATGTCAGATAAACATCTTGAAAGTGCCCTTGAAAGCCTGCACAAATAGTTTCACTTTGGTTTTATTTGTAATAAAACTGCTTAATAAAAAAAAAAGAAATATGAAAACTACATGAGACAGCACTTCTGGGAGGAATGACCTCTCAGACCATGTTCTCTGCATTACAAGGGCTACAGCACAGCAGGCTGGTGCCAGATTCTGCAGCTCTTTCTATCCCTAAGTAACTGCAATCACTGAGGAAAGATTGGTTTATGAATGAAGGCAGAAAATAGGAATGATAAAGTAAACAGGTACCGCATTTCAGTTCCTTGCTGACAGCAAGGGAAATTTATCACTGTGTCTCACCTGGGAAGCTCCTTAGCTCCTCAAAATAGCAACCAACAGGCAACATCTGAGGCTGGAGCATCCCTTTTTTATCAAATCTTGCACCATATGCTGTGTTAGAAGATTTTTTGATGGGGCTCAACCTCTTGGTGTGCAAATGTCCCATATTTAAGTGGACTGAGTGGAATATTTTAAAGGCAACTGTAACAGTCTGGTTGAGTTATTCATGTGGTTATGTGACATATTCATGTCATTACATGAGATATTCACATCATCACATGCTGATCTTCCACATTTTATCCAAACATGAGCTTGCTCATATCCACAATGGCAAGAGAGCAAGAAGAAATACAACTGACAATACAGATACTATACAAGACACCAGCCAAAATCACAAAGCAACTTTCTGGCAGAGGAAATCAATGGGGAATCTGGAATGTCCTCCTGCTGGGCCTACACATGGTATTCCACTCAGTGAATGAAAACCTGGATTGTTTCACTGTAGAAAACACAGTGAGCAATGGGAACCCTGAGCTGCAAAAGTTTTCATTTAATGAACTTGGTAAACTAATCATGTTTCCATAACTCAGGCTGACAGGCTGATTTCCCACCTGAAAGAAGGCAGCTTCTTCAACCTGAAACCACCTACAGAGCCAACCACATGCTCACTGCTGCCTTTATTCCAGAAATATGGTGTGGTTGGATACTGATGGGGAACCAGCAGAGCACTGGAAGAAAAAAAATCAGGCAATATGTCTTGAATCATGCTCCAGTGTGCTTGGGATTAGAAACACATCTTCAAAAAGGGAAAGGTGGCCAACAAAAGTCACCACAAATCTGTCTTCAGGGTCATCTTCAATCAGCAAAGCTACCAAAATCCTATTTAAAAGGTTTCAGGGGAGTTAAAGGGTGTTATTACAAAGACATATTGTAAAAAGTACAAACCCATGGTGAAGCTTCTAAAAGGAAAAACAAGGTCCAATTGTGGATCTTTTTGTTGTTGTTTGTACAGTGAAGCATAAACAGCTACCTAGTAAAGTAAGATGGTGCTACTCTTCACATACAGATTAAAAACTTTTTGAACTGAGCTGAAACTTGACAGAATTTCTAGAAAACAGCACTGTTTGAATATCATTTGTATTTAGCTAGCAAAAAAAATCAAGATGCTGTGCATTTCTTTCTCCAATTTGTGTTTAGATTTACAGAAAGTTCAGGTTCGTGACCTCCTCCTGAACTCCAAACCATTTTTCATTTACAAGTCACTTTCTTCCCCATTAGAAAAAGACAGACAGAAGTGTCATGCCCTGAAGTTAGAGATTAAAGCTTTGAAAATATGAACTGGCATGACTGGTTGTTCTTTCTATAACTGATACTATTCATACTTTGAAAAAATTCTAAATTCTCTTTCTTGCCTGACTTCATTGTCTCCTTATCTTTCACCCTTTATTGTAGGTACTCCAGGAGCTCTTGCTCTCCATAGCTCTGATTCAGGAAGTGTGTTTAAAATATACTTTAATTCAAGCATGTACCTATATCCTACAGGGCAAGGCATATATTTAAGTGCTATTCTAGATGAATGCCTTTTTCCCTCCTCTCTGCCATTTTTATCCCCTGGGGGGTCTTTACCAGGTAAAACACAGATCCAATTGTGTTAATCCTGCTAATTTAGGGTTTATTCAGACAGGATCAAGACAATCCTAAACCCCCTACTGCTTAAAAACTTCTGTCTTTTATCACGTTGTTACTGCAAATTAGTATTAAATGTAGATGGACTAAACAGGTATTTAATTTCTGGTCTTACACAGTAGGGAAAAAAAAGGTAAACAGCACTAAACTGTTGCTATTAAAGGGATAAAATCAAAAAGGAAGCCGTTTTTGATCTTAGGTCCCTAGAATCTGGAAAAATAAAGATCCATATTTTAAATGTGAAGTGGTAAGGAATTGTAAAAAGCTTACAGCTCATTACTGCAAAACATTAAAAAGCTCAGTGTGAAAATCAATGTGGAAATGCTTCCATCATTACAAAAGAGAAGGTGATAATTTTAAATGCAACTATTTGCTAGCAATATGAACACTTCCTGAGATGTACCCATAGTCCTGGAGCCATTATCCTGACAGGGACATTAATGCAAACACTTGCTTTGAGAAATGGTTGGTTCACGTTCTTATTTCATCATCTAATCATAACCTCCCTACTAAGGATAACACAAACCCCCAGACAAATGCTTTGCTTCTCTGATGAGAGTTGAATTCCATTTTGCACAGTTCATCCTGTCCTTTCTCCTCAGGCAAAGGATACTCATCTGCAAATGGTGAGCCTGCATATTTCTAAGATGTTCAGTTCTGTATCTTTCTAGATTAAACAATATCCAAAATGCTTATTTTCTCAAAAATAAACAACATGATAGTTTGAAAAGTTTGGGGGGTTTTGTGTAAAAACATTGTTTTTAAAATTATCTGGAATGAAACACAGCTACAGTTGAAACACAGCTCAAGAACTCACCCCTGATTTTTTCCTATCCACTTTCTCAAGAGATTATTTCAATTTTTAGCCTTCCATTCAATGACAAAAATACCTCAGCTAGAAAATCCACAGTGGGACCTTCCCTTCAAACACAAGGGCCTGCTTTTCCCAGGAAGAGATGACCCTCAGCTGCCAAGCCTGTTGATATCATGCTGTACAACAAATTCCATTCTATAAAATTCCAGAGGAGGAAAGGTCATTTCATAGGATAATCACTGTTAAAAAATGTTATTGCTTGGAAAGCTACAAGTTTAATCCTTCAATACAATGCTCACTAAATATAAGCAGAGTGCACATAATGGAAAAAAGGCTGCTGCTACAGCTTTAGCCAAAACATGATCTTCTGGAATCCCTGTAATAATCTATGCTCACATTTTGCAGATTGAACAGTAACTATGAAAACAAGCTTGAAATAACATATCTTAAATCAGAGTTTCCATTTCACTTAAGTGCTTGCACTTTGTTAAACGTCAGGGAAGAGTGTGACCATTAACTGCAACATCACAAGTGCACCCAGTAAAAACTCTGCAGTAAGTGCTGGAGAAAAGAAATAAATTCCTCAGACCAAATACTTCAGAAAAAAAAAAGAAAGAAAGAAACAAAGACCTGTCAGATGACAGAAGAGGAGAACAACAAGGCTTTTGAAATATTCATGGTAGAAGCGAACTGTAACACTTATTTGGAAAAAAGATGATGTGAGGAAGCAATGGGGGGAGTATTTGAAGATTACAGATTAAAATTGTCTTGACTGAATCTTCAGTTTAAAATAAATAAAATTATTTCTTGAAAAATATTTGCCAGATGTATGCAAATCCATCTTTGGTTATTTTATTTTTCTAACAGGGAGTAAAATTACAGTGGTCTGGATTAGTACCACAGCTGCACTGCCTCAGAACATCAGTGACTTACAGATATGCCTTTTAATGCAGAATGCTCACTTTAGTGTTACAGAAAAAAAAAATACATGATTTCCTGTGTTCTGTGGGAACTTTGGCTTCCTGAGAGCACGATTTAGCTTATTCTCATAAATCTTCCTACCAAATGCAGAAAGCTCAGTAAAATTCACTCTTACTTAATCAAACTTAAAAAGTAAGGCCTTTTTAAAACAACATGCAAGCAGTTCAGCCAGGTCGCCACTGCTGCCTTCAGCTCCTGCTTTTTTTAATCTCCATGCCCACTATGAAAAATAGAAGAGCACAAGTTATCTTTGCATAAATTGCTATTCAGGCTTCAACCAGACACGTATAAAAGACATACAACACTAATCTCCTCATGGGCAGGCAACTATTTCAAAAAATCTCTTCCCTTCAGTCCCCTTTAGCCCCTCCTGTAAGCAGCAGCCTGTGGCAGGCAGGCTGCTCCATCACCCATGGATGCTGGGGCTGAAGCCTCAGCATGGCACGTGGCTCTGCTCCCACTGAAAGCTTGGTTCAAACTTATTAAAGAGCCTTTCAAGCAGCACAGTATTTTCATGGCTACAGGTCGGGTTGGGTCAGCATTACCATCACAAAACCCCGTTGTTCCCTGTTTGTGATTCAGGCAGAGGTGGCCAAATCGCAGGAGCGACTTTGAATTTGCAGGAGTGAGGTTGGATGGGGGAAGAAATTTATGGCAGTGAGCTCAGGGTGCTGCTAAACAATTCAAATGTGCACTGCAATGCAAGGGTAGGATATCAGAGAACTTGTCCCTTTCAAGTGATTCAAACGGATTTTGCTCAAAACAATGGCAGAGTCTATTAGGCCAGTGGCAGTCACCTAAACCCGGCTCAGTGCTGGAAGAGATGCACAAGAACAAATTTCCAGTGCTACATTTAATCCTCTCTAAATTAGGCATGAAACACAGTTTGTAGTCTTGCTGTGCTTCTCAAGTCCCTGAAATAAAAAGGTAATCTATAACTCATTACAGACAATACCCAAAACAAAGAGGAGGGGAAAAAAGGAAGAAAAAGAAACATTTTCTCCTCATGTCCAATGGTTTTCAATGGAATTTCCATGTGAGTACATGTAAGATTATAACCCATTTACAACAGCCTTAGTTTTAACAGTGAAAGTATCCTATTAGCCCTTGGGAAGCCCTGTTGGGACTTCAAACAGCAGATTTTGAAGTTACATGCAAGCATCACTGTGCAAAGGCTAAAGCTATCAAAAAACAGTTGTCATATTCCTATTTCACTTAGCATTGACTCAGCAATATCAAGGATTGCTCCATGAAAACCATTGAGAAAACCAGCAAAGAAACTGCAATTCATTTGTTTGTGATAGGAAATGTTTTTAATCCTCACTCCAAGAAAGGTTTTCTAAAAGCCTTGGACAGAGCCAAAGCTTCCATTGTTCAGTATCAATGATTGCACAACTTTTACTTTAGAACACCATGTTCCCCAAAGGAGGATCCTTATTATTTATTCTACACCACCCTCTTCACACACACCCCCAAGACAGATCACAGTGTTCGCAGGAACAGAAAATGTGGCTGTGTGAACAAAGAAATTATCAGTGAGTTACTACCCACAGACAGCCACAGCCAAAGCCTGTTCAGTCTTTGTCAATCCTTTGTCAAATCTTTGCCAATCCTTTTGGAAAACAGCACCTTAGCCAGAGAACTCCTCTTCCAGGGCAACATCTACTTGTTAAAATTAAAGGGATCACCTGCAAAAATATTAAAAAGAGGTTTCCTCTCTTGAATTGAAGGCCCAGGAACATGACACAGCTTTCCTCTGTTATCACAGTCATATCCATATAATTTATGGATATGCTTAACATCTAAATATTTCTACAGGAAAAAAAGGAAAAGCAAGCAGCAGACAAGCATTCTGTCTAACCAGGAAGAGAACAGCTGCAAAAGGGACCAGCAAAAGTTGTGATGCAAGACACAGCATTCTCACTGAGAGCCCTGATGGAGCTCCTTCCTTTTTCTACACTCATGTGAGCCCATCATGTTATTTGGGTATCACAAAGAGAAACCAGATTGCAATTGCAATGCTCTCACCACAATAGGGAACATTAGCTTCTTTGTAGAGATGGAATACTGAGGGCCAAAAAAAAGTCACCAAAACCATCTGTAGAATATGGGAAGGGGATTTGGTAGAGTTCCTCAAACCCTTGACAATAAAGCACTTTTCTTCTGAAACAACAGCAGCTTGGCCATTAGCATTTCAGCACAAGCAGAGAACACATAATTCCATGCCACTCTTGGAGTGAAAGAGAGCAGGTTTTGGCAGGATTTTTTCTGACTCAGCCTAGTTAATACCAGCAGTGGGAAGGGGTTCAAGTGTTTTCCTTCCAGCTATACAGAGATTGTGCTGGCAGAAGTGTTGCCATTTTTGCAAAGCTCTAGATGCAGAGAAGGGCAGGAAGACAACTTCCTGCCTTAAAGCTGCCCCATTCCGGCCTCAGGTGTATGGATTACACACAAACTCACTGGAAGTAGGAGCAACCCACATTGAGAAAGACAGAACAAGTAGGTCTTACTTCATGTTTAGCTTAGACATTCCTAAATTTGTCATTAGATATTTTTGCTATGGATTTCCTTCCCTTTTTATTATTTAAATTATTAGAATGACTATGAAGCAATTAAAAGTGAAATACTTAATGTCATAAGTATGCTGGTCTTTGAATGGTCTTCATAGCTTAATTTCATACAGGAGAACAGTAAAACATCTAAACAGTCTCTACAGATGCATATAATCAAAATTAAATCTTGACAGTGCTTCTTTAGAAAATTCTTAGCAAAGCAGAATATATAAATCCCTTTGAAGAACATCCCTCACCTGTTTTAACAGAGGGAGGCTGATATTTGGAGGATCTGGATTCAGCCCTGAGTAGCTGTTAGAAATAAGAAGTGTAAAGTGCTTCTGCCAAAATGCAGACCACATAACTCTCAAGCCATCAGAGACTTTCTCCAACCTAATTTCTGGTTTTATTCAAGGATTTGGATCAGTTTTATAAAATATCTTGAAACTAGTGTAATCAATGACTTCACATCAGAATTATGTCCCTCACTCACACCAAGGCTCCTGCAAACCACTGAAGTCTGAGAAGCACAACAGAGGTGCAGAATCAATGCATACAAGCAGTGAAACCTGAACACTTTGATTTTTCACATTCCTGGCTGATGAGGCTCTGGACAATTGGGTTTATCTGTAAAAAGAAACCAGCTGGCAGCCAGAAAGCCTCTGGGTTTTGCACTTAAGTCCCTCTTTCCTCATCCAGAGGCGCCACAGTCTATCAGGTAGCCCAGAAGCTGCCTCTGGGGAGCAGGCAGGATGCTCCTTCTCCCTGAGCCAGGAAGGACAGAAAGGGGAGGAAGGATGGGGCTCTGTGTCCCAGAGAAGGGAGGAATGCAAAGCTGAAGCAAAAGGGACAGGAAGGACAACAAACACCCCAGCACAGCATGGTGCCCTTGCTTTCCCAAAGGGATCTATTTTAGACCATTCCTAACCAGAAATGAGTACTAGACCCATGCCACAGGTCAGCCCTAAGAAGCTAAAGAAAGGTACACAGGCCTCATGTAAGGTCCAAGGTAACAGCAAGGAAAGTTTCACCAAAGCTGCTAAAAGATGAACGAGAGTCCATAAAACCAGGCAGAGCCAAACAGACCAGGGTGTTCTTCCTGAACACAGATGTCAGTGGCAGAGCAGATCTTCGGGTCACAGAAGATCTTCAGATCTTCAGATCTTCACTGCACCACATCACAAGTGCAGTGTCATTTTCCCATTATTTGTCACAGAAACCTTTGAAAGTGTTCTGAATTTAACCAATATAGGTCAAGCAAGGGAGTCTTCCTGATACCCTCCCTGTGACTGGCTCACCAAGGCCTGAGCCCAGCAGTTCCTGACACTTATTTCCTCTTCTATCGTTCCCCACTAAGATTTCCTTTGGGAATTATAGTGTGGTTGCTCATGGAGTATTTGCTGACTCCTCTTTTTTCATTTTAATGAGAATATCCCAAGGCCCAGTAAGCCTATTTCATAGATTCATAGAAGTTGGAGATGGAAAAGACCCAGGTCACCCAGCCCATGCCTTTGCTTCCCCTCCCTCCCTTCCCATTTGTCCAGCATGTGATTGTTTCCTGCAATGTATTTCTCTCCTGCTTGCTGGCCTGGTAATGGCTGATTTATCCACTGCCTAAAATCACCACAGATAATTAATTACATGCTCTCAGTGAATGCACAGCACACTGCCTGACCAAGCTCCCACACCAGCAAACAGGCAACTGAATTCATTTACAAAGCAAACAATAATGCTGCTCACCAGCTCCTTAAATTACTTCTGGAGGCCTTGAAAGATTTTCTGTAACTCAGAATTTGGCATTCTGAGGATAAGGTTACTTTTTCCCACTGATCCAGTTTGATTTCTACTAATTTTCTGCTACATGTTTTACTCAGTTTCATTTACAATTTAGTTACCACAGAAAAAGAGCAGTCTTGGGGTCTGGGCTTTCTTCCCCCCCTCTTCTCCTCAGCTTCTACCAACAAACCTGGCTGTGTTGTAATGGCAAGAGAGCATAAAACGTATCTAAGCAATGAATAATATCTGAGGGAAAGCACGTGGGGAAGAGTTTCACTTAACAAAACTCTCATTTGGCATTTTGTTTTAAATGTTTTTTAAAGGTCAACTACTCTTGAAGGACTTTAAAAGTCGAGCAGAAAGATCTCAGTATCTGAACAAAATATAATATCCATAAGGTAGTGAAGCAGTGCAAAAATGTTATGGATGGGGACTTTGACAAATTACAAGGTCAGTAATCATCATACTTCACCTGCTTCATTTTTGCACTTGCTATTTACACTCCAGATCACAAAAAGCACACAAGTTTTCCTATGTTTGTTTTGCTGCTCCACATTCAGTTCTGCCCCCACCCCATATGTTAGGAATACCAATTATTTTTGTCTCTCAAAGGTACCCCCAGCTTTCTTGAAAGAAGCAACTTTTTCTCTCTCCAAGGTACAGCAGAACAACTGCAAAGTGAGGCAAAACAGCAAACACCTACCTGTGCCCTGTGTTTTCAGCAGGCTCTGTTCAGGGTTGGCATTATGTGGTCACCCAGAAGACACAAACTGCACTGATGCATCCTTCCATGTCCAACAACATGGCCCAGGCCCTGCTTTTGGCCATAGAGAAGGATTTTTAGTGGTTTGGCCAATTTTCATTCCAGCCTTGGGGAAACAAATTAATTAGTGCTGACCCTGAGCTGTTAATAACTGAAGTTCACAGGGAACCCACAATTAACATTCCACTTTTTGTCTCTGTTCCATGATTTCCTCTGATGGTCCTTGTCTCCATACCGGTCTCCTAAATCTAACTTTCAGGCAGCAGGGAAGCAATCAGGTAAACTGAAGTATATGAAGGAGATAAAATATTTAATATCCATCTCATCCTCTCTCACATTTCAGCTTGCAGTTCATCTTAGGAGGAAATGAGGAGTAAAGAACCTCTGGACAAGAGGACAGACTTGCACAGATGTTGGGGAAGCTCCTCATGCTCCAGCAACCTGGGGCCCTGCACAAGTAACCAGAAGGCTCTCAAGAAGGCAAGTTTCCTTCTCTGTGCAATACTAAACATCCATTTCCTCAATCTATGAATGCTTCCTTTCATCCACACAAGATGAAATTAGTATGAAACAAATCATGTCTACAAAAAACTGATATCTCAGAAATTTCCTGAATGCACCTGACCCTTCCTTGACAGGCTTGTTTCACTCAGATCCTGCAGGCTGCTCCACATTATTGTGCCTTTGACTGTGAGAACAGCAAAACACATCTGAAGGGTTTGGTAGGGTGGCAGTGACAACACAGCCATTGTCACCCTGTTTGGGGACAGGAGGGACCCAGGAGCCTCTCTGATCTTCACCAATATTTTCTTCAGGTGCTTTCAAAATACCAACACCCAGCCCTTCAAGCTTTACAAGCATCTTCACTTCAGAATTTGAAACTTCTGAAGGCCCAAGTCTGTGGTTTGGGATGCCATCCTTGCACACAGTGAGCTAGATTTCATCTTTTTTATGTTGTTTTTGTTAATGTAATATGTGGATGAAAGTCCCCATGCACTTCAGGTTATCATAAATTCAATTTCCCCAGCTGTTAATAGCAAAGAAGACACATACTCTATGTGCAGACACTCTTAGAGGATGGTCTTGCCTCTGAAACAACTGAGATGCAGTGTAGGATGACAGCCATTGTTTTTTAAGAGCTATGGGAAAGAGCAGCTGAAATTCAAGTATTTCTTAAAGCTACCCACTATATCCCCACTCCCTACAAAGACAGACCAAGCTTTTATGATTTGCACACTTTGGTTTTTTGGTTTTTTTGTTTTTTTTTTTCTTCTGAGAATCTCCCTGCTATCAGCAAAGCCTTTTGCAGCTCATTCAAAACCCCAAATATTTGGAAGTGCAGCCTGTGCTGGGCTAATCAAGGCAAGTGCTTATTCATAACATCACTGCTTGACTCAGTAATCTCCCCTCTTTTCTTTTTATGTGAGACCTGAAACTGGCCTTTAGTTTTTAATACACCATGACACCAAGACCTGATCTCTGCCCATTATACACAGGGTCATTTCTGACACACATTCTCTTTGTGATAAATTCAATCCATGTTACAGCTCTCAAGAGATTAACTGCTGTTACAGCACAATCATGGCAACTGAGGCTTACTTTGACTCCTGAAAAGTTTGGGGGTTTATTTCCTCTCCCTTTGTGGAGGGTTTTCTCATTCCTTTCTGTGTTAAAAAAAGAAAAGAAAAGAAAAGAAAAGAAAAGAAAAAGTTGTGGGAGAAAGGAATAAGTAGTATTCAAACTATTAATTGATGGTAGTTGTTCTTATTTCATAAGCCTGAAAATCCCCTTTTTTTCCCATATAATAAAAGCCTTTCAGATCCTCTGAGCAAAAATGTACTGGATTAACTTCTCTTATGCAGCTCAGGAATCTCCAGGCCCGAAGAGGTGACATTAGCTTCCACAAGAAAAGTCTCACTACAATAATTTATGGCTATTCACAAGAGGAAACTTTGCAAAACCTCCAAAAAAATGCAAGCATGCCAGCAGCTCCTGCTGGGATCAGGAGTATCACTTGCAGCACTGCTTTAACCACAGTTTCACCTCCACACTTGTCAATGCATAAATCTTTCATTATCGCTGGGAATAACTGAATGACACCTGGGAACAGGATTGGAGAAGATGAAAAAAAACCCCCAAGATTCCCACATGTCCTTAAAACAGATGAACTTGAGGGATTCATCCAAACTACTATGGTCAGGCTCATCTTAAATAATACTCATTTTATGTTCAGAGAATTCTTGAAATGGAATAAGAGATAAAGTTGTCCATGCCCTGCAGTTAACAACCACAGAGAACACTCTAATTAATATGAACTGAATATTTCACTAGTGGCCATGTAAAGAGAAATCATTGCGAAAATCCTGATTACTTAAATTCTTCTCACTACTTACCACAATTTATTTAAAATATAATACATTTCTGTTTTCAGGAATGTATGATAAACATCCAGTCAAGATCAAAGGTATCAGAATCTGACAGCTACCAACCTTTTGGAAAGAAGGGTCCAAAATAAAAAAAAATATTTATATATTTTATGCATTTTGTTTTCAACCTATAGTTCTTGGACCACTTCTAAGACACTCTGCCAAATTTACACGTTGACTACTCAGTTCAAGTAAAATTTCAAATGTACAGATTTGTATTTGCCATGCTTTATTGCAGTTGAATCAGCATTTGTGACACAAGATGTTAGAAAATACTTCATGCTGATATTTTAAAACGTATGGTTTTCATGCAATAGCTCTAGAAAAGGTGAAACATCTTTGTTCACAGCTTTGCTGCAACTCACCTACCTTCCTTCAACAGCAAGGAAATCTCTTGCTTTAGAGAAAATTTTGTATGTGCTTATATATAAATACTTACATATGTACAGTCACACACATATGCATCAAAAGATGATATTTTGGCGACTATGAGACGCTACATGAGACTATTCCTCTGCTTTTCTCTCAAATAAATGAACAAATGCAGTGTGAGGACAGGAGGGACAGCTAATAATGCATACACTTGTTCTGAGCCTTCAAGGACTCAGTGACCTCCAGAGCTGATGAGCAGGAGCTGGGGTTGTGTTCCCACCAGCCACAGCACCAATAATGAGAGCTGAGCATCACTGGGAGTGAGACCTGCTCTCCCCACTGCAGTTGGGAACAGCAGTACACTGTGGAACCCTGTGCTGCCAGAATCACAGAATCACAGCACCATTAAGGTGGGGAAAGACATCCAAGATCAGGTATGAACTGTGTTCTCTGGGAGAAGCAAAAGTCAATGGAGATCGATACACAAAGAGATAAATTTATAAGAGAAACATGTATACATAACTCATAATTGCCTCATGTTTGTAGCCTGACACAGACCAACACCAGTTGTCTGGGGGTTTTTTTGTTTTTGTTTTTGTCGGGGAGCATAAAGCCAAACAATCAATATCTGGTCAAATGTTAGAGCAACAGGTTTGTTTCAAAACCAGTTATACCTTTTTAAGTCGTCAAATTAGTCTTACACTAATTCAGCCTTCTGTTTTATCCTCAGACAGGTACAAACTTGAAAGCTTCACTAAGCACCTCAATTAAGTAATATAAAAAAAGAAGAAAGTTTTGGCTTTTCTTCTTTTTTCTTCTTTTTTTAAAATTAAGAATATTTAAAATATTCCATGGAATCTCATGGCTTGACTCGCCTTCCTTGAAGATTTGTGTATCCGAAAAATACAGCCATTTCTTCTTGATGCTTTTTTCTCTTGAGCAGGGTCAGAGAGTTGGATATCATGAGAATATCAGAATCCAAGCCAGCAGAAAAATGAAAGTATGATGAAGAGCAGCAGGGAAGAAAGGGATGTCAGGCTAGCATAACACCTTTTTCTTTTTAACACACTGTTTTAGAGGAGGTTGGAAACACTCTGGATCCTTCTGTTTCAGGGTCTAATTGCTCATCTTGCTGTGAAATATAACACAAATGTGTTGCAGAAAAAAAACTGAGACAAGTAGTGCACCGAGGTAACTATTTTTACCAATTTCTTCTTCTCTCACAGGAAAAATAAAGAGAAGAATCAGTGTATCATCTCTTGCACTTTCCCATTTGAAAGGGGCAGTTTCCAGAAAATGATCTCCCTACCATATAAAAACTGATAGGAATGTGACTTTTTTTTTTAGATGATGTATTCAATTTTGTCAAATTTATGACTTATTCCTCTGCAAATACCTCAGATCCCTGAGCATTTAGGGATCCTTTGAACTGTAGAATGAACTGCTTTTGACTCGTTTCCCATGAAAGAGGTTGTGGCTTGCACAGGATAGAAGCGAGCACTCCACAGCATCCCAGAGGCCAACACCAGATCCCAAAAATTAATACTCACTGTCCCTGTCCTTCCTCACTGCCTTTCCAACGTGTTTAATGAGCTGTCACACTTTTTGAATCTGTAGCACCAGGAGGAGACCCAGCCCCAGCCCCGTGACCCTCTTCCTACATTGGGATGATCCTAAAGGATCAGCTGGTTGGAGAGGGACACCCAGGAGAGACCTCATAGGACCTCCACAGCTCAGGCCACTCTGCTTGATTACAAATTCATTGAAATTAATTAATTTTTAATTTCCCACTAACCTCAGCTATTATAAATCAAGTCAGCCAGGCCAGGGAAATGTTCACTGAAATATGAAACTGTCTCTGGAAGAGGCACCCGAGCAGAGGTTCAACTTCAGCAATCTGTCACTTGAGAGACAAGAACAAAGCAAATTACTTTGCACAGAAATTATTAGAAAATAGTGCCTTGATTAATTATGCTCTTTCAGAAAGGGCACAAAAAGAGAAAAATGTTATATCAGTACTGAGGTCTGTAAGTCTGGGTCTGGTATTCCAGCTTTTCATCTGGAAAATCCATTCCTTTTTTTTTTTTTAACCAATTTTGGTTTTTTGCTTGTTTGTTTTTTCAAATGAAGGAGCAAAACTCATTTTATGCAATAAAAATAATGAAAAATAATAGAAAATATTATCATATCTGTACCTATGAAAATAATATCCAGACTCCTCATAGATGTTTCTCTGACTGTCCTCAGACTTCTCTGCCATAGCTCCAGGGAAGAGGAGATAATCTTACTTTGAGATATTGACAGGTTTGATAAAGATTCACTTGATATCCTTCTTCCTGCCTTCTGGTGCTTTATTACCATAGGAGTTATTTATCAATACACCTAAACAACAGGAGCATGGTTTCAGTTCCATCAAAATTAAGCTTCATGTGGGACACACAACCTTCTGTCATGAAAAAGGATGGGGGTAGGGGGACACCCTCAGGGTTGCTGCTTGCATTCTCATTTTTGAAGTTCAGATCTAATTGTGTTGGAAGTAGGAATTTAAACCTTGGTTGGACCCCACTGGTGTAATTGGAAGGGTAAGAACTTCCATCAAGTCAGATCATAAACCTGAATTACGTCAATATTACCCTTTTAATACTCATATTGGGCACCACCAGCTGATGGCAGAAGAAATATGGCACTGAATGTGATGCCACTCTGAAACAAAGTTATTTTTCTTCTTCAGGATAACATTTCATAGCCAATATCTTCACTAGTGTAAGAATTACCACAACAAGGATTTTATGAAATAAGACCAGACATCCAGAGAGACTTCTATCATTACTTGAGATCATCTCTCTAAAAGCCTCTGCCTTAAAAGAGTACAGCAACAAGACAAAAGTTTTGTGATGCTGCCTCAGAATATTTTCCTAGACTCCAGGTCTTTGTGGCAAAGGCATTTCCTGAGCCAGAGAAGGTGCCTTTGTATTTAATAACCTTTGATAGCATTTTCAGCATCCACAGTGTCTCAAGGCTAGCAGTCCCCTAACTTAAAGTGCAATTAGACAATAATAAAACAGGTTGAAGTAAGGAAAAAACTACAGATGTCCTCTAAAATTAAATAAGTATAAAACCACTATCTCACACCCTAACATATTATGGATAGTTTACATTAGTTGGTAGTGTAGGAAGTTGAAGGACTGTACCCTTAATCCTAGTATTCCTAGGATAGAAACAGAAATGGAAATGGAAAAGTGGGAAGTGGGAAGATAAAACTCTTACATCAAACATTGTTGGTACTAGTATTTAATTCAAAATTTAAAAATCAATAATATTACTAGTAATTATATTAGTAAGTATTATTAATATTATTAAAATTAATTATTAATTAGTAATAATTAATTATTAATTATTATAAATAGTTATATTAATAATATAATTATTACTTGTAATACTAATGATGCCAATTAAAAACTATGACAGCTTTAGAAATAGGGAAGTTATCCCTGACTGATTTTGGCTTTAATTACTCTTTGGACAGAGATAGTTCCAGTAGGAGGATTCAATATTTGAAGCAGGGACACGTATTTCTTTTCCAAAACCAAAATTACTTCAAAGCTACTCAGACATACAAGATTATAGCTAAATGAAAAATCTTTCACCGAAGAATTTTCTGCTGAAAAATACCAAAACCTAGAGATAAGAAATAACCTTTCCCAATATTGTCTTTGAAATTACTTTATGGTACATAGCCTAATTTTTTATTTTCAAATGTATTTTATTTTATTCCATTTCCTCTTGAATAGCTCATTTTTCTTTGTGGAATGGTTAATGTAGAATTTTTCTTTGGAATGGTTAAAGACAAAGATTATAGAAATGAAAGACAGATTATATTGCCAAAGGAAAACACAGATATGTAAACACCATGGTTTCTTTCAAGCAGCTATGAACCTGCCATTAGGAAGAGATTATTTCATCTCAGAATACAATGTCCACTTGTGTGATGGAGGAGGTTAGATGAATATAATTATTCTTAAACTCTGTATTATCAGTCTATGGTATCTTCACCTCCAGAATTATTTCCTGGTAAAGCCTGGGAGTTTTGTGTGGTTTTTTTAAAACTATCCACTGTATTTTTTTGATCTCTATATGTATAAGTTGCAGTGGCCTGGAGAACACAGTAACTGAATGAATCACAGCAACATAGAATCATTTAGGCTGGAAAAGATCTTTAAGAAATTCTACCTTTGATTTGAAACTTAGCCTTCAAAACCAAAGCACAATTAATGTGCCTGCAAAAACACAAAATGGAGACCCTTCACTAAACTTTTATCTGAAGGATAATTGTAATGAATAGCACCCATTACATTCCCACAGAATTTTTTGAGTAAATAAAAGCAATGCCTCTTCTGGAAGTCACCAGGCAGAAGAAATATGGAAGTTAAATCTTATTAAGTGATCCAAAGGAAAGGACAGCAAAAGTCACCTCACTTCTCTTGCAAGGGGCTTTCTCATAAGATCTCATCCATAGTGATACTACATTAATTCTTTTTCATTCTGAAGGAAAAAAAAAAACCAACAAAACCTCACTTCTGATTTGTTTCATGCTAGCTCTTTTCCTCCCCTGAGAAGGTTTAAACACACATTATGAGCTTGGTGTAGCAATCATTCAAAGCCAAACTCTGACTCAAGCCCACAAGTTTTGTCTGCATGAGGACCACAGGCTTGGCCTCTTGTGAATACTTGCACTTAATACTGAAAGACTCCTTTGTTTACTGTATTAGCAGAACATGCATGTGCTCCTAGAAAGGGGAGGCATTTATCATCCTCCAACAGTGATGAGGTGGCCACGGTTCATGAAGCAAGCAGAGAGATGAGACTCAAAAAAGCTGGGTTCTGCTCCTCACTGGGTGACAGATTTATGTGGCCAAGCAACTGCATCTTTTCCTATTTTAGTACTCTATTTGTAAACTGTAGATGATGTTTTATGATGTTGCAGAGTGCTTTTAGATTAATAAATTAAATTCCCTGATTGATCATTAAACAAAGAGACCTCTTTGCAAATATAATCATCAGCACAATGAAATATGAATGAGACACTATTCAATGAGATGCAGGGGAAGCAGGAAATCTCTCATTTAACAAAGCTGAAGTATTTCCATAACATTAAACTGTGGCTCAGTCCATCTTCACTCAAAATACAAAGAGATGGGGAGTGGAGGGAGACAGGTACAAACACAACTGCAGCGGACAAAACTGCAGGGTGAGTGCTCAGCTCAAGCAATCAGCCAGGAACTGGCACCTGAGGAAAAAATCACTCATATTTCAGAATTAAAGAGAATGAGCAAGTGACTGCCACTTAAAAAATAACACTTCAGCTCTCATAAAAAATACATAACACTTATGAACAAGGCTGAAAAGATACAAACTACAAAGTACTAAAAAAAACATCCATTCAGATCATAATAATTTATGGCATTATTTGAATAATTACTTTTAAACAGTGCTCTAAATGAATTATGAGTTTTACTCATAGCAAACCAAAGCAGTTAAAATTTAAGTATTCTAATCACGGTTCAGTTTAAGCCCATCAAATAAACTTTTTTTTTTGGCTACAGACACAACAGTTGTGAGAGGTTTTAAGTAATACTCGTATTTAATTTCTGCACCAAGTTTTGATTCTTTTCACTGCACTGTGAAAGTAAAAAAAAAGGCATGTTTTTTTCCTTCAGAATGAAAAAGAATAAAAGAATAAAATAAAAGCATAAAAGAATAACAGTATCACTAAGGATGAGATCTTATGAGAAAGCCTCTTGCAAGAGAAGTGACTTTTTCTGTTCCTTTCCTTCTTTAGCTTGTTCTTTAAAACAGATTTTTAAAACAGACATCCTACATTTAAAAGCATCAATTATTATTTATGCCAACAAATCAGTTCATCAATAAAATTCACATACATGCAATTTCTTTTTGCTTTAGTACTATGTTGGGTTTTTTTTAGATAAAATGTGTAACTTATTAATTGCTTTTTAACATGCACAAGGTAAAATTCCTCTACAGCAAATTTTGGCGTTATAGACAGGAGAAAATAGTCTGTCTTGCAGAAATGACCTGCAAGCCAAATCCTTTCCCTGGTCACTCAGTTTAGCTACTGCTGGCTGCCTCAACCTGCACAGAAGCTGCTGGATAAGGTGGAGCATCCCATGCTGGGACAAGCAGCCTCTTCAGCCTTCACCCCCAGGGTTTCCATATGTTTTCAAATAAATCTCCCTGTCCTGGATTTTGCAAATTGCTCTCTCAGGACATGCAAAGCCAGTAAAGAACAGACTTTCAGTTCTTTTTGTGGGATATATCTGTGTATTATAAATACCTGTACAGAGATATAGAGATAGGTGTGACAGAAAGAAAATTTACATCAAGACAAAAAAAAAAAAAAAAAGGGCAGAAAAGGACAGTTTTTCTCTTAAGGTATTGCACTGCCTGATTTGAACCAGAAGCCCAGACCCAAAGCCCTCAGGCAGGCTGCAAGTTCAGTGCTGTGAATGCAGTAATTTATGCAAACTCCTAAATTACAGACAACGAGCAAACCATTTGCAAACCATTTCAATGTATTGCTAATTGAAGCATTTTTCATTCATATAGCTGTAATGAAATTGTGACCACAAGGACTCTGTAAAATACAAAACCAAAAGCAATAAAAACAAAGCCTTCAGGTTATCATAACTCTTCTGTAACAAAACGTGTGGGCAACTGGTGATATTTTTGTTACTGATAAAAAACATTGATTTTTTAATAAAGCCCTGATGTACAAACACTGCATTAAGTTCCTTAATGGCAGAACTGGATCCTGAATAATGAGATCTGTAAAAGCACCAGGGTGTACACAGCTATCTAGGGTTTAACCTAAGTTTCAGCTGGACAAAATTACATTTAAACATGCAAAATTATTGCAAATACTTGTTCTGGTGAAGCTCAGCTGCTGCCTTTTTATTGCTTTGTAAGACACTATTTTTAGATTGAATAAGTGCTAAAGAATCTCTTTAACTACGTATTTGTTTATTAAATGGACAATTTGAAAGTTGGACTCCATCTATTAGCAAAATCACACAGCCAATTGTTTTTGTTTTTAACTGGATAACATGCACTTGAATCAGTATCACACAAATGCCACATACTTCATTGAAGTGTTTAGAAGATGATGTTGATGTTAGTTATAGAGACTGGCCAACTGGAATCTAAAAGTATGCCACTTCATTATTATTATTTGAAGTGATTTTGAATGACTGACAGAGCTAACGATCTTGGTGAATTAGCTAAACAATTGATTCATTCATAGATTTTCAAATTTCATTATCTGATTTTTATTATGATTTTGTATTTCACAAACACAAAAATTAATTTATTCACTAAATTTATTGCACTGAATACCTAACTGTAAAGTGATGTGTTGTTGTTTAAGAGGAACAGCATTTTGTCAAAAAGACACATGAAATTCTTGACTTCTTCCCAGCAAATCAATGGGAACTTCACAACTGATTGCAGAGACAGCACAAGCAACAACCCTTACACGTGGTTAGAGACTTTGCACATAAAATATAAAGACAAAAGAAAATACATACTCCAGCGGGCAACCATTCCCCAACATCCCACCTTCACAGAAGGCAAAAATCAAACTTTGCTGATGAGGAAAGCTCCTCATGATTCCTCCTCATGCCGTTTCAGCTGGCAGGCTCCAGAGTGCCATCATCTGTCTCTGTCACACATTCCAGGGGCTCCCACTGCGAGCCAGCAATGAGCATCAATCCTGAGCCCCACAGCGCCTTGGGATGGGAGAGCTGCCCTGCCCTACCCTCCCTCTCCCTCCTACCAAAACAGGAGCACAGCACACAAGCAGGAAAAAGTAGCCTGTGCAAAGGTCTCCAGATCCATCACGGCATGAGGAGGTGAAGTAAAAAGTTATGTGAAGAAGCACAAAGGAAGAAATTAATTCTCTGACAATATGAATGGCTCCAGAAGGTGCAGCAGGCTGCTTGCACTGCAACCCTTCCTGCCTTCTCCACACACCTCCCTGCTCCTCAGGGAGCAGTCCCAGAGACATTGGTCATTTTTACTAATTTCTCTTCAGCTGAACTCCTCCAGCATGAACAAGCCTTTATTTGTTAGGAAACACTTTACTGGAAGTTACAAAAGCCTTGCAATCTCTCTTCTGATGACTCTCCAGTGGGAATGTTTAACACCTCTAATCAATAGTTGTCTTCATAAATATCTTTTTATTCAATCTTTATACAAAATTGTAGTTGTCACACCTCTTCATGTTTTCAACCTGATATAGAGGGAACTCCTAATAGGACATAGTGTGAATGATTCTGCTCACATCCTAGAATCTCCAGTACCTGACAGTCAAGTACATCTCAATCCAAAAGGCTTCATAACTATTAGGGAAGGAAAAAATGCTACAATTTCATTTTTCCCTCAGCTAGAAAGCTCCTCAGATTACTGCAGGACATGACTGCTATCCAAAAACAGTAAGTGTTTCTAAATTGTTTGCAGAGAGAATATATAACACTGTTTATGCCTTGGTTTGTTTTTAAATCAACCTTTGGATAGAGAGAGGTTTTCAAGTAACAGAAACAATCTATAGAAAGTCAACAAACACATCATCAAACACCACAAAACAAACTGAAATGCCCTAAACCAGATTTACAATCTGCAATGAAAGACCAAAAGCCTCAATTGTATAAAAACACATCACCTCTAAGATGTCAAGAGCATTTCCAAAGTCCTGCCTCCCAGTAACAGCAAAGAATTTTTTCAGTGTCTGCCACATGATCCCACAAAATCAGTTGCATCCCACAGAACACTGAAGGCATAAGCTTGTGTTCACATGTGTTTGGGCAGGCGGGGTGGGAATCTGACAGACTTGACCAAACTGATCCAGAGTAAAATCCCCTTCCTGCCTTCACACCTCAAATCTAGCAAAAAGATTAGTGTAGAAGGCAGGAGCCCAGCATGGAAGCCAATGTGCCTAAGAAAAATAACTTAGAGGAGCAGAGAATCCTAGAATCATTCAGGCTGGAAAAGACCTCCAACATCATCAAGCCCAACCTTTGACTGAACACCACCCTGCCAGCTAAACCACAGCACTGCCTGCCACATCCAGTGGTTCCCTGAACACTGCCAGGGATGGGGGCTCCACTCCCTCCCTGGGCAGTCCAGTCCACGCCTGACCACCCTTCCAGTGAAAAACTCCTGATGTCCAAGCTGAACCTTCCCTGACACAACTTGAGGCTCTGTCCTCTTGTCCTGTCCCTGGTCCCCTGGGAGAAGGGGACGTTCCACAACCTCCTTGCAGTTCCTTGTAGAGACAGGGTCTGCCCTAAGCCTTCTGTTCTCCAGACCACACCAAACCAAGAAGACACCTGCAGGTGGAAGGACTGTTTCCACCTCGAGGATGTGCAACCTGTGGATGCACATCTGGGGATGAGATGCCAAGGGGCAAGTGGGAGGTAACAGCTTGACTGCCATGACTGCAAGACAGACAAGGAAGCTTCCCAACAGATGGATAACTGGCAAACAATAAGATAATCCCTAATTACAGGAGAATTTGGGATAGAGGGCATGCTAGGTTTTAAGGCAGTAATTTAAACACACTGGCTCTGGAAAGTAATTACTGCACAGAAAAAAAACAACACATTCAATTCCAAAGAAGCCTTTAATCCATGTTTAAATAAGCTCTTCACTAAACAGGCTTGTGCCTGAACACCTGCTTTTACCACAGGATTTGGCAGTGCTTTGTGTATTTTTCAATTACAGACTAGTATTTAACTTTTGGGGGAAAGCAGGGTCTACTTGTTCAGGAAAAAGATTAAAAATTAAAAGGTTAGGCTGCTATCACCCTGCAGATGTGAATCAGGAGCAAAACTAGAAATCTGATTGAATGAAAACTCATGCAAGCTGTATTATTATCAGCACATTTCAGACGTACTGTGGATTAGAACGGATCAGTAGCATGGCTGCAGTGTGAGGGCAAACAAGGATTAACTTTTCCCCAGCCCCAAAACCTCTGCTGCCCTCTTCCTCCAAACCCCTGAGGGATTCATCACCTGATACCCTCCTCTCACCTCCTGTAAGTGGCTAAAGAAAGACTTCCCCTGTGCTGCACACACACCTCCTCCCTGGCCACAGCAGCTGTTTGCCCATGAATATGGCATGAAGCAGCTGTTCCCAGAGGATGCAGATGATAAACTGCACCTCTGACTCATCCCTACAAAGGGAAACTATGTCTGTATACACAGCCACTGACAAGCACTTTATTTCATGTCCCTCTACTGAGGACATCCACTGAACAGAAGGCTTTTCAATTTAAAAAAAAAAAAGCCCAGTCCACTGAGTTCAGAACAAGGTGCAGTCTTTTGACTTTAAACTTCACAAAAGCACAGAATTGTTAGGGTTGGAAGAAACCTCTGGAGATCTTCTAGTCCAACCCCCCCAAGTCATTTCCAGAATGCCTGAGAAACTGCTAGGTACATATCCAGAGCCCTTGGAAATTCAGTGACACAAAGAAACATCAAGGAAACATTCTTAAAATGCTGGCCAGACAAAATTCAGAGAGACAATTCAGGCCTTCCACTGAGAGGAAGGCTCTTGAGCAAACAACAAGACTTTTCTATTCTTCATTTAGACAGGAGAAACACAGGAGATGCATCCCCATTTACTGCACCTCACATCAGCTTTAAATCTCTCCATGTAACACACTCATTATTACAGCTCTAATATTATTATTTGCAGATCAATTCCATGTGAGACCTACTATACACCCAAACATGGACTTGAAACAGCCACCACATTTTTACCCCTGAAACAGGAACATCTTTAGCATTTAGACACAGAGGAAAGTTGCATACATACCTTTCTTTAAAGACACCATTGACTCATACTCCTGTCTGAACTAAAATCAGTATTCTTTCTTTTCTCATGAGAGCATCTTACTTAGTAACTTTTTTTTTTTTGAGAATACTAATTGCAGCATTTAGGTTTCAGTGAGAACAACAAGTATATTTTTTTACTATGGCAATTTTTTCTCTCCATTCTTCTCTCTCCTCTCATTCTCTTTCCTATTCTAACTCTTTTAAAAAAAATGCCTTTACCTTTCTTCCACCATCTGCTGTGGTTAGTGGGGGTAGAGAAAAGATGCAAAAGCTGATTTCCCTTTTACTGATAATTTCACTGCCAGTTCATCCTCTCACACAGTATGACTGTCATTTCTTATTAAATGCCACACACAAAAAATTCATGTCTTCCTAATTCCATCCTCTGCATTTACAAATACCTATTCATATGAGCTTGAGGTGAAAGTTCTGGACACTCCAGAGTCAAAAAAGTCAGAGACATTATACACTGCATAGAAGTAGCAGCTGAAGGAATGTTCTATTAATTTATGAAGCAGAACGTTCATTAGCTGTGGTTACCTGAGATTTCTAAACAGCTCTTTCTCCAGCTAATACGTCCTGGTTCCTACCCAGCTTCCTCCTCCTCTCCAGTACAACTCCAGTTTTTACAGCTGGAACAATGATCTGGTCAATACACCTTGACTCCACTTCAACTCACAGCCCCTCAGCCCTGTTTTAGTTTTCCATATTATTCTTTTGGGAGCAAAACCTGAAAATTCCTAGAACAGATTGGAAGAGTAGCTTCTTAAAATAAACTGCCCATAGCTGTCATCTCAGTATCAGCATCATATTTCCAAAACCAGAAAAAAATTCTGTTAGACCTTCAGGGAGTTCAAGCTGTTGTGGCATCTAAAGAGGCACATTACAGCAGCTGGAGATGCCTCTATTAAACTGGAACTACATTCTTCAATAAATTGCTTGTATTTCTTTTTATAATAATAGTAATAACTACCTGATGCCATTCATTATGAAAGAAAAGGAGGAATTTTTACTTACTGTATTCTACAGCATCCTACTGTTAATGTGGCATTAAAAAAATGCTACAGGATATCTCTAAAAATAAAACCATTCTATATGTGCATGCCTAAATCTCAGAACGGCCTCTTTCAGAGATAAAGGTTAGGTCAAATTCTGTATAAGTGAACTCTGTATAGGGTTGCAAAACATCAAAGAACAGGTTTAATATTTGACTTTATCATGTGTGCCACACTTTATGTCTTTTCTTAGTTCAGCTGGGTAACAGATGACCATTTCAACATATTTTACTGCTTTCCTATAATCACCCTAGAGATTTTCTCTTTTTGTGAAAGAAAGACAATTTCTTTTCTTCCTTAAACAACAGGTTTTTTGTCCCATCTTCATTATGGGGGGAGACAGGGGGATGGGACACACCAAAAAAAAATTGCATTCCTAGAGGTGAGTGCACTGCTAGTGGAAGGTTTTTGGTCACTTGTTTAGTGGCATTTCTTACAGGTAAGAGTTGGGTACCTCTAAGTAATTTATTCTGTTGTTCTCCTTACCTTAAAAATCTCTGCCACATCGAAAAGAGTCTATGTTTTGTACCTACAACTAATTATTGTGACAAATTATTCTCCTCCTCCAAATTGGAGAACAAATTAATTCTCCACAAGATATTGAACTCCTGATGATCACCTTGCTCCTACTGACCACCACTGTTCAGGATGAGCACTGGGAATTATTACTTTCATGAAGCTTCATGCTATTTCACATGCTCAATTAACTAAAATATAAGCAAGTGAATAAAGGCAGAGTCACTTCAGTGAATTCTTAAATATTCTACTGATAGCATTGGAACTCAAGTGTGAGACACAGCCTCTAACAATAAATGTTATTTTGCTTGAGAACTTTGAAGCAATCATTCCATAAAACTTTGATATGTTTTTAGAGCACAAAGAGTGGTCTGGACAGCAAATAAATATTGTATTTTAATAATAATAGTAGTTATTATTTAATAATAATAAATTAAATTATTATTATTTAATAATAAATAATGTATTTTTAAAGCCCACCAGTCTTTTCTGTCAATTAAGCATCATTTTTAATTAAAGGTATTATATAAAAATAATTACCAAAAAAAGTATTCATGGGTCAGTTATGATTTGAAAAAGCATACAGAGTAGAAACACCAATGGCAAGTAAAATGAATTACTTCAACCATATTGTTGAAGAGAACTGTCCTGTATCACTCCTGCAGATATTCAGGCCTGGCACAGTGACAACTTTTACCATATGGCTTTTTCTTCCCTTGCTGAAAGTGAATCTTCCTGTCAAAGAGCAGCTGTTGTAAATTATCACATCAAATTTTAACCTTCCAGTAGACAAGCACTGAACCCACAGATTCAGGACAGTGAAAGGGTTCACCTCCTTGCCCTGTGAAGGATTTGTCATCGTTTAGGTCTAGCTCTGCCTTAGGACAACACCCACACTAATTGCCAGGGTATCAGATGCAGGCAGGTACTTAAAGCTGAAGCTACAGACAGACTCCAGAAAATGAACTTCACATCTTCTCTGCCTGAGCAGGCTGTGTGGAGTCCAAGTTATTATCTTCCTGCTGTGCTATAAAGGATAGAACCGCACTTTCGAACACAAGGAGGATGAGACATTACAAATGCAACTCCTGTTATTCAGTCTGCAGTCCAAGAAACAGCAAATGCTGACACTCCTTCAGTCTGAGGGTTTCAAGGAAGTCTGCTATCAATTGCTGGTTATTTAGATGTCTGCCAACAGCATGTTTTGACAACATCTTGTGCTTCACACTGAGGAGCAGCAGACATAGAGAAGATTCTTGTCTTGTACTCATCTTTCAAGATGGTTCTTACTTTGAGAGCATTTTTGTTGTGTGTTATCCAAACTCCCAGCTCTTGCTCCAATTGCTCTCTATTTAAAGCCTAGTGCCAGCTGTCAGTTGTAATGCAAACCCCAGTTAGCCTTTCTAAGTCCCACTCTGGAACTAATAAGGGATTGTCAAACAGCACTAAGCACAGACACCGGGGCAGAGAAAAGGATGGAAAAAGATCCATGAATTCCCTCTGACAATGCAATCCTTGTGCAGCTCCAAGACTGAAAAATCACCCAAGACACTACGAGCAAAACATGCTGAGGATGATACCAATCATTTAGTTTTTAATCTTCTGAAAACCTCCAAAGAAGGGAACCCATTGAAATGAAAAGGTTAAGGGAATGCCAGAGAGATGCCTTAGGATTCTCTGTGACAGGCATCCTGGACATACCTGCAGGAAAATCCTGCACAAAAATTCAGCAGTCGTGGTCCTGAACGTGTAAGTGTCAGAGAATTAAGGCAAGAATTTCTATGTTAAAAAAAGGATGGAAATGTTTCACAAACTTGCTAAGTTGGAGAGAGCCTGAGTTGCTGGCAGTGGGGTGTGGTGTGTTGAGGGTTGGGGTTTTTTTGTAAGGTTCAGAGTGGGGTGGTCATTTTGTTGCCTGAAAAGCAGGTAAGGGGTACAAGGAAGAAATTGCAAACACACCCACAAAGTGGCAGAACAAGCACTTATACAGTGCTAACATATCTGGATTAAACAAACACACAGTGCAATGCATTAAGTTGCATTTTGTGAGTCATTGACACTTTTGCAAATATTCCCAGTTTTCTGAGTGAAAAAAATGGAAACATTGCCATTTCCCAACTGGTTTTAAATATAGAAATTCAATTCAAAATTATCTAGTCCTCTCATATATTGACACCGTAGCACTGAACAGCTTGGAGAGATGTATTGCTAAGTTTTCTAAGAACACAACAGTAATGTCACATTCACTGAACATTAAAATCATTAGCCATTAAAAACGTATTAGTAATATCTATAATTATGCTTTTACATACTTCTATCACAATCTCCAAGAAATTTAGTAAAGCTTTTTTCCAAGAAACCAAAAAGGACTGAAAGAATACTTTCTTTTCTTACATAAGAATGTGTACAGTGTTGTATCAAAAAACTCTCTTTTCCAGTAATTTCAGAATATTTCTTTTTTTCTTTAGTGTGTGTGACAAATGTGCTCAAAACCCATAAAATTGTGCCCAATAAATTTTGCCTTAAAAACCTGCATTTTATATCTACTGCTTGTGATGTACAAATTGGAGAATATTTTCCAAATTTGTAACAGTCAGAAAATGCTACATAAAAAGTTGGCTGGGATCTTTAGGAAGTATTCAGTGCAACATAATTCTTCTCCCATAAAAATCATCTGGATATCTTCACCATAACTTTCGTAAGAGTTAAATAAATTCTAAGTAGGAAGGTAAATCCTTCACTGTTGTGCTCTGTTTATGTACTTATAGAATATAAAGTGGATAAAAACAATGAATATTTTACAAATAAAGTGATTCATAATTTATAACTGCTGTCATTTTAGTTTACTAGCTTGAAAGATTAAGAGTCCTTTTAAAAAGCATCTCTCTAGCTTTTTAAAAATCAAAACAATACTTCAAACCAAAGGAATAAAAAACACACCTCAGACCTCTGCTTTAAAAAATTTGAATCCTTAACTTTTTCACATTTCGTGTAAAAGGCAACTTTCTTGCTGGTTCAATTTTTATATAGTATGATCTCCATGTGATCAGTTCCCACATTTTATTAAATATAATTAATTATATAGAAATATAAATATAAGACTATGCAGTCTAAGGCCACACACTTTTGCAGCGTAAGCAACACATCCAAGCCACTGAACTAATTCCAAAGGAAAATTTGCAGTTGCAGCAAGCATTTGTGCCTTTCATCTGTTTTCACTTGCACAAAATTGAGTAGTTCCTCACTGTATCTTCTCCTCTTTACATGTAAAGTTATCTTTCTTTCCTACTGATGTAGGAAAGTAAAACTTAGATTTACTGATGCAGAGACAAAATGGTTATTTAAAGCATAGGGGAAAAAAAAAGACGTCTGGAGAAATGCTTTGCTTCCTTAGTATTAATGATGTTTTGCTTATTTTTACCTCAAGCAGAGCAGTCATTCCACTCAAAGAATTAAGCAATGCATGGGATGGTTCAGATTTAGCAGCCACAGATGGCATTCCTTTCATATCTCCAGAAACTCAGACAGAGAAATATGATTTAGGATAAGATCACTGTACAACTCAAAGCACTGAAAAATTTAGTGCTAGGGGAAGTTCTGTGAAGTCATTTTTGCAATAACCAGGCAGAGCAGGATGAACTTAACCCCGCTCTCCTTTACCCCTCACTCCCTTTTCTCCCATTCAATACACCTGATAATAGCTAAAAGTTATATATTTAAGGAAGAAATGTTCGATCACATTCCCTTTTTTCTTTTGGCTTTGTTATAGAAAATGTATCAGTCACTCATGGTTAACACTTACAATTTTATCACACAGTATTACATAGGAAATTTACAGTTCAGACTTACTCAATTCCAGCATATAAAATTTAGAACTATACCCTGCAACAATACCATGAAGCAAAAGTTATTCTGGGCTTTTTGAGTCATTCTGTTCAGTCCCACCAATTTAATTTTCCATTTGATAACTGGGGCCAGAAAACTTGGTTTGGTCTAGAGGGTCACCTGTTGGAAGCATTCAAAAGAACCTTCAAGCTCCCTCATAGTCCCACATGGATAAATAATTGCCCACCGCATGCTTCATAATTAAATATATGGTAATGAAAAATAACATTCTCCATGTCCAACTGGTCTTTCTGAAGTGCAGAACAGACACATTCAGGATGGAAAAGATTTATCAGTCCAAACCTGCCTGTGCAGGACTCCCTTTGTCATCTGGTTGCTGCATTTTTTAAAAAAACAGCTCCTGAAATGAGGATCCCATTATTTCTCCAAGGAGACTTCTACATCATCAGAACTACAGATAGTTTTTCTAACAATTATCCTACATCTTCCCATTTATTTTGGCATCAATATCCCAACTCACCAACCTTCAGATGGTGAGACCTATTTCCTCTGTAGGTTCAAAACAAAACTGAGTTGAGCTTTTCCACATACAGATCCCTCACTGGGCAGGTGATGTGAATGCTCCTTTTCTTTACTCCATTTTTGGGCTGTTCCAAACATGACGCCACTGTCTAATCTCCTCCTGCACCTGAAACTTCAACAGTGCACACAAGCCTCATTGCCCTTTTCAGAAAAATCACATTGTTTACTCTGAATATGGACAGAGGCAGTCAAAAAGGATGAGTTGAGGTATAGAGAAATTAGTCTGTCCTCTAAAAAACAAGGCACTAGTAGAGAGGAAGAGTTCAGAAAAGAGGGATTAGAGATGTTAGACATGAAAGAGATCTTGAAATTTTTAAATGAGAAGCTGAAAAGGAAGCAGTTATTTTCTCACTATGCAAGGACATGGAAAACCTTATCCCAATGACTCTGAGAAAGAAGGCATAAACACAGCAAGAAGTTATGTTTCCCACACAAGGCAAGATAAGGAATTCATTGCCATAAAAACACCAGAGACTGGAAATATAAATGAGTCAACATATAGGCAAATTAATAAGTGACAGGTTACTGATTCCTATTGCACATAGTCTTTCTTACAAAATGTATCTTAAAAATTCAACAGTAGATTGTCAGAAGTTTTAGCCAGGAGAGCAGCACTTTTCTATAGTTGCTTATACTTTCTATAGTTTCCTTAAGAAAAGGCCATCAGTCACTGTCAGAGAAAGAACATTAAGAGAGACAAACCTCTGACCTGATCTACTCTGGCTGTTTGAAGGGGAACAAATTGAAAAGATGACTGAGGAATAGGATGGAGACTATTAGAAAGCTTAGTACATTGTTCCAGCCAGTTAAGGTTTTTTTCCCCCTAATTAAAACACTCTAATTCTCAGAAAGAAAATGCCATAAAGATGTAGTTTGGTCAAAGTGGCATGAAAATATAATTAAAAAAAAAATTGTGAGGAAGAAGTCCTGTTCCACCATGAAATATTACAATACGATTAAACAGACAAGATCACTATGATGACAGTGCTAACAAAGCTGTAATAACAAACAGTCCACAGTGTATGACATACTCCATTTTAATTAACTAACATCTGTATTAGTTAAGGAGGAAAACAGGTTTGAAACAGTGGCTTTTCCAACTTGCTCCCTGACACATCTTTACTTCAGACAAACCTAATCCCTCCAAAATACTGAGCAGGTGCACAAGTCTTTGCTAGAGGAGGTGTTAAATCTGAAGCTGTTAACCTAAAGTGTATCACAAATAGCAGAATTCCTCAAGGTGAGGTATACAATTCACTTTTGAGAAATCATTTCTCCACACAGGCACAATAAATAGGTCAAGGGTGGTCACAGTAAAATGCTTTAACTGACTGACGGGGGGGGGGATGTTACTGCTGTACATGTGAAATGTTTATCAGTCCTTAGGACAGAACATTATTCTATCCAGCAAGAACCAATCAGCTGAGCAGGCTTTTCACAGCTCACATACAAGTGTGTTATAAAAACATGCACCAGTAACAAAAACTGGTCTGTGCTTTATGCCAGCTTTTCTTGGTTAAGCAGAGAAAAGAAAACAGTCAAGAAAATTGGTAAAATTTGTGTTATTTGGGACGCCATGTACCAAATTTTCTGAGTACAAAGAAAAGCTGTTCTTAATGAAATTTCAATAGGTCCTTCATTTTAATCATCAGTGATAATCTCCTGCTAATGCAACATGACATTGTTTATGAAAAGAGAATTATGGAAACAAACAAAATCAGAAACATTCTGAATGCAGGATCAAGTAGTGACACACAATAAGCTGTTAAATGTTTTCAGCTACTGGGAAGACAATAACTTCTGTTACTAATTACTCCTTCAAACTTCAACTGAAACTTGTTTTTCCCAAGTTATGCCTTCATTCCAGCCCGTGCTTCTAACACCAGTGGGGATCTTTGTCAGACACTCCTTTTGTTGACAAAACAAAAAAACCCAAATAAACACAAAAACCTTACATCCTAAAAGATGGAGCAAGAGAAGGAGAGAAGAAAAAGAAAAGATGCAGGAGAAGCCCTAAGCCCAAAACAAAACAGTTTTTCCAATCTTCCCAACTCCTGCTGAGTTATCAATGCTGACAAATGGGAAGTTTTGAATTGTTGTTTTTAGAGTGCCACTTCAGTCACACCACACTGAAAGAATCTGATCAATTTAGCTTCCCATAAAAGTTAGTAGAACATTGTATGTTAAATCAGAATACACCAGAAGGACCTGTCGCTATTGTTAATGGTTCCATCATATATCTTGATCAGCAGTGAGGCAGAAAAAAATAAAGGCATGGAAGAAAAATAAAATAAGAAAATATATCCATCCTGATTTTCTGCCTTCCAAATCATGTATGATATACTCACACATGCATGTGAACTCATTCCTCATCCCTGCAGAATTCAATAGGAGAGGCCTTGCCTGCCCCAAGCATTTGAGAACTTGTTTTTAATACAAGTTTTGTTTTAGTTTAATTTATTTAGCTTTACTTTTGCTCAGTTGTAGTCTGTCTCTTTCTGGAGTGCATGTCTTCTTGTGCTCATGTGCAACTGAAATTCTAACAAACAGCCTTCAAACATTTACAGGAACACAGGCTCTGTAGTAAGCAAGACTACATACAGTGGATAAAAGAGTATCAGTCATGTTTTAGCATTTCCAAGTGTAGCTATAGGAGTCCCTAAATAAAGCATTTCTGAACAATAAAATACCCTTCCCTGAATTTTTTCTTAAAATTGGTATCTAACCTCAGAAAAGCATACTCACACTTGGCTACCCAATTTATTCAAGGGCAAAAATTATTTAAAATCTACTTAGAAGAAAAATCAAAGCAAGGAGACTCTTACCCCTTTCCCCACACATCTGCCTGGCATTTTCTGAGAAAAAATCATGTTAATTAGAGTTGCACTTTTCACAACAACCTGGCTATGGTTTGGTGGGCTCTTAGTAGCTCCCTAGGACTTCCTTGCTTGACGTAAGTATTGCTGCAGGACTGATTAAAAAGTATAGGCACTGTCCCAACCAGGTTCAGAGTACTTTGAATTTCTGTTCTACGCATGCACGTACCCCACAGTAATCATCTCATCTCCTACTCCTTTCATCCACGGAATTTCTATATATTACTGGTTAACTTTTACTTATATATTTAATGGAAGACTCATTGCCACAGCCAGCACCCTTCAAGGCACTCTGTGAAAAGATTGAATTAGCACAAAACTTCAAAATGCAATTTTATAAAAGGCATAAAAATGTTAGCTGCTATCATCCTGGTTGATATTAAAATCAGCAAATACAATATGCATCTCTCTAACATTTAAAAGACCATTTCTGTAAAAACTCCAAATCCCTGGTGCACTCTTGTTCTTGGGAGCATTCACATTTCTGCAAACCATACTTTGCAGAAATCAAAAGTTTGGAGAAAATTATTTTGAGTTAAATACACGAGTATTTAGGAACATGCACGTAGAAAGTTCAACTGTTAATTTCCCAATCTGCATTTAGCAATTATGCCACAGGAACAACACTACATGTTGGCTTTTTTTTCCAACCAATTTCAATTAATCAACACAGTGAGCCACAAAGTTGGGGAAAAAAAATAACAAAAAAAAATCTTTTTGACAAAAACAGCATTTAAGAAAATTATAGTAGACTGAAGGAAAGTCCAAGAATGGTAAGAGAGGCTAGATTCACTACACAACGTGTGACTAAAAATCAATTGTTGACTCTTATCAAATACTTCTAAATTACACTATTTACACAGTTTAAATAAACCCCATTTTCACGAAGATGTTATGAACTAATTTATTTCCCTCCAGAATCTGGAGCAAAGGAACACAACCCAGGCCACAGAGCATGAAGCCCCTGCCCAGAACAGAACCACGAACACGCGGGGCGTCCTTACCTTGGCAGGCAAAGCCTCTTTCTTCATAGCCAGCATTGCACAAGCACTTCCCTATGGGCACGAGCCACTCTCCTTCCGTGCTGCAGTACATCCTGGGGGGCTCCTCCTCCTTGGAATGGTTGACACAGGAACCCCGCACCTCCACCAGTGACTGGGAGTCCATGGGCACCGTGTCTGGGAACATGGCCAGGTTCTTGACGGTGAAAGGGCACTTCTTGAAGTACACCCGCACCGAGACCAAGGCCACGCACGCCCCCACGTCCTGGAAAGCCAGGTAAAAGCCTTTCCTGCTGATGGGCCCCACCTCACGGACTTCTGTGTTCAGCTTGAGGATTCGGTCCCCCAGGTCCATCTGGGTGAAGCTCTCGTCGGCTGCAATGGTGTCGATCTTTGTGAACTGGTGCTCTTTGAACTTGACCGAGTGGTCGTCATCAGACTCCATGTAGTACAGGTTGAAGGTCTCTTTGCAAGTGCCCAGAACCAGGGGGATGCTGTTGCAGTCCCTCAGGGTGAACTTGAGCTCCACGTAGATCTTCTGAGCGGAGTTGCGCGGGATCCAGTTTGTCCGCAGCCAGTTGTTCTGGCTGTGATCCATAACATTGCACACTTGGTAAGTTCTGATGGGAGTGTAGTGTTCATCAACACCACTAATCTCTTCCCACTGCATTAAGAAAAAAAACGAGGAGAGAAGAACACATTTTAAGATGAATGATTATACAATAAAAATTACAGAGCAAAAGCTGTGAAAAAGGAAAAATTAATTTGCTCGGACACCACTATAAAACAAACAGTCTGGTTGAACTTACAGTTATTTTTTTCCTATTAAAACACAAACATCTTAAATGAACACAGAATTCACCATTAATCAGTCAGTTTTTACCACATTATTTCAAGGTAGATGAATGAGCTGCTACAGCCATTTTGCTTTATTAAAAACCTGTGACTTCTTAAACTATAGGCAGTGCTGTCCTTTCAGTCATGATTCCAGCATGTCTTTACTACAACTACACCCACCTCAAATGGAGGAGATTCACAAGGACAACACAGTTTCACTGTTAGAATCAGTTTCATGTCAAAGATTAAACAAAACTGTAATTCCACATACTCATAATACAGTTTTACATTTATTCAAAGCATGACAATTATTTTTGCTTGGGATATATGTACTCTGGACCAACAGTCAAGCTCAACCCAGTTTCCAGAGTTATTAAGAATTACTAAACTTATCCTACCTTGATCAATTGATTCTTCTGTGGACTAGATAGGCTGTGACACTAGAATGGTTTTTGAAGAACACAAGCTCATGATTTGTTTTTACAGCAGTCATCAGCTGACAAACTTTCTTGACCCAGACAGTGAGGGAAGAGGCTTCCTACTTGTGAATTACTCACATAACAATCCTACCTGATTTCCAAAGTCACACTTACCAGAGGAATATTCACCAATCACAAGAAAAAAGAAATCCTACTGAGGTACTGAAAGTAAATATTTACTGTTGGTCATTTTCCATACATAACTAAGTGACATTAAGATGTCTCTTTATTCACTTTCTCCCTGAAGGGATGACTAGAACTAATTTTTTCATCTTCTGTGCCAGGCTTCCGAGTTAGTTACACAACCAAGAGGTGTAAGATCTGTGATAAGGAGGTGCACGCTCAGACATTAACAGAACACCTACAGAAATCCTTGTGTCACTGTCACCCAAAAAGGCCACAAGTTCTGCCCCACACAAGCAGATGTTGCCAGAGCCACTGCATGGTACAAACAAAAACTGGAGATGCAGAGCAGGCAGAATTAATTATGTGGTCAGAAATCACTGCCACCCTGGGGAAGGGAGACAAAGAAGAACTTCTTCCCTCAGAAAAACATCTTCCCTCAAAAATCAAGTCTCATCAATTTTATATTTAAGATCTCAATCTAACCATTACTTGTTTTACATAAGCACTTTCTGCTGCAGGACTTTAGAGTAGTGCAGCCAGCAGGAGAGGGAAGCACTATTCCCACTGTAAGGACAAAGAAAGTGAGATGAAGAAGTGTTTACAGTTTCTTGGGTTTACCATACATGTATATCACACACATATACAAAGAAAGTAAAAAAAAAATGGCCATATCAGAGTAGCATCTGAGAGTTCTCAGTCCCAACCCACTGACTGAAGGAAGTTTTGATGTGCCTAAGAGCTGGTCTGCACAATGCAATTGTCCACACACCACTGAAGATGTGATTTTAAATCATGTTATTAAACTAGCAGATAAAAGCAGTATAAATACTCTTCCTTTAATTGAAACAAAGTTTACTGTAGTTCACTTTACAGATCTGACTATACACAAGTTTTATCTCTTCCTGACTAGTTCAACAGAGTTTCAAACACAACCCTGGATGTGTCTACAGCAGCTGATATGGCGCAGCACGCCACAACGCGCTGCATTGCCAAAAGGAGCTAGCAGCACAGGGGCTTTCTGAGCCAGAATCACTACCCTGGAGCTCGTGGCCACGGGAGAGCTTGGAACCATGGGGCAGTCCCACCATCCAAGGATGAGCTCTTGCCTGCACAAGAGGCAGCTGGACCAAACTTCCCAGAACTGAGTGAAGGGCTCTCCTGTGACAGATGTCCCTGTGCAAGCACAGGCCCTGAGCCAACAATCCAACGCTGCTGCCAAGAGCCATTCACATGCCACAACTGCCTCCAGTTAAGCTGGATGCACTGATTTATCTGGAGGACTTACCTGGACAAAAAAATTCCAGTTACAACAACTGGATGAAAATAGATAAGTTTATATAACAAAACCAAATTTTACAGACATTTCAAGCTGCTCGCACTGATTCATAAGTCATTCAGTGATTATCATTTCTGTATCAGCTCAACATATATTAAATGTCCAGTGGGAGATAGAGACAAAACCAGGAACTTGCAGACTTCAAAATATCTCCACAGCAAGATGTTATTTTTCTGAACAAGTCTTACAGCCATTTTTTGGGTCAAAAGTTTCTTATCCAACATGCTTCAACAGACAGTTGAATGTAGATGTAGGACTTGCATGACAAAGGTAGCACCACCACTCTGTTCTTCACCTAGAAGTTCAAATCAATAATTCCATGCAATTATCACTCCAATATTTTTCAATGAAGATCTAATTTCTTGGAAGTCTGTGTTAGGCCACTTACACAAAATTTTAAATCAATTATTTCATGCTAAAGCATTGCTGAAGGGAATCACCACTCCCACCGGGTGCTAACTTGACCAAAGTACTTCAATTGTTACAAAATTGTGGAGATTGCAGCCATGGCATTAGAAAAAGATGAAATAAGTCACCAAAACTACAGGAAGAACATCCAAATCAAACCACGTACCAGATTCAAACACATTTGGGAATTCAATAATTATTATGATCAAAGCAGTACACTTGCATTGCTCATGCCAAGTGATTTTAGTGGCAAAGAGATCAAGAACATTCAAGACAATTTTCCTTGCACAGTCCATGAGCTTTTTGTATCAAGTGAGGTTTCTCAGACACCTGTATTTGCACTTTTTAAATATTTATGTCTGTACTTGTAATTTATGCATTCAACTTGCTCTGTAAAGCCAAAATAGTTAAATAATTTCTTTCTTTAAAAAAAATAAGAGAAAAATTCTTATTCCAGGGATGGAATTAAAGAGGAAAAATAACAAAACAGATGGACAGGGGAGACAAAATACAACAAAAGACTTGTGGGTCAAGAATGGGAGAGACCACTCACCAGGTACTACCATGGACAAAACAGACTCAGCTTGGGGAAATTGTCTTCATTTATTACCAATCAAACCAGACCAGGGTAGTGACAAATAAAGACTAAATCTTGGGTAACTCTGGCCCATGGAGCCTTACATTGCAGAGATGTCCCAGCTGGCATTTCTTTCTCTCAATAATCTGCAGCTACAAAACTCTTGGATATTTATCAGCCCTGGCTGTGGTTAGAGCAGAAATTAACAGCCAAGTCCTAAACTCTGAAATGATGAAATGACAGGACTATTATCCTAGGAGTACAATAGGAATGATAAATTCAAATATTTTTAGTAAGATGTTTATAAAAACATGTCAGGGGCTCTATGACAGCAGGATGTGGGACACCATTTCTGAATTCACATTACACAGCACTTACATCACATTACCCTGATGCCTACAGGCACCTTCAATACTTTTGAAACATGTCCAGAAGTGCCACAGCACCACTCCCTTCCCAGCATGTCATTTGGCTTCTGGAAAATGTTCTTTTGTTTGCTTTTCACTTTTTAAAATCTTCTTTGGATGCTGTTAATGACAGGAAACAAGAGATTGCTTTCAATGGTGCAGAAAAATCTTGAGATCCCCAGGGAGAGGGTCTAACTCATGTACTCTTGTCACACTGACTGACAAAGTTGGGCTAAAAAGGATTTTCTTTTCCAAGATCCTGGACTTATGGCTTTGGTTTATTTCTTTCAATTCCTTTGCAAAAGGAAATGTACAGAAGTGAATGTAGGATGTTTCCTAGGATGGCATGAGCAGTCTCAATAAAAAGTTCCCTCTCAGTGTGGGAATCTAGGACGTGAGTGATCTCAATTCTTTCATCCTGCCTGTGACATCACTTTTTGTGCCTTTTTATCCATCATAATAATAAAAAAAAATCTTAATTACAATAAGAAATGGAAGGATTTTTTATGATTTACAATACAACATATATGGAACTGCATGATTGCAAAAAAATTACATTTTCTTTCAGCATCAAATTGCTATAAAGCTCCTAAACTACAAAATATAAAACTCCAACTAAAGTTTTATAATTTTTCTAGGAACCTATGAAACTCAGGTAGCTAACTCCCTGGGAGCCCATTGCTATTCTCAGGCAATGTATAACAACATTTATTTATAATTTTATTTTCCATTGAGAAATTTGGTGTGGTGTTTTGACTGGCTTGATTTGGTATGAGCATCATTCAGGTACTGCCCAACTGTCCTCTCACATAAATATGGCTGGATAGGACACAAATGAATTTTCACAAACAGTCAAATCATTGCTTCTGTCTAAACTGATTTTTAAAAAACTTTTTTTTTCAGTGTAATTGCTGTTCACTATCTATGAGATGTTTACAGAAGCCTGTACAGAACCACCACTCAAATTCTATCTGAAAAACACTTTTTGTTCTAAAACCGAAGACTGACCCTGCTCTTATCTACTGGGTTTTAGTATTCAGCACAGTTTTCAGACAGAAAAAAAAAGAAAAATCACCTTTATTATGCCTTGCTGAGCAACGACAGAAAAGTTTGCATTCCATGTAAGCCTTTGAATGCCTCTGCTCCTCTGTGAAATTGTTTAAATTCACCTCTGATTTCAAAAAATATGAACTGAGATCTTCCTTTTCCTTGCACAAACACACACTTGAGTGTATATATGTCTGTGTTTTCCATTATCCCCAGAGATTATGCTAAAAAGAAGGCAATGGCTCCACATGCACACCAAGCACAGCTTTTAAAACTGCTAGGATGAATGTAGACATTTCTACATTTCTATTAAGATTTCAACAGAAACAAAAAAATCAACTGTATTTCCCAGCAAAAAATCAAAATGTTCTATTATAAGCTCAAAGTGAGGCATATGAGGGTTTCATTCAAGTTTTTGGAAAATACTGAAACATTCCAAAGCTGCACAATACAGGTTCAATTCCTATAAATACTGAGATGACTAATGAGCAGGCATTTGAGTTATTACTCTATATTACGTTAACACAATTTAGAATTAGTGTTTTCCTCAGTGACTAATTTTGTCTGAAATTAATAATTTCTTTTTAACAAAAGGAGAAAATGTTACAGCTGACAGCTCAGTTAAAGTCCTCAGTAAGAGCATAAAGTAGACATTCCTGGTGAAACCCAATCTCCTAAGGAAAACACACGTTGTGATAAGTAAGATTTTATGAAAGGATCAGAAAAATCAAGAAATAATATTGGACAGAGGGAAACCACTATAGAAAATACAAAAAAGAAAAAAAAAAATCACAGACATTTGTACCTATATAAAAAATCCAAAATACCTACAAGTCATTTTCTCACTTCTTTTCACTCACTACTTTAATTACCCGAAAATATAATTCATGTGAGGTATAAAACATTAGAAATATTTTATAATATAGATATGTATTGGGCCAAGATTGAAAGCCTCAGGTATGAAGATATTCACCACTTATCTAAATAACACTTGTAATATTTGTTTGGGTTATTTAATAACTTTGCATAAGAGAACTTGACTGAGAAATCCTCCAGTATAACAGGGAGTTATATAGTAATTCAACATGTATATTAAATTTAACACTTTCTTTCTCTGTTGCACACTAGTATTTCAAACATTTCCATCGTACTGAAGCACTCATTTGGGAAACAGGCTGCAGGATTTGAGACAAGATGAATAACTTTGATGCCTCCTTTGTTTTAATACTTAGATCTGCTGTGGACTCTTTTATTGTTAAATATGTCCAAACTCAGATCAGTAAGGGAATCAAGATTTCACATATGTTAAACATGATTCTGATGTATCCTACTGAACTTCACAGCCAATACATAAAGAATTTTTCCAGTTGCTTGAAAGTGAAATTATATTCAAGGAGAGTCTCTTGTAAGCAACAGCTAAAATTCTATTCAGAAGCGAGAACAAAAAAAACCACACATTTTAGGACATCTTGAGATTAGCAATAAAATAATTCAAATCTAAATAAAAAACCAGAACTTTCCCACATACCATTTAAAAGCTTAACAAAATGGTACCAGGATGCAAGAGCTCTAAAAGGTTGCTATTAACAAAAACCCCGTAATGACCATATTGCAGAAGAATGCATTCCAGAGCAGCTCATCAATATGGAAACTTTCCCCATAACATCACCAAAGATGCTGATACAAGGCCCATAAATACCAACCAGCTGAGATCAGAGGACAGAAAATGAACTGATTTGGGAGTTTAAGACACTTAAAAAGTACCATGGAATATTTTTTTCTTACATCTGGCATTCAAAAATCAATGAAATTACCTCTTGCCACTGGCTCTAACCACAGGTTTTATTTTTAGTTTTTTTCTAAGTTGCAAATAAAAGAGTATTGCAAGAACATCCCAAGAGTTTTCTGATTAAGTTATACACACAGTGAAATTATCATTACCCTCACATAAACCTCCTAAGACACAGACTTTGGGACACTCCAAGCTTCAACCCAAGACTAGGGTTTCTTCATTACTAAGAAAAAACTTCTCAAAATTACAACCAAGGCAAAATATTACTATCTTGTCCATTGAGTGCTCAGGTGAGATGAGAAACTTCAGTATCCAGATACTAAACTTCCCCAAGAAAAACTGAGATCTAGCATTTTACCACACAACTGGCTCCAAATTTATCCCACATTATGCAAATTATCAGATCTGTGTTCCATGCAGTAATGCTTCTTAGTTTTTAAGGAACTGGCAAGTAAAATGAAATAAATATTATACTAAATAACTTTCTTACAGAACACATAGACACACAATATTGAGAGAACATACCTTATCACAGGAATACTAAACTAATAATTAAAGCAAAGTGCAGAAAGATAAGAAAAGCCATATTTTTCCCCCATCTCAAATTGGCAGACAGATGAGCACTTCATCAACAAACTTGTAAGGACAGCTGATTCTCACCCTTCAGCAAGCAAAAGCCTCTTAATCACAGTGAGGTAAAAAGGTCACGACCATGAGGAAAACATCTGATTTTCCATCAGACATCTGAATCCAGCATTCAAACACCCATTGAGAGCATTTACAGCTTGATTTTTTCCTGGGCTACGCGTCTCCTGGACAAGCAGGTTTCAATCTTATTGATCTCACAGGTTAAGCAGATTTTATGGGAAGTTCTCAACACAGCAGTCCCCATGGTTGGAATCCTTACTGAACAATCACTCCCATAAAAGCACCTTTCTCCACAAGCATTGTACAAACGAGGGAAGATTGATCCCTTAAGTGTAGTTGGCTCAGAGATGGCAAGAAAGGGCTATTTAATACAACAGTATTTATTAAAACAACAGGTAGTTCAGCAAGGAGAAATTTATCCAAGATGGAACTCACCCAAGGCTGTAGGTGTAGCAATATGGTGAAAAAAATTGCCTTCAAGTAATGATAATTAGAATTTTTTTCACATCATGTTAGACATAAGAGCTCATAACAATCAGCTTCTGTTAAAATTTAATAATAAGACAAATAAAAAGCATCAGCTCCTCCAGCACTTTTCTCTGCTTCACCTGAAGCTGGATGTAGCCCCAAAAGTAGTGGTGGCAAATCTTCACAAAGAAATAATCATGACATAGTCAGTCAAAAATGGGAAAAACCCACTTCCCCAAACTGTTTGCTGGTCAGGTAAACAGGAAGATATCCCATGTTCATATTTATGCCTCAGTTTTCTAATACATAGGTTAGGAACAAATTAACAGTGGGGCAATATATCTGTTACTACTTGGGCTCTAACAAAGAGTCAATCATGCCTTCTTAAAAAACCCAAAGCACTAGGAAATGCTTTCAGAAGCATCAGCAAGCAGGAATTTTAAAAAATGAAACCATTACTTAAATGGGAAAGCACCACCACGACAGAGAAAGTGAAAAACATCTGTGGCACAAGAACACTTAAAAATTCACATTTGAAAAGCCTCTGCAGTTTGTTGCTTTGCATTTGCCAGCAAAACACATTAAAAAAAAAAAAAGTATTTACATCAAAATGCACAAAACAGGTGCATAATACAGCATTTCCTTGCTAGTCAGTCTTTCAAAACAATGTATTTTTACACAATGGCATTTTCTACAGAAATCCCAAACCACCCCACGTTCCCCTATTGTCATTAACACAACACTCAATGTACAGTGAAATTCAGTAGTGTTGTGCTGAATGTAACTGTAAAAAGCACCAGCTGGCTGTATTAGACATGGCATTCTTCCAGGTCTCAAATGTCTTATTTATATACAATGGAATCCTTCCAGCTGTTTAATATTTAGGGCTAATAAATATAATTGGCAGTACTACTGCACAAGGGCAAGTAACACAAATACATATAAAACTACTTCCCAACAGAAAATCTGATTTGTTCTTTGATGATTAAGCCAAAGATGGATACGGAGTTCTGAGCAAATTTTACACAGCAGACTTTTTTCCTTAATCCAAACAATATTTGCTTGTTTTCTAAGTGCAAAACAGAACAGGAAAAAAACAACAAAAACCAGGCATCCTTGCACCAGCTGCTTCGAGAGCAACATCTCCTTCAACCAGTGCTTTGCATAGACCATGAATAAAGATAAAGGTGGAAGACAAGACACAGCAATGCTGGATCACTCCAGGAAACAGCCGCACCACCCCAGCCAGTCCAGCAGTGAGACTTATTCCCAATTCTGTGCATGTGCAGGACAACTTTACCCCTCACATGCAGATTGACTCCAGGATCTGTGGCCTCCAAGGAGATAATCCCTTTAAGGTCACAACATTGGATGTAATCCTGCATGGACAGGCAGGCACTGTGACTCTGCCCCTTCTGAAAGACCTTGGTTCCACTGGAACCTTCTCCAACTCCCTGCCATGGCCCAGATGGAGAACTAATCTAGAAATGGAAATGTTTAATTTGCGTGAGTGAAACAGAGATAATGCTTCATAACTTCATGTGGGAGGACAATTTAATTTGAAAACTCAAACTTCCATGACAGCTGGAGCCCACAATCAATTCCATAAAAGGCTGCTCAGTGTAATTACCATAATTTAAAGATATTTGGGTTGTTTTGGTTTTAACTTTGTTCACATGGCAATCTTATTTTTGATATCTTTCAGCTGGGCAGTTACACACACATATCTCCATGCTTCCATCTTTAGCATCATTTCTTAATAATAACTTGAAGAGGCATCCTTTTCATTCATCATTTCACACTTTCATTGAAAATTGAATTCTTCAGCACAGGTTTCTTCAACCCATACTATGATCTCCTTCTAAGCTGGCAATAAAACACGATATTTTTCCTCCTCAAATTGTTCCTCTATTCCTGTAGAAGGCAACACACCCACGCCTTCCTTAGAGAAAACAGCATCTGAAATCCTGTCTCAGCCATCATACCTTCCCTCTAATGAGGACAAGCCAAAAATAGGTATGACATATACCTGAAAAGCATAATATTGTTTCCTCCAATCCCTGGCTTGGGAAGTACTGCAAAAAAAATAGTACATGTAATACCTTTTAAATATAGCTAAACTGAAAATTAAGCACATGCTAAAATGAGACAAGATTCATTATGCTTAAAAGGTTGTTAAAAACACCTCCAAAAAGGTGATTATTCTTTTGTCAACTCCTGAGTCAAAAGAGAAAGGATAATTATTATATTTTTACTATAATTCTATGGAAATTAATTTCCTCACCATACAATTAGGAAAAGTTAGTTTTGTGCACATATTTCCATTTATTATAATTGAAAAATATGCTTAATACAGGAACTCATAGCTTGCCATTTCATATTTTCTAAAAATAAACTTGTTTCATTTGAACAAGAAGAAAGCAATTAGAGTGGGAATTCTGGAGATAGTCCAGATATCTTCTCAGCCTCTGGCTGAGATACTCTTGATTTCTCAAGGCTCTATAATATTATTAAACAATTATTTTCCCTATGTCAAGCTAGGGATGAAAGAAGAACTCATGCCTACTTTAATATGAGATAAATAAACAGAAGTAACTCAACCAGGATTTTATCCAAAGACTCTTGAGGAGCAGTGGCATTAGCTAATTTTCAGTTCAATACTGTAGCAGTAAACTGGAGATACACCATTTTCTAAGAACTCTTGTTCATTATTTTACAAACTGCACCCACTGGGAATTGCAAAACACATGTCACAGAAATATGTAGTTTTACCTGCAGAAACAAACAAACAAACAAACCCTAAAACCAACCCACCATAAAAAATCCCCAAGAGTTAATCACACTCTGATAGCTTTCAGGTTCAATCAATTTCAGTCTTAGTTAAACAGAAGCTCGTTAGATAAAACAGCTCACAAACACACTAAGAAGCACTTGAAAAGAATAAATCTGATGTTCACACCATGCTACCTGCATCTTGCACAGCATTTTTGCTGCAGAGCCCTAGGTCACAGGTCACTGCAAGCCCCAGGAGGAGCCAAATGTCTCTTGGAATAAGATAAATCCAGCTCTACATGGTATTGTCATATTTTAGGGAAGCCTCACCAAGAACCTCAAATTCAAACCTCATTAAATAGGTATCTTTGTATACTTGCTCTGTGGGAGGTTGGGTGACATTAGCAGGAACATAAACTCCTGACCTAGAATCCTACTCACCAAATTCCTCCATAAGACCTTGCATGTAAATATGAGGCTTGTATTTCATTTTCTAGCTTACTGTGGTACAGAGGAGCACAGTGTGCTCCCAGAAACACATTACACTAATTGTTATCATTGGTATCCATACCTGACTGCAGAGATTACACATGGTTCAGAGAATTATTCTAAAGATAAAGGGTGCTCATTAGCTGTAATGCCAAAAATACTTCTATAGTTTACTTTTATTTACTTAAGCTTCATTTCTTTGTCATTACAAGCTTGTATATAAACACACTCAATAGTCCTGCACTGCAGTTTTTGCATTCAAACATTCAAAATTGCCTTCCTTCTAGGTCCTGTGGTTAAAAAACAAAGTTAAGCTTGCACTGCTCACAGTAAGACACTGATTACATGCATGTGAAATGCTCAAAATGAAAACAACTGCACAGGAGAGAAGTTTGTTATTTTTTAACACAAAACACAGAGCTAAATATAAACTAAAGCCTGCTGGCAATGTGCATCGATAAATGTGTGTTTGACTCAGTTCTCTGCCTTTGGGACTGCAGAGAGAGGAAAAAAAAAGAAGAAAATCAGACAAGGATTTCAGTGTTTTATTTGTTTTGCTGAATGGTGGCTCCTGAAGTTAAAGTTTACACAGAACCAGAATACAATGAGACCCTCTATTTGCCATCCAGGTAGTGACTGCATGGTGTTCCATGATGTCCTGACAACGACCTCCAGAGGAATGGGTGAATCACAACTCAAGGATGAGAGACAAACCAACCTTCACACTGTCTCATTCTCCCGGTCTTTTCCTGCCCCAAGGTCAGCAACTGTGTCAAATTATTTATGTTTCTGACAAAGACTCCATTTCAAGACTCTGAGATAAAGCCATCACAGACTTCCTGTGTGAGTTAAGTCTTTGAAGTCCCATAAACCAGAGATAAAAATTACATTTTAATATATGTGCTTAGAAAATCTACCCTGTGTGTGCAACTGTCTTACAGATCTTCATCTTTAGCCACTTGCTTCCCAGGGTCCAGCTGAACATGTGGTGAGAATGAAATTCAAAGCCCACAAAGAACCTGAGCTGCCAGGAATCCTTACCCACTGCTGGAATCAGAATTCTCTCCTACAAGATGGATGGGACCCAGTGAGAAACCCAGGACATGGAAACACTTGGGATGTGCTTCAAGCCACGGGAAACAGGAAAAATTGAGCATCACTGCTGATTTATAAGCCATGAAATACAGCCAGTAACACCGATTTCCTAGTGTGCAATCAAGTTCAGAAGTGCATTTCTTGGTTGTTTCATGGTCACATGTCCCAGTCCATATTCCCATCCCAGTTGGCAGTGTTTTGGGGAATGAGAATTACAGCTGGGACTGAACCCACATGCCACTGACAGCCCACAACAGCAGAAAAAGAGGTGGAGAACACAAGGAGTTGATAATCACAACAAAAAGAGTTCCATTTTTGAAATTATAATTGTTTGAACCATGAACAAAGAGTGAAATTCTCAGAATTCAGGGTTCCAACAGATAATGAACAAAATTATTGCTGATGAACCTCAGTGGTGCTACATCCAAAAGCAAAGGAGTTAAGTAAAGACAGAAACTGCTAAATAAACACATTATTGACAGCACCAAGACTCATATTTCATATACCAAAATTTCAAGCGGAATGACTGACATTTTTTGTCCTGAAATTAGCAATTTGTGCCCCAAACATACCAAAAATGAGAATTTGTTTATCCATTTCAATTGTCAGGGGAAAAAAAACCTAAACTAAACTAAACTAAAAAACCCACAGAATACCTTTGAACTCATAGAAGTATTTTATGCAGGTGGTATTAAATACACACTTCATGCCCAGGAGTTTTGTAATTTATGCATTAAACTTTCTGGAATACTCCAGTCTGCTAAATTGAGATGTAATATTATTTCCTACTAAATGAAAAACTGTGTCTACTGTAATTACACTGCACCTATTTTACTCCATAAGCAAGAACAGTTTTAACAGGAAAATCATTTTGTTGCCATTATTATAAGAATGCAATTATTTACTTAAATTGGATACAAAAAGTCAGTGAAAAATCTGAAATATCATGCTTCACACACCTGGATATAATTTGACCAAATTTAACATTTCATTCGCTATATACAGAAATTTTGGAAAGAAAATAATAAAATACTATTTATATGCCTACTTACACCATACTTTTAGACGATATTGCTTAGACTTAGAACTTCTAAATATAATTCTGTGGGCAGAGAGTACAAGAAGTTAAAAATGCAAGAACTCTTTTTAAAAAATAATAAGGCATATTTTTTATCATAAAGGCCATACTCTATATACCACATATACTTATTTTGTGTTGTAATTTCTCTTTTTAATTAAAGAATTTTTGAATTCTATAAAAACTCAGTTTCCCACCAAAAAAATGCTGGACTTGCAAGAAAAGACAAAAGCCTTCTGCTTTGAAAAAGCACAGTTTAGTTTTGATTTATACTACCTTTCACATATGCAGGTTCTTAAATTCAGATATAAAAGTGTAATTTTGTTCTTGAGGGTGTTTTGTTGTTTTTTTTTAATTTTCCCTCTGCACTGGCAAGCAGATAGGGCTTCAAAAACAGGCCAGACTTAGTCTCTGTTTACTTTTGCTGCTGTTGTTCATGGTTACATATTGGTTTTAGCAATGACCTTGCTTTATTCCCTAGAGATATAGGGGTGACAGGCAAGAAAAGCAAAACAGTTGTCTACAAGTTTGACAAAGTTTTTGTAATATTAGCAAAGAACCAAAAACATCAGCATGCCATGCATGAGATTAATCACACAGAAAGCCTCATCAGGAGCCTCCCAAAGGTGAAATTTGTTCCCACAAAATATTCAAGTGATATTTATGAATGACCCCTGTTTGAAATAACTTTTTTTACAGGAGAAAGCTAACTACACAGAACAAATGATAAGTTGTTTGTATTGCTCTGTCTCAAAAGACAAGGATATTTTTCCAAATAGAAAGAAAACAAAAATACAGCTTTTAGGGAAATATCAAAAAAAAAAAAAGTTTGAAGTATCAGAAATGTAGGAGGGAGAGGAAAATTTGGGACAAAATGATGGGAGGCTTAAAAGAGCAGGCAACACAGAGGATAGTGAGGGGCAAGCAAGAACTAAAGAAGACTGCTGCTGCAATCAGGAAAGAGAAAAGAATTAACAATTAAACAAAATCCAATGCAAAAGTGGGTATGATTCAGGAACTGTTATGGACAAAGGAGATGAGGAAAGAAAGCTGTAATTGAATCAAGTGAGTTAGATACAAAGACATAATCGAAGTCAGGCAGAAAGAAGGCACTATAAATACAAAGTTTGTACCATAACTATTCCCAGACACTTGGAGGTGTGGGGAAGAACCAGGCAGACCAAAGTCTGAATCGGCAAGGCCACGAGAGCGAGAGCGATAGAGAGAGAGAGAAAGAAAGAGAGAGAGAAAGAGAGAGAGAGAAACAAATTCATGCAGCTTTCTGAAAGGTAGGAAGGTAACAAGGCTGTGAAGGTGACAGAATATAGAGGCAATACAATCATGTTCCTTGGAGTCAAGCTCAGTGTGACTACAGAAAACTGGATCCCTCCACATGCATAGCAAAGCAACTTAAATGAGTGACAATTTTGCAACACTCAGCATGGGACATTTTAGACATGAGCTTAGATTTCTCAAGATGATCTCACACAATGTTCTGAGGCAGAAATTAAAATTCACTCACTGCCCTTGAGAAGTAACCACTGTCTGGCTAAGGCAAATTAAAACACCACCAAAAAACAACAACAACAAAAAACAAAACAAAACAAAACAAAACAAAAAAAAAACAAAACAAAACAACTTNAAAACAAAACAAAAAAACCCAAAACAAAACAACTTGCCAAAATACTCTGTCTCTGATGCCTTTTTCTTGTGAAGAGTACAGAAATGTGCATCTGACCTCTAAGCACCACATGGAAAATTGATTGAACTTGCACAATAAGTGAAGTCATGGCTCTACACAGCTTAACTGCTGACTCTGCTCTGCCTTACTCCTACCTCCTCTTCTGCTCCCTGCATCAGCTTTTAAGTGCCAATACAGGGAACTGATAAGAGATAAAACCCATCTGCATGTCAGCCTGGCACAAACACCCCAAAAATAGAGCAAAGGAAAAGAAAGCAAACAAACCTCCAGCCTCAAATAAAGACACAGAAGTGGCTACTGTGATCAACAATCGTGAAGTGTGAATGCTAGTTCCTAGGCTGGGACAGGATAGAGGCATGGGGAGTAGGGAAGACCTGGGGAACCACAGAAATAGGCTGAGATGAACCCCATGAAGTTCAACAAGGGAAGGGCAAAGTCCTGCAGCCTGGGAAAAACATAATCTTAGAACTTTTACTTGGCAAAACTGGATTCCTGTGCCCATGAGCACATCAGCAGCTCCCCATGACCCAAACATAAGCTGATCACTTTGGTAAAGAGGCATCTAGAGCCACATAATTGCTCTCTAGACTATGTCCCCTTCCACCATGGCATCACTCTGTACACTGCAGCAAGGAGTTTGCAACACATCCAGCACTGCTGGTTTATCCTGCATAATTTACAGCCACCTCATTCTGCTTCTCCGAAGAGCATCCTGTGTCTGGCACAAGCCATCTGACCATGAAAGTGAAATTGTCCATCTCAGCAACAGCAGCAGCAAGCACAGCACAAACATCAGCAAACAGTGCCAGTCTGCAGGTGATTTAAGGTTAAATCAGTAACTTGGTAGCTGCACTTCACAGCATCTGTGTGCACACAGGTCACAGAGTTGCTTCTTTAAATGATGATGAGACAACTCCCATTTCAACCAAGCATGAGAAAGCAGAGTGTGCCCTGAATACCTGGGCAAGGCCTTTTGTTCCTACATAAAAGCACTTTCACAGACACCTTCTATGATTCCTCAGACCCAATCAACATTTTCTGTTCCAGAAGCCTATACCCCAAGGGCCCTGTCCTCCATCAGCAGGGAAGGTATTCTCACTCCACAGTAGGAACAGAATTTCTGCTAACTATTCCCAAGCTAGACCTAGCAGCCATCTATTTAAATAGTGTTAATTCAATCATGACAGCAGTTTTGGGGTAAGTGCACATATGTGCTCCAAGTAGAATCTACAAATCAAACAAATCTGTGTCACAGAAACAACCTAAAATCCATGTTAGTATTTCTGGCTTATGATCATAAAATATGGCACTAACTTAAAATCCACGGTTTAGCTAGAATTAAAATTATTTAGAAGGCACTGAAGGACAAAGAAACTGAGATTTACACAAAGAAGAAGCAGGCATATTAGCTGTGGTAAAAGGAAGAACTCTGAGAAATACCTACCCTACAAAGTAGGTCAGCTAAAGAGAAAAAAAGAAAGTTTAATGTTCCTGAAAGTGAGATAATGGCACTATTTTTGTAGCAGACAAGTTCAGGAAAAAGTATTTTTACTGCTACATTTATTACTTGAAAAGTGGCAGTACTGGGAAGGACCAATTCCATTGTCAAAGGCATAATAGGAATATGTAAGAATGACTCATCTCTGGCCATAAAAAGTTTTGTTTGAAGGGTAGATGCTGTTCTATAACAGAAATTTGAGAAAGAGAGCCCTGTGCCTGTCTACAGTGAATTATCACAGCAAAAAGAATTCAACACCTTTCAAAACAGAAGTTCATGTTTTATCAGATTAAGTGCCCTCATTAACAGTAACTGCAATGTCCTGGTTTAAAATAACTGCGAATCAGAAAATTCAAGTGGACATTTCTGTAACATTGGATTACAAATGTCTGTACATACACATGGACTGAGTCAGCTTTTAATGACATTATTTTCTGAAAACAGAGACCTTAGCTGAGAAAAGGGCAATCAAAACTATGCAGAAATTCCAGTCTTTGACTGAAATAGTGGAGAAAACTTGAAAAAAAGTGTCATAACATTTAATGGAAAGCATTGTTTGCTTTCACTGTCTAGGAAAGAAAAAATGAAGTCTGTTACAAAAAAAAAAAAAAATTTGGTGGGGTTTTTTTTTTGTCTTACAGCTGGGAAGGGAAATATTAAATATGGCACAATGTTAAATATCTATACAAAAAACCCTGGGATCCAGGAAGCTATACCAGTTTAAGTTGACCTGCACAATTTTTTGGTTTTACTTAGCCAGTAAGTTTCCAACAATCCAAAAATCTCATTATTTTCCTGTGGGAATACAATACATCAGTCAGCAGTCATGTAAAAAATGAAAAAATGTATTGATTGTCCTGAAAGTTGATAACTTTTGAGCACACGTTGTAACATAATGCAGGAAATAGGTAAAAAAATATTCTCTACTTTAATTTCAAATCAGCCCATTCCATTCTCACTATTCCATTTATTTCTCAACTATGAATTGGTTTCCTTAACAGTAACTTTGGGGATTCTGTCGGGTTTATCTTTGCTTTTTTTCCTGTTTGGTAGCTCTTTGTCTTGCTAAGGAGAGAAGAGTGGGACAAGCACAAGCCAGCAGCTCCCAGGTGATGGGAACCACTTGCCTGCTCCCTAAGACAGCAAAGCCACTCTAAGCACACTTTGCATAAACAGACCTTGCAATTATCAGCAATTTGAATCAAGTGAGCAAAGGAAAGGTTAACTTGGAGCAAAAGAAAGCATGGCAAGTAATTAATGTGTCAAAGTAGCACTTTGTGTTCTGAAAGGGTTAAGGAAGCTTGGGAAGGACACACGTGTGGCTGTTGCTGTGCAGGCCCGCAGAGGGAGGTGAAATAATTCCATGTTGCTCACCAAGGTGGCAGCAGCACCTGGCTGCCTCTGCCAGTGATGCCTTAGCATTTTAGCTTTTAAATTTTTCATATATTTGTAGTCCTGTAGCCTTTTCTAGATCTCTAGCTGGTATTTTTCCTACTCCTGTTAGACAAAACTCATCCCTGAGATCTCGCTCTGGGCTGGGAACCAAGGACATTTTGCTGTCCTCATGAAGTATAAACAAAATGCCTCATGAAGTAGAAACAAAAGTGAGCTAGGGGGCCAAACCTGAGGTGTAAATGACTTCATTACCTGGACCTCTAATTGGAAGATTGACCCCAATATGCAAATCTGCCAAACTTATAAAAGTGTGAAAGTCCAGTATCATGTGCATTTAGGGTGTGCCTCTTGTGGGCTTTGCTTGCCCTAATGTACCTGAAAGTCCTTCAATAAACCATAACTGCTTTTATTCCCTTCATTTGTCTGGCTTCTCATTTTTAGGTGTCCCCAAAAGGCATCACCAGCATCCCCTCCTGCCCAACATCCCACCTCTGCCCTGGAAGCTCATCACAGCGGAGGATGGGTGACCATCCAACGAGCTCCTGGCATGGCCATGAACAGCAGGGATACAAGAGGAACCACCAGGTTTTGCTGCTTAAGGTCATATAAAAACCATCACCAAAAAAAGAAACCAAACCCAAAACAAAACAAAATCTACTATCAACCCACACACACACACACACACCTCACCATCTGTGGAAATGTTAGATTGCATAAGAAGATGGTAATAACCTTTAAGGCAGCTATTATCATACTCAGCCCATAGACTGACTGTGACAGCTTCACACACTCACAATAAGTAAGTTTATCCACCACAAAGAACATTTACTTCTCCTCAAAGAAGCTTCTTATTTACACTGTGCTTCCACTTGGAAAGAACCACTACCTTGTCCAATCCTGTTGCCTCAGAGAAATTATCATTTTCAGCTTGTTTTTTGGGAAATGAGTATACTGCAACAACAACAAAAAAAAGTAGCAACTCCAAATTACATGAAAATCTACAACAAAGTATTTTCACATCACAAAACAAAACCCACACCAAATACTGTTCAAAAAACATACCAAAAACCCCAAACTTTCTGCATCTTCTTACTCAGCATAAGAGCACTCACTTCTTTCCCTCAGAAAACATCATTCACCTTGGTGAGTACACATTTGAACATTTTCAGCAGTTGTTTCTTTTCCCATGGATGTCTGCACTTACACTGCAACACCATGAAACCAAAGCTGCCAGGTTTCTCCCAGAAAATACACTGCTGAGGACAGCAGATAGTCCCAATATCATTTTCATGCTTTAAGTATCAAAAGCATCGATTGGTCTTATTAATCATCGATTGAAAAATACCTGTTTGCATAATTTTGACCCACTGACAAATTAAAGAGAAATATTCACCAAGACTCACCTCTTTGAGGCTGCTATGAGCACCTGCATAGAGGAACTGGACTACAATCAAAAATCCCTTAAATATTTCTTTTTTATGGGCTGGGACAAAGTACAGCAGAATTGAACTTCTACAAAACCAAAGCTGACAGAACAAAACAAACTTTAACAGAATAAGCAGACACTGGACTGATGGCATTGCTTTGAAGTTAAGAAGCCACAGGACATTTGTGGGCAATCGGTGGTTAAGATATCAATCAAGAGAAAATAAAAATCCCTTTTTTTCTGCCTCTTGTGAAACAGGCTACTGAGTTTACTGTTGCAGATATAATTCAGTAACACTGACAAAATACTCTGAGCTTCACTGCATTTTAAGCCACTGCCCATACGGAAGCACAGCTGAGTGAACAGAGCTACCATTGGCATTCTGCAGCATGTGGCTTTTAAGAAACTAAAAAACTTACATAAACTTGGTGATTATGTGCAGCTTGAACAACTTACAGGAGCTCACCACCTATTTTTTAATTCTTTTACTCCTTCCAGTTTGAAGAAAGGCATTCCTCCAGTGCTTCAATCATTATAATCTAAAAATTACTGCACCATCAGCCAACACCTTCACCTACGAAGAGACACTACTCTTTCCTTATATCCCATGGAACACCCAGTAGGAATGGGAAACAGGGACAAGTCAAGAGGCTGGGTTTGTCCTACAGGTCAAAAGCCCTTGGCATCGTAGAAAACCAACGTCAGGTTGATTCCAGAGCTGCAAACTCTTCACTAAAAAGCTTGTAACACCTGCTGAAAGAAACCATCCCCACCAGATCCTCAAAAAGAGGACTGAAGAAAATACTATCATTTCCTCTCATTGGTCACAAAGCCACTGAGATGTCAAACAGCTGGATGGTCTTTGAGATGTGGAAATCCAGCTCTGCCCCAGGCTGCAGAGACATTGTGATACCACCTAATTCAGTGCTCACAAATCATCTTTCCCACAGGACCTTTGTGTTCTAGAACAGTGGGAAATCCTGATGAATGGCAAGATCTGGTCTGGATTCAGATACTTCTGGACAGTTTACAGGGCAACCAAAAATTATACTCCAGCTTCTGGCCACAGGTCAAGGGTCTGTTTTGTACAGCAGCATCCACTCAGATCTATCTTTCTGTGCCAACCAACTAGAGACTCTGAACATACAGTTTATTCACCACCTTTCCTTTCCCCAGCTTCCTCCCACAGTAATACCAAGCAACAGATCCAGAGACCACTGAGATTAAAGAACAAGCAAACAAACAAAAAATATCCATGATTTTAGGCAATTTGGACACAGCCCTGAGAGGTGTCTACAAGAAAAAAATTTCTGATCATGTAAACATTATCACAGAGCACTTCTCCTAGGAACAGGGATTTTGCTTAGATAGGCTAAAAACTTCTGTAGATCCATATTCTGCCAAGGCATCCACAACAGGTGCCCAAAGGGGTGTAAGTTGCTGGTGCAATATTAGGATTGGCATTGGAAAACACTAGAAAAACATTAATTACATATAGAAGCAGAAGGTTAAAGACCAAGTTGGAAAACTTACTATACACCTCCTACTCAAATTTATAGTTTAAGGTCCAATCAAATGCATAAAATGAGCATCACCAAGAAACTCCTTTAAAAGACAACACAAGAAGAAGCAGTTGACAAGCTCAAAAATTTAAATCCTCATCACAACAATTTCACCTGAAACACACGCAAAAGGCAATAAACAGATCAACTCTCACAATGTTAGCTCTTCCACTAAATTTATACCTCGCATTTCAGTCTGAAAAATCTTTCTTTACAGCCAAATTTCTTGCAGAGAACTTTACTCACAATGTTTTAATTTCAAGGTAGCAAGCAGAAGCCAAATAATCTCTGCCTTGAGAGAGCTGCCAGTCACAGCTCAGTTACTGGGTCACTGACCTGGACAATACCTTGTGCCCTGTTTTGATCAATTTATTATGAAAAAAATCAAAATTACTCATCATTTGTTTCACTAGTCCAATGAGATAAAAATGTGCTAACTTGGTGAAGAAGATAAGGGCATATTAATTGAAATGAACTGTTTCCCCTCTTCATTAAGCCCATCTAATTTAAAAAGAGCCTCATGTTCACCTGCACCTAAACCCATATAAAGTGAATTACACAGGCAAGAAACTGAGCATTCAAGCCAGAGAAACAAAGACTTCAGAACCCTTCTTAACTATGTTACAATCAATCGGAACACAATCTTTTTGTTTCTGCTTTAGCTTTGCTCTAATAATGACACAGAGCTGTATTTGCCCTGCTGAATATTGACATAAAATGTGCCTGCAGCCTATGTAAGATCAGCAATGCCTCTTGCTGTTTCAACATTAACTCCTGGCTCTGCTGACCCCTGTGTCCAAAATGTTCCACCTTAATACCCCCTTAATTTTGTGTGCCCTGCCTGGCTGCACACACAGCGTGCAGACCTGGTTCGTGTTCGCAACGCTGGAATTCCAAGCTGCACTTTGATCATGTCCCAGTGAGTGGTAATTTTCTATGTTGAACATGTCAGACTGAAAAAAAAAAATCTCCAAGAACAAACTGTTCCCAGTCTCAGAAATCTGAAAACAAAAAATCCACAGTTGCCAAAGTTATCTGCTTCTTATCAAGATCCATGTTTGGCACCAGATGCACTTGATTCATTCATCATTGTCAGTGCACTCACACACTAATTATTTCAAATTGTTTCCTCAGGCAGAGGTCTAGGACAAATGCAAGCAAGCCAAAAATAGCAGTTATGAATAATTATGCATAATTTACCTCAAGGTCCTGGGCCAGGCTATCATTAAAACTTCTTCTTGCCACCTGTGATCCTGACTAATTGTTGACTTTAAATTAGTTCAAGATTACTTTTTTTTTAATACAATGCCCACATTTAACCTTCCTATTAAAAGTTTTCTGATGCTTTAAAAATTTCCAATAAAATGTCAACAAGGTTCCTTCTTTTTTTTAACAATGCCTTTGTATTTCGCAGCCTGACGACAAGTCTGCTAACAGGAAAAACTTCAGAGACAAGGTCAGCAACCTCACTTTAAGAAACTGCCAAACAAGGTTCTTAGAAAAGCACAAATGCTCTTCCTCAACCTCAAAGTAAATTCTGATGGTCTGAAGCTAAAGCTGTTTCAGTCCTTAAAACTTCCCCTATTACAGTTCCGACTCCTTCTTAAGGCAAGAAAAGAACTTTCACGACACTGACCTTTCAAACAACAACCAAATTGATAAAACACTTGCTCCTCCAAATTCAGAAGTATCTGTTGAATTTTACCAGTAGCAAACTCATTAATTCCAATGGGATCCAAAGTGAAGGTGTAGAGGATTTTGCAGAACTGGAGCTTTATTCAATTAATTATAATGAATGTACCTCCTATTTTATTGTGATGCTTTAACTATCCGAAACACAGGTTTAAAATAAAAACAGCTGAAAAAAAGGAAAACCCAGCCTGAATATTTCCAGCAGAAGAAACTTGTATCTCATAAAAAAACCTAAGTGTATGTACCACTGATAATCCCTAAGCACTCTCCACTTTGGGAACACAGTACTTGCTTCATTTTGAGACAACAGAAAATATTTAACAGCAGCCAGAGCTGTTAATGCACAAATTTCAGGTGTTGCTTACTCGAGAAAAAACATCTACAAATTCCTCCAATCAGGCACTCAAACATCAGGCACCAAAAATACTCCACTGTTCAGTGCAAGGCTTGCAGGAACCAGGCCAGCTAAGTTCTCAACCCTTTGGAGCTAAGGGTATGTTACTTTCCTTATTGAAGACAACAAAAAATATCAAAGCAGAGATTAAAAAAAAAGTTAAAATGTAAGATGTTATTAAAAAGAAAACACACAAAGATGAATTCAAGCTGTCTTCTGGGTAGCTACTTAAAACATTAACCACAAAATAACTTTTTTATTAAAATCAGATATTCCTAAAATATTAATGAAGTTGATATGGGATGATGAGTTCTAAAGCTGACACACACAATTCTGCAGCACCAGACTTTTGGCAGAAGACTAAACAAGCTAAGACGTTCTAAGCTGATGTTCAGCAAGTTTCCCAAACAGGAGAAGAAAAAATAAAGATTGCAGTGCAATTCCTTCAAGTATAGACAGTAGAGATGCTTTGCCATCTCCACATGAGTTAGAAAAAAAGCTGCATTTGATCCAGCCAATTAGTAAATCATCAATAAACTATTATTTTAAAGAAAGAACTACCACTTCTTTAAACAATTCACGTGATTCACCACATTCCTTCAAACAAAACCAAAGTGATGGTATGATTGCTGTTTAAAGAGCAAAGAAATACAAAAGGACTTATTTCACATGATTCACCAGGGCAAAATTCAAAAAAGCACTCATTTTGAAAAAAATCCCTTTAAGAAAGAAGAGACTGTCTGCAAATAATTCACAACAGCAAGAGATATAAAGCACCCTGAGAAAAGATCTCCCAAAGGAACCCCATTAGCTGAAAATTTAAAATTAGGCTGCAGAACATACAGGACCATGTACTTGAGGGATGCAACCTGTTCATCTAATAAGGGATAGAAAGGTGCCCTTTCAAGTGTTTTAGTTTCCCATCGATTTTGCTTCTCCTGAAATGAGGGAAGCCCTGAGAAGCCAAGCACTAAGACCACCTGCACTCCTTGAAAGAACAGAGAGTACCAGAGTCAGGCTGAAACAAACAGCTCCTTCCAGCACATTTATATGCTGATTGCTGAACAGAACAAGTGAAAATGGCACCATTTATTTTCTGACCGCTACATAGTACAAATTTCTGTCCCCATGAAATGCCAAAGAACAGTCTAATACCATAAAGAGCCTTCTAACCACAATTCTTAGAGACCTATTAGCTTGTCTCCAAAAAAACCCCATACAAGAAGTTCAAATAGTTAAGGTAAACTATTGAAAATGTAGATACTAATAAGATTGCCACTCATCTTACACATATTGCTGCAGTAGCTTGACTAAGGAGATGGAACCAGTAGTGATTGGTCCTTCAGGGAGTGTATTTGGTGTTTCTTTCCATTCTCTGCTCCTGGGATAGGGGTCTACAAGGCTGGAGCATCCATTTAGTTCTTTTAAGTCTTTTCCAGCTACAGTTTTGGTTTATAAATTTAATGTATCAGGTAACAGGAGAGAGATGCACAGGTCAGATGAAGACATTCTATACTGCTGCTTTCTGCAGCAGTGTTGAAATACAACTTTTCTGCTTGAAGCATGAGCTCCACTATCCCAGTTTTAGGAGCAGAGAGGGGAAATGCCTTGCTATTTCTCATAGCTAGAAAGCTGTTGGGGTAGGGGGGTGACTTATGAACCTTTGCACTGGTCTCTGAAAAATATCCTCTCTCTCTGATCCACCTGTTCCTTTTCTATCCAGAGCTGTTCTTCACAGTGTTCCTCTTTAGTACCTGTTACCTACAGATACTTCATCTTTATTACATCCAGGTATTGTTTAGAAACTAATGAAATCTTATCATAAAACAAATTAATATAGAGAATTGTACTATAAACTGCACTATAACATCACAGTCATCCTGAATAAATTTCTCTCAGTAAATTTCATCAAATAAACACACTCATTTTTCCAACTATGACTGCACTGATGCTGTTGAATTATTTTTCCCCCACGTGCCTCTACTTTTATTTCCAGACAATGCTGCACTCCAGCAGCTTTATTTCATGTCTCTTCCATGTCACACCCTCAAATTATTTGTCATAAAACATCTGCTTTGAGTAAAACAGCATTTAGAGAAAAAAAAAAAAAGAAAGAAAATGCTATTCACTGCACTTGCACAGGGAGGCTAAAAACCACAGGACAATGAAGTATCAGGTATTTATGACAAACTGGAACAAATTCAGAGGTACTGTGAACTGTGGTGTCAGTGACACAGTGAAACACACAATTCAGGGTGAAAAGCCTGGCTGATGTTCAGAATCAAACAGGCAGACTCTCCCTCCACCCCACCCCACCCCACTGGTTTATTTCCCCCAAAGCCCCACCTGGCACTCAAATACAAAATTTGTCAGTGTTTGACCTTCCACTGTTTGGAGTTTTTTATCTGCAAGCTCATTTTCCATTTTCATTTTTCCACATCCACGCTGCAGTTCCTGAGTACAGTAAATTTCCCCTTTTATTTTGGATATATAATCTATTTAATATCCTGTGCTCTCTTATCACACTGCAGGCCTTCCCTGTAATATATTGTCCATAAATTTTTCAAATGATATGAACTTTAATAGCTATGGATGTTATTGAAATACAATGTTAACTATTTTGTTCCTACAAAAATATTCTATGGAGGCTCACGCTTGTTCTTGACACAGAAGTAACATCTGGGTAATGCAAATTTAAAAATAGAAAGAAATTATTTTAGTCTCACACTCCAAGTCATAAAAGACCCAACATCAAAGATTATTCTTTTTTCTGATTTCCTCTGATTTGTGATAGACATTGACTTGATCATTAAAGAGATTCATAAACAATTCAAGTCAAATATATTTAATTAAAATGCTAAAACCCAAAAATGTGATGTGTCATTGTGACAGCTGATAAATATATTAGCCATAAACCTATCATGTGCCTGTAGATCCTATGCCACAAATAAAAATTAAAATTAAATATGGTTTTGCTGAGGCGTTACATAATAACATTTTTTAAAAGCACAGCAATCCTCCTCAATCCTCCATGTTAAAATGCATTTCTTTCTAAAATGATCCAGCTCAGCCACTGAAATGTTTAATTTTTGCTACTTTTTTCAGCTTTTCCCTCAGCTTATTCCACCAAACTCAAACAATTGTTTTGGCTGAACTGAAACTCTGTCTTGGGTCAATTCCAGCTGCTGAAGTAGTGTGGTGTCTTTTGAAAACTGCAACTTCTTGTTCATGTGCCCAGCTTCCCCCTGCCACAGAGTTCCTCTCCATGCAAACCCATGGCACACTCCTGTGCAATGCAGGCTAATGATCACAATCTGCCACAACAACTCAAATATGTGCATTTTGCTACAAATTCTACTTCTGACAGAACACATGATACAGCTTACACAAAACTCTCCTGCCTCTGGAGGTCCAATATCCTCTGAAATGGAGTTAATGGTGATGGTGAAGCATCCCTTGAACAGTGGTTTGCAGTCAAGCAACCAAAATTCCTTCCTGCAGCTCTTTACTTGTACCCAATTTGCTCTTTACAAAAACCACCTCAATAAAACCCCATCTCTTGTGCTTTAGAATGTGTCACACCACAGTAAGAGGAGATTAAAGAGCTGCTGCTCAAAAGCACCTGACAGAAAATCTGAAAATCAAGTCCAGGGAGTAAGGCAACAACATTGTTGTTCTCCAAATATGAAGACTCTATATTTTTAAGACATGCTTAATGATACAGTAAAAATCACAATTCAAAGTTTAAAAGCTCAGGTGAAAATTTCATACCATAGGGATTTTACTTTTCATAACATTTATTTAATTTTAACTCTTACTTCATACTCCAGCAACTGGCACAAATCATGGTCAGGAAACAAAAAACTACTTTCTCATTAAAAATTACTTTCTCATTCACCTTCTCCTAGTCCCCAAAAACCCCTTATTTTTCCTGCCAGTCCCTGGCTAGCATGTTCATTCTCCTTTTATTTATTTATTTTTATTTTTTTCCAAAGAGAATATGCTAGTGAGTCCTATATATCTATACAATGAATAAATTTTCTCTTGCTACTTCTCACTAAATAACAGAGGTGACTAATTTCACTTCAGAAAACAGCAACACTTCATTCAATGTTCCTATGCCTTAAAAAAAAAACCCGGGGAAGTTGTAAGAATAATCAGACCTGTAAAATTGGCTTGCTATACATTAATATCAAAACAATGACAAAATTTCATTGAGCTAGGATTCTAGTTGTTACTACAATTTCACCCCCTTAGATTTAGCAATTATCTGGGAAGAAAACGTGATTTCATTAACAGTGTTTTAAAATAAACATTTACTCTGCTAATATAGTGATATAACCACAGCACAAAAGAGCTTTTTCTCTGAAATCAGTACAGTAATGCTATCAAAAAAAAAAACCAAAACAGTAAAATGGCTGTATTTGATGTACTTGAACCCTGCTGGATGACCCAAAGGTGTGAGCTCACAAAGGTCAGTGTAATTATTCCATTTACCAACCTTTAGTAAGACAAAAATCTAAATAAAACCCCTTCTGCAGCAGAAGGAATAATTTCAGACTAGAGCTGCTCCAGCTGACTTTCCATGTCACTACAAGCTGCTGGTGTACAACAGTTTCTTCTTCTCCCTCAAGAAATAATGAGATGTATTACTTCATCTTCCTCCTGGAAATCAGGATTTGATCAGGCTTGTGATATGGAACATCACTCACTGTCTAACAAAATTAAGTTGCCAGGATCAGAAATACTGTGAGTTTAAGCTTGACAGAATTGATTGTTTTTTTCATGTTGCACACAATACTCCTACATCTCCCCTGAAACTGCTGTCTGAAATTACACCCCTTATTTCTAGTAAGAAATTCTAACCATTAAATGATTTTGTATAGTCTGTGACTGCTTTTCTTTACACTTCTGACAGATACTATTGTGGGGTTTTTTTTAATTTCTCTGTCAAAGTGATTTTTGAGAGATATTTATATGACTACTGCTTGCAGCCAGCCCTTAAAGCAGATCAGAGGAATACCCAAAAAACTCCCTGTGCCTACAAGCATCATAAGTCAGAGGTAATATAATAAAAAACTGAGATTGACCTGAATATGGTATTCATGTCTAAATGCTTTCCAAGCTCCAAAGTTTATACAATAAATCATATTTATGTGGTTTGATGTAGAAACTATTTGAAACTATTCAGAGCTGTGGAATAAAGGCAATAGAGCTTTAGGGAGACACAGAGCAAGGAAAACAGTATAAAGTAGAGGAATTTATCACCTGGACTTTAACTCTGCATACCCAGAAAAGCTTTTATACAAGTAGACATCCCTTAAGTCTTATTTTGTTATGAAAACTTCAGAAGAAAGGCATTTCATGAAGACTTAATTGCTCAAAAGGAGAAAAGTAGTCCAGGCCAAATCATCCTGTGCCAGTGAAACCAAATGAGTTGCTCAAAGCAGCAGGAGAGCAAGGACAGAATGTTCACTTCTTGAAATTAATAAAAAGGTAGGAAGTGGAGAAATAAGGAACAACCTTTACTTTCAGAACAATAAGAAAGCAGTCAAATTCTGTCAACAGATATCACATTGCATGCTGTCAATACACTGCAGTACAAAATCAATGACTATCAAATTAATTTCATATTCACTCTTGTACCATAAATCATAAAGAACTTGATATCAATACCACGATCTGGTCTGTAGCCTTCATTTGAATTAAACTGAATTTTTTAATACTTACTGCTTGCTTTGGGAATGGCAAGGCTTCTCTGGTTTGTGGCTGTTCTGTTTTTTTTAACTTCTAGTAAAATAAAATCTGATTTCCATGGCAGTGTTTCCCTCAGTTCACATACATTGCATTTGGCTACTCTGATATACCAGCAACAGAAGTTCTAGTTTAGTAATTTCATTTTAAATGAGTCTTTGAAAATTAACATGCAAAAACTAAAAAAATACCAATGTGTTTGCACGATGAAAAGACAAAATTTGTGTAGCAGGACTGATAAAAAACCTTGAACTGTCAAGACCTAATGCAACTCACAGATAATAAATATCTGCTGTAAGGCTACAGAATAGCTGTGTATGGTTTTATACACAGAAAAGGCTGCATACAGTATTAAATGTATATAATTTTGCAGAGTTATTTGATTTTCAACTCCTTTATCAGACAACAGTGAGTGTGTACATGGTATAAAGCCACTTGCATTTGTGTGACCTTCATAGAGAAAAAAAAGACCACAGAGAGCTTCTACTATGTCCATAGTAGGCAAAGAACTATTAGAATTTTGCTTTATACTGTCACATCTTTGACCAGGACTCTGTATTTATTCTATCTATAAGCCATGCATGTCTCTTCAGTTTACAGCTTGCTCATACATGATTATGTATTTTAAAAATGTTGTCCTTCATTTTTCTTGTTTCTCCTTCTTTCTGAATTTCCTCTTTGTCTCTTCTTTTCCTTGGTTCCATCTCCTTTTGATCCTTTTTAATATCTGTTGTATTGTTATCTCCTGTTTTCCCCTATACCCCTGTCCATTTCAGTGCACAAAATGTCAAGTGTCAACAAAAACACTTAAAACAAAACCATTCTAAGGGTCAGTTAGCCCAATTTCATCTTTCTTGCATTATTCTTGGTTTACACATTTTGAGAGATTTGTGGACACTGAAACAGTTTTTTAACCTAATTCTGGTTTTATGCAAGCTCCACATTAAATTATTCTGGTTTCCTTCTAAGGTTCTTCACTTTTTTTTTTTTAATTTGCCCATCTCTCTCAGATAATACAATATATCTTTATTTATTTTGGCCTTTTGGCATTCTTACTTTATTATCATTTTAACAATGCTATTAGCCATTCCATAACCTTTCCAGTTGCCTGGAATAGTGTATCCATTGCTCACACCAAGCATCAGTGATCACTTCTTACACTTGTGCATTCATTCTGCCTTCACAACAAAGGCATTTACAGTCATGCTGAACCAATGATTCCTCTTCAGACACTTGCTCCACCTCTGTCCTTTCCAGCCATGACTCTGTCCCACAGTGTCTGCCATAAAATGTGATGCCAAAATATAAATCATATTCATTTCAGTTCATTGCATTTACAAAACACTACTCATGTTTAGAATGACAGAGGAAGAGGGGAAAAATGAAAACACAAAATCCTTACATGAACTCATCTCTTTGTTATGCTCAGTGAAGGAGCATTACTTACATGAAGTTATTTTTACTATTTTACCCACTTTTACCCTAAACTGGCTTCACACGTAGGTTAAAAAGAACTTTAATACACTCTGAGTTCTGTCCAACCTTTTCTTTGTCCAGAGTGATAGACTTGCTGTGATAAAAGTGATCCTGTCTCCAGCTGAGAATTAATTTAGGAAATTCATCAGTCTAACTCTTCCAGACATCCCTTACATTATTCCTCTTCTGTTTTTTCCTATGTAAACCTTTCCAGCTATTCCACATTGTTAAAAGTGTCCAGTAACTGTGTCAGCTATGGCAAAGCTTCTGATGCTCCTTGATGGGAAGATCACCCAACATCACCCTGTCATCTGGCATACCTAAAATAAAAAGGTTTGCATCATGTAAACACAGTGAGTAGTTGGTTGTTTCCCACCCCTTCCTCCAATATTTTACTCCTAGATCACTGTCTTCAATATCTTTAATAGCAGGTATTGCAAAAGTTGTTGTTTTTGCATAATTTTCAAATTAATGATTAATATTAATACTCAATGCAATTCTTTGCAAGGCTGCAGAACCACATTTCAGTGGAAAACACTGAGTGTGAACATACCTAAGGTGCTTCAACACAGAATCACATGCTTGAGTTTTTCTAAAGGATGCAAATGGCTAGAAATATAAACACTGGCTTTCAAACATGACTTATTTCTTTAATGTTGCCCATTTTTACTGTTAAAAATAGCTAGCTCTCTCTGTTAGACAGTTTCAAGGACGAAATTCTGTAAACATAGCTATGTTGTTGTAAAAATTATCTTTTTATATTCCTTTCCCATGGACACAGATCCTTTTGATGGACATTTCTTGTAACCAATATAGTTAGAGACGGAAGTGTTAACTTTCTCCAATGATCTGTGATTTCAAAAAGTGTATATAAGAATTAAACGAAGGTGGGTTCCCCCCCCTTCCGCCCTTTGCTCTGAACACTCTGACTCCATCTCCTCTGTTCTGTGTCTAAGCCGAGATAAGCGGCTAATAACAGGCAGCACAGTAATACTTTAATTCTATCCACGTATCATGGCTTTATGCAGTAAAACAGAGATGTACCTCCCATGTGGGGTCACACCCAGCACTTGCCATGGTGCCAATCTTTGACTTTGGAGCCCTCCAAAGCCAAAGGAAACTTGCCAGGACAAGTAACTCCTGTGTCTGTGAGAGCTAAGGAAGGCTTCATACAGATTTTTATATGGTGCTCATGTGACTTCAGATTTAGGCATGAATAACTTTATCTAAATTACTTTCCTGAGCTGGACATTTTAATGACATTTCTCCATGCAATGGTCCATAGCTACAGCTTCAGTGGGGCTACTCAACAGCAGACTAAGACCTTCTCACACAAAACACAGGAAATAAGTAAATTTGAGATCTCTGCTGCCTGCCCCCCTCCAGTTAAATGCAGCAGAAATCACAAAGTCTGTAAAAGTTATTAGAGATGGAGAAAAAAACCCCACAGGATTTATATCAGCATTATTAAAACTTATTTCCCTAATGGAACAAGAGATCTGATTAGTCAAACACCACTTGGTAAGCACAGTTTTCCTCTGTGGAGGGCAAAAGGACAAAGAGGTGACAGGAAAAGGGTTGTTCCTTGGGGGGTGGTTCTGGAGGATTAGGGATGGAGGGAGAACATGATTTTTGGGCAAGGAAGTAAAGGGAGAGTGAAATTGCTGTATTGCTACTGGGAAAGTACCTGCAACACCCCCAGGATTCTGGCACTTGAATGTTTCACAGCTCTGAGAAGGGAAAAAGAGCCTGACAAACAAACAAACAAACGTGGCAGGATTCAATTGTAATATTGCAACTGTGTAAATGGATATTTTTTTCTTTAAATTATGTATAATTACTGTTGCATTTAAAAAGGGGGGAGGGAAAGAACAGAAATTATAAGCAGACTGCTTCTTGTTCATTTTCTAGTTTTTTTTGGGATGAGCCTCCTTTACTGAATTTGAACAATAAAACAAAAGAAAAAGCTTGTAAGGTTTTAATTAAAAATATGTTTTTTGCTGAAGAATGCAAAAGAAAGATTTGAATGTGTATCTTTAAAATATTGTTTTCTAAACAAGGCAAGACAAAGAGGAATAAAACCATGCTAAATGAACTTGATTCCTAAATACAACACACTGCAAGTGGCCATGACAAAACCTGTTTACATTTGGTCACAGCACTGCCTTTAACTCAACTAGTAAAGCAGGTTAAACAAACCTACATCACATTTGGCCACAGTATGTAAATACCTCTAACATGCACCAGTTAAAATGCGTATGGTTTAAAAAAAAGTTCACTTCCAAACATGTCAGAAACAATTAAATATACATTTTATGTTGAACATAAAATAGGATGGCAGATATTTGTGCAAATTTTTGTGCACCAGCATTACAATTGTCCAAGGACACAGCTTCAGTTCAGATCCTTCCTTGCTCCTCTGCTGAATTCTCTTTGTTTTTAAAAGGACATGAACACAACAATTAAATATGTAATGCCAACTATATACTTAATAACATATTATATTGCTCTTTTACACCTCCTATATGGGAACCTGTCATTCTTCAGGGTAAAACACAACTCTGAGCCAAGTAAAACTGTATTTTCTTTGGTCTGCCTTCAAAGTCACTTCATTTCAGCCTATATAGTACAAATTGCAGACCTTTCACTTTGTGTCTCTATTAATAGTGGTCTGGCCTAGTAAATTAGCTCTATGAGTTTAATGCTGCCCTCCACCTACTAAATCAAGACATTGCACCAGTGCAGTCACGTGCAACAACTGAATTTTCAAAATGTAGCATGCCAGATATGATAGTTTTCCCAAAATCTTAAGGGCCCAGCATTCAAAATTCACTGTTTTCAAAATGTTTTCTACTCTCTCAGTTTCTGCTTACTCCAAACACTTCAAGAAGTCAGAAGTGGGGTAGCCCACAACCCACCTCTGCTGCAGCACAAGACAATGCAGCATTTTCTCTTAAAACACTGTGTAAATTAAAAATGTGACAGTGCTAGTCTTCAGTGACGGATTTGTTCCCAGATTGGGCACTGTTGTCTGCTTTAAAACCAACACCTGTCTGCAGTCACACAGTTTGCAGGTACCTCCAGTTACCTCCCAGTCTACAGGAGTAACAATTCAGAGTTCTAGCAACTCAGCCACACAGCAAAGGTTCCACCTGGGCTGCACATTTATTTTGTGCATTACCTCACCACCCCTGCCTGTCCTTCATCCCCACAGTACTTTCCTACAGATCTGATTAACATTCACCCTCTGGATGTTTTCATAGTAAGAGGATGTTCTAATCTGAAAACCATTTACCTCTGAATACACACTGCTGAATTAACAGTGCCATCAGCAGAAGTGCAGCTCAGCTTCTCCTCTAAACATTTCTTCAGGCTAAACCACTTCTACATAAATGCTGTACAGTTCAAACATTTATTACCAGGTTTCAAAGCTAAATTAAATTGCCAGCATGGATACATTATGTTTATTAATAAAGTGTCACAAAAACATTAGTGAAAGTTAAACAGGTAACACAAGGATATCAGGGAACATAAACGCTCAAGTTCCAGTAGCAGTGTTTGCTTTGCCAGGTTACACATCCCATAAGTTTGATGGAATGCACTGCACATGATGTATCAAACTACACAGTCAGGAAGAAAATTAACTTCTGAAGCTCTGGTTGGCATTTTAATTTTGTATTAAGTGAAAAGTGGAAAAGGGAGAATCCTGGTTGTTTGGATTTCAAGTATTTACTGAGGTTCACCAAGGCAGGGTTTTGAACAGATGAGAGGCACAAGTGTCACTGAATCCATCCCTGAAATGTGAAGGAAGGAGTCAGAGTGTCAGGGAAGCCAGGAGTTAACTCAAGCTCTCTCCCTCTCAAAGAAGCCAAGGGTCCTGTCTTTTCTCTAGAACGTGAAGGTTGTTGTGGCATCTTTATTCCCCACTGTCACATGGGAAAGAAGCTCCAAGCCTTCCAGATGGAAGGCAGCCGAAACAGCTCCATAAGCAATTTAAATCCAGCTTGCTTTCTGTAGATTTCAATCTTGATTCTTTGCTCACCCTCACACCTGACATCTCTCCACACAGACTTGAATGTTTAATGTCACCATACCCAGAGCTCTCACCTTCAGTTTAGCTGCCATTATTTCCTTAGCTCTCTTTTTTCTGTATTCTGTTCACCCATGGAAAGTGTTTACTTTTTTAACAAATGAAAACCCCACAAACAAACAGAAATCCAAACAAATAAACAAAAAACCAAACCCACCTGAACTCAAACAAATAAACCAAACCCAAAACACTCCTCAACTCCAAAAACAACTTCTTTTACTGAAGCTTAAACTGAATCTCTCCTCAAAAATGCAAAATTTCAAGATTTTTTGTTATAATGAAAAGATTTTTTGTTATAATGAAAAAAGCTCTTAATATTGGAAAAGGTCTTGAAAACATTCAGATTTTAGACAAACATTATAAGAGCTTTTTGATCACAAGTCAGTATAAGGCCAAACCTCTCATTTTTAGGAGCTGTGAAGAAATAAGCCATACTATGCTGTTATCTTTCTTTTCAAGAAATCTCAATCCCTCCAGAACCCATTTAGCTGATACTTGTTAAATCCCGGGGTTGTAAAAGGAATGTAAAGTAAACTAGCGTGTTTCTGGACTGAAACACTTCATCAGTTACACAGATAAAGCACCTACAGCCTTACTTCATCCCATTCTTGGACTTTTTTCCACCATCCTACTAGAGGTTTTCCACATTAACCTCCCCATTAAGGCAGCCACTATAGCTGTGACAATGGCATCATACCTAAAAGGATTGCTCAATACCAAGGCAGAAAACAAAGGCATCTGTTGCAAAGACAGGGATTGTTCGGTCTTATAAAAAGAAAAAGCTAAGGAACGATCTAATTATGGACTGCAACAACTTGAGAGGGAGTTCACACAAACTCTTCTCAGAAACAGCAGATGGTGTAAGAAGAAAAAGCAGCCACAAACTGTGTCTTGAGAAATTCAGGTTAGGACTCAGGCAGAATTCTATCCACCAGAAACAGGCTGCCTGAGGGGGCTGTGGGAGCTCCATCCTCAGGGGCTTCCTGGACTCTGCTATCCAAAACCAGAGCTGCTGATGTGGTAGAACCTTAGCAATAGTCCTGCACTGAGCAGGAGATTGGATGGAGCAAATGGCCTCCGGGAAACAACAATTTAATAGCTCTCTGATAATCTATATCTCTGAAAATAAGACACATTTCAGTAGAGAATTTTAATGAAGATTCCAAGTGAAAAGTAGGTTCTGATTTATGCCCTTCTGCAGCCTGACTCACAACCAACACGACAATTATCATCCCGTCCCATCAGTCATAACTTCGGGGTGATTTAACTTAAAACAACTCAATTCACTATAATGCTTCTGTTGATATCAGTGAAGTCTAAACAGGCACTAATTAAAGGATTAGTGGTCAAAAACTACCGATAACATTCCAAGATAAACAACTGCTACAAGATACTAACTCCTACCTTTCCCTAGCTTTTCTGTCCAGAAAGTGCAGCACATAAACGTTGACATCCAATTTAGAAACTATGTTTCAGCTACTGTAAACAGAAACTTTCCTCCAGATTTAGGAGATTCACTTTGGGGTTAGGCTTTTATTTTGCTTAAAAACACGAACACGGAGCAATTCCACTCTTTTCCCCGGGGCCCAACTAAAATCAATTGTCAGGCTCTTGAGGAAGGATGGTGTTGACTGCCCCTACTTGTCTAATGCAAGAGCACACAAACCACATGGCAGCACACGGCTCATCCACACATCCCCGTGCTAACAGACAGCCAGCAATCACTGCTTGTCTCAGCTGCCCTCTGGGGCCTCTGGAAATCCAACAGCTGGAAAGAAAGTCCGAGGAACAGCAGCCAGGCAGGGAAAACCAACCCACGGACACGATGGCCAAACGTCACGGAGTAAAACTCTGAGGTTTCATCACCGTGGTGTGTGTGATAATGTAGAAATTAATCTACACACGGTGCAGAGAGCCCTCAGCCAGCACACGCCCTTCACTGAGCTCAGCACTGACTGAAAGCAGAACACGAGCAGGAAATGTGCATTTCACCACAGCACCTCCTGCACCAAACACCAAACCAAGGGCACCACGGACCCAAACACCGGCTGCCTGATGCGGCTGGAGCTGGGTGCTCCATCCCAAGGGTGCTCCATCCCAAGGGTGCTACACGCCAAGGGTGCTCCATCCCGAGGGTGCTCTACACCAAGGGTGCTGTATCCCAAGGGTGCTATATCCCGAGGGTGCTCCATCCCAAGGGACCCAGCTGCCTAAAAAGCGAGCCTGTCCACGGGAGCACCCCGCATCCCGCTGCCCTCCTGCCGGGATGGGAGGCGGACAGGGCGGGGATGCTGCGCTCGGAGCCGGCCGGGCCGTGCCGGCTGGGGCGGACACGGCAGCGGCGCTCGCAGGCTGCGGGGCTGTCCCAGCGCTGTCCCGGCTCCCCGACAAGCTGTCACACTCCCGGCACGGCACGGCACCGGCCGGGCTGGCAGGGGAACAGCCAGGTGGGTTCGTGCTCCCAGCATCAGCATCATCACCCGCGGCTCCGAGCCAGCCGCTCCGGCCCTGGGGCTGGCGATGGCCCGGGCTGGGGACAGGGGTCCGGCAGGGACGGGAAGGGGTCCGGCAGGGACGGGACAGGGGTCCGGCAGGGACGGGACAGGGGTCCGGCAGGGACGGGACAGGGGTCCGGCAGGGACGGGAAGGGCAGGGACCTCGCTGTCCCCGCGGCCGGGACGCCGAGCCCCTCCCGGCCGCTCCTGCAGCGCCAAGCGCAGCGCTCGGGAGCCGCTCCGGCGGAGCTCAATGGTGCGGAATTGGGAAGTGAATCAACACCATCTTCGGGCTGTTCTGGCCAGCAGCTCTAAAAGACTCGGGGAGAGGGGAAATCCAGCGTGTCCTGCCCTGGACACCCTCCGAGCCTCGCTCGTCCGCCCCAAGAACCACCAGCGCCCACCCTCCAATTCCTTCCAAAAGCACTTTATACCGTAGAAAACAGTCTTCCATCTCACGCTCAACACTTACAGATATTTGGGGGAAAAAGAAAGAAAGAAAATATACCCAGAATAAACTACCTACCCATACTATTTAGGTCATAAACACAACCACAGCAAAGCCACCAGGAGAAAACATTTATGGGCAATTTTAACTGCAGACTGGAGTTACTCGTCTTGTGGACTTGGTGTTATAAAAACAAGTCTTAAAATCGACTGTAGTGTGCCCCCGTGATAAATAATATTGCATTGCATGACAGTTCCTGTGTTTACTTTGTTCTGTTCTGGTTTATGCAAATAAATTCAGCACAAAAGAATAAAATTATAAAGTAAGCGTTTCTTTGCAAAATGAAAATTACCTCATGGTGATGAGACCACTTGAGAGAACTTCTCACAAATGGCCTGAATTTATGCTGGCAGAAATAAAATTCTGCCCATGAGGAGAATGATGCTGTTTCTGAGCTTTGAAAGTTAAAAGGGAAAATTGGAAGCTGAAGTATCTCCATTTCCAATTTTAAATAAGATCTTTATTTAACTCTTGGAATAGAAGCCAAAACTTGCTCTTTCCTTTCTTTCTTTTCTATTTGAAACCACAGAAAACTGATATCCAACCTTCAGCAACCTTATTACCAGTAAATAAAAGGATTGATGAGGCTAATGAAATATGGGGAAGCTGTCCATATTTTTCATTATAATATATGGTACAAGGACATTGCCCTTATTGTACTTTTTCTTCGTGTTTTTGCAAATTTTTTTAATAGAAATCCTGTAATTTGAAGTAACATAGTAAAAATGTGGGGTAAAAAAAATAAAATACTTTCTATCTCCTTTAATAATCATCACTGATTAGAAAGCAGCACAGTTTCTACTTTAGATCAATTTTGAAGTTTTTTTTTAAATGGACCAAAACACAGCACCCTTATGATCACACTGAATTTTTCAAATTAATACAAGGCAGACTAGAATTATCAAAGAAACACATCTTTAGATTATCACAGTGCTCTGTATTTCAAAAAGGCACTTCTCTCTAGTAACAACTCCTTACAAGGCCAGGGATACATAAAATTCTAAACTAACACACATAATCTCTTTTTAACTTTTTTTTTTTTGCAAAGCATTTCCCCCATTTATTTAGTCAACTCCACTTAAGTTTTTTTGATTTAAACTTCCCTTTTAAATGCATGCTTAGTGCAAGTAGCAGAAGATAGTGCACAGATGAAACACAAGTCAAAGCCCATTAAAGGACACCAAACATACATTTTGTCATTGACTACTCACATATTATTTATGAAGATATCTACAAAACCCACATTTATTCAAAAATAATACTAAACAATGCTGCCATCAGTATAACAATAATGATAAAATTAATATATTCATCTGGCCTATCTCATAGCTTTATATTGCTATAGCAATACCAATCAAAAAGTGGAAAAAAGTACTATACAAATACTTTTCTTTTTGCTTGCTCAGATTTTGTGTAAAAGCAGCACCCACAAACTGAAGAAACCACCAATGCATTCTGACTCAAGGCTCTGAGCGTGAATGAAGAGACTTTTTCAGTTCAAAAAAATTAGGCAGATTTTTAAGTGTCCCTCTCCAAAGCAAAATCATTCACTTTACAGTAACACATTCAGAGGGTTTTATTCTAGCAGAAAGAGAACAAGAAGTCTAAAAATGAGAAACAGCACATTCTTATTTACAGAAAACTCAAGGTGAAGGGAAAAATTTATGAAATCTGTAGTAAAAGCACTCTTATTTTTTAACAGTGTCTCCTTAATCATTCTGAAAAAAGGAGAATCAACTGAAACAAATATACTTTCAGTGCAGCCCAAAAGCACATCCCAAAATGGAAAAAAGGAGTATATTAAAAAAAAAAAAAAAATATTTCCCAATCAGCCACTCACTGCAAGACGAAATAAAGTCTATGAATCACAAAACCAGAATCCCAAGTGGTTTGTTTGACTTGCAATGGTCAAAATAGTCTGCCTGCATTTCAGACACGAGACATGAGTTGGGGAAGAGTAACAGCATAAGAAGTACGAGGTTGTAAGGAGACCAGAGCTCAGGCAAAACAGATAAATCTTGATTTTAACAGAAAGCATTGTTTTAAGAAGTACTGAGGAAATTCCACTGCTAATGGATAGGAAAAAGAAAGTATATAACATAGCATGTTTGTTTTCACTTCTAAAACAAGGGCTTCATTTTTTATTTTACAAAGATATCTTTAAGTTTCAATCTTTTGTCTCATACCAATTGTTTGATATAATTTGGTTTACTTTGAACCTTGTTTTCATACATAGTCATTTTGGTAACACTGCCCACTTGATATACAGTACTACTTAGCAGCTGACAAGTTTGATGTCAGACAAAAAACCAAGACAGGCTAAGATGTCAGTCAGTATGAAAAGAAAACTAAAATTACGTGTTTGATAATTTTTTCTATTTTTGTTGGCCAGTTTCAGGGTTTTTGACAGCTCAGCTGTCCTAAGCTTCTGCAGTGGTGTGAAAATATGAGACATATGCAAGGAAGAGAAATTGTGTGTGTGCCAGCTGAGCACAAGGAAACCCAATGGCATTAAGGACTTACTGAAAAAAACCCCAAACCTTCCACACCACAGGATGCAATTAACAGCAAGACACAAAGCTGCAGGAAAACAAACCTCATTATTTCCACCTCTCATGGAAATACTTATCAATCTTCAAAACATCTTCTGTATAAACAGAGAAACTTTCCAGTCACAGTGGCCTGAGCAACTGATTCTTGAATGCCGTCTATTTGAGTGCACTTAATCAGAGCCAGGATGTAACTCTGCCCAAATTCTCCTCTACCTTCCTCTAGTCACAAGGGAATCCAAATGCTTATATAAGTCAGACTCTTCTGCAGTCACTGTGTCCATGATATCCCACCAAAAAAAAAAAAAAAAGACCCAGAAGTTTTTACAGTGCCACACATCAGCCAACTATTGAAACCAGAACAAATGAAGCCAAGGAGACTGCCAGCATCCTGGGTAGGCAGTAATGCAGTCTAACGTGACAAACTACTTTCAGGCTTTTGAAATATAAGAAAGGAGGCATTTTCCTCACTTTCACTTGGATTTTTTTTTTATTCTAACCCAGATTTGGTTGATGGAAAAACTCTCATTAATCTCAGTCACGCAGGCTCTAGCCCTCCCAGCACAACACCAACTATGAGAGAAGCAGGGAATGTTACCCTTCTCTCCTCTAGTACTTAGGAACCAGTTTCCATTACCAAAATGATCAGCTTGCTTTGCTCCAATGATCAGCAGAGTGACCACTAAGAAAAAGCCAAGTTATTCACACCAGATTTCAAGGTACTTCAATGTACAGTCACCAGCTCAAGTACATGCCCAAAAGTTTAAGATACTGAGTATGGCCAGCTCTCAAATCTGATGCTTCTGAAGAAACTCAGGGATTTAGAAAGCTCCAGATCAAAGATAACATCTTTATTTTCCAATCAGTCTTTTACATTTTGCCTGCATTTTACTAACTTTAGGTATGTGCAGAACACATTGAGCTTGGGTGTTTTTTTGTTGGGGTTGCTTCTGCTGACGTTTGTTTTTTCTGACTTGCTTTGGTTTCTTTTTTAACAATTTTCTGTTACATGACAGTTAAAAAATGCCACAGTATTCCCTTCTCTAGCTACAAGCAAAGCAAGATAAGTGAGATTTCTCTGCTACTTTTCTACTGGCTACATAAAAAAAAGTGCCCAAAAATTTCAACTTCATAAATTTGACTAATAAACATGTAAAGATTGAGTCACAAATAGGGTGACTGCAGAACGATGGACTGCAATTATGTCACAAATGTATTTCGTTATTTCAAACTTCCCAAAAAACATTGAGCAGCAGACAGATACATCTTTCTCACTAAAAAATGATGCTGAAACCAATACAATTTCTCCCATGAATATGCAGAGCAGGGTTTACACTGTACTCTTTTCGTCCTGGATGAATTACCCATCACATTTCTATTTTACATTATTACAGTGACTTGCTTTATCCTCCCAACCCCCACATCTGTGCTGCTGCAATTTATGTGAATTACAGTTAATGATCATTTGCATTATGCTTAATCAGCATATCAATAATATACTCTGCACAGACTAAGTAGCTCTTCTTTCTTTCCCCTTTAATGAAATCTATAGAAATGGAGCTGGTGTTTCACTGATTGGCATCACAAAAAGGTTGCCCGGGCAGGTGCTGGGGATGGTAGGACAGGATAGAGGCCTTGTAGCTGCTGCCAATCATGCTCAAGCATCAGCAAAACCTGCTATTATATTTTTTTAATTCTGTTGCCTTGCTCTCTGGAGGGGCAAATGCTTTGCAGTGTTGGGGTTTTAATGAGCTTGACCAGATCAGTGTCACTGGAGCCAAGGCTATGGCTGTGTGGGATGGTTCAAGGAGAGATCACATTCTTACAGGGTGGTATTACTCACCACGGTCTAAAACACTGCCATTCCAGTGTTCTCATGTGGGACACAGAAACCTCTGAATACAAATGAGCTGCAGAGCTTAACATGAATATTCAGGAATTTCTGGAAAGCTATTATCACATATGTCCAAATCGAGGGCAACTTAAAAGAATAAAGAAGAACTCTCGAGTGCTGAAAACGACAGCTGATCAATTTGGGTCATTTTGCCAGAAATCAATCAATATCAGGTAGCAACAGGATAAAATTATTAACCTAGTGAGAGGTTTATTAAACACTTCAGTTAAATTATTTTTAAAAAATGTGTAAGTCACCAGCTTTGGTATACTGACATTTATGCGAACACTGCTGCATGCTAGAGAAGAACTGGCACAACACCAATATTCTCATTTGTGAGTCACTGTCTCGAGTGCAGCTCTATCAGCCCTACCCTGTAAATCACTACTGTGCTATTAGCAATCATTCAATACAATGTGACATCTTTATTATAATGTTTTTCCACTGAAGTTTAAGTTCATATTTTAGTTAGCTCAGAGACAGACAGAGCCATATTTACCAGGTTTAATTAATTGGCTATAAATAAAGGGCTGTAAAAAGAAGGCGCCTCTTTCACACCATGTTCAAGTTGTCACCATGTTACAGCAAAATGCCACTTTGGATAGGACAAACATTGCTATTTCCAGACTTTACATTTATATTTCAATACGTAAGCTTCATGTTTCAAGGTGTTTTGAAGAGTTTAGAGCCTCAGTTCTCTTCCAAAAGCAGTCACAGCATATGATCTACATTAATTTACTGCCAGGCGATTTTTAACTAAGAATTTCATTAACTGGTAAGAGCATCAGCGAAATTCCACGATTTACTTTGGCCTCGATACCTGTGGATATTGCAGCAAACAGGAACAGCATGTACAAACACAGGCAAACAACAAGTCGTGCTGGATTTACCTGACAAAAACTCGCAGAAGCTCATAAAATTGCTTTGACAGATCTGGGGGCCCTTTTTGGTGGTGTAATGCAGCACATCTGTTTTCCTTACAGCCCCCATGATAGCCTGTATCATTCCATACCAACTGCTGAAGCATCCAAGGCAAGGCACCCGCAGCTGCAGGGAGCAGAGCAGCAGCTCTGCACAGCTGCAGGGAGTTGAGCAGAAAGCAGAGGAGCAGTGGGCAGCTGGGAGAGAAAGGCGGGGGGAAAAACCATTCACAAAAAATAAAAGCAAGTGAAGACAGAAAAAAAAAACAACCTGATGAGCTGGAAATTGCTGGAGAGTTCCCTCTTGGACATCCTGTTTAGAGATGTTTCTTATTGGGAAAAGTCAGCAGAAAAAGCCAGTAGGAAAAAACATGAACCCTCTTCCCACTTCTTCCCCGTGAGAATGGAACAATTTGATTTGGAGACAAAAGGAGAGATTCACACAAACTCAAAAAATAAACCAAACCTTAATCCTTCAATGCTGCTAAACACCTGCATAATACTTAATCTCAAGAAGGCACAATTTAAGTATTCGCAAATGAATCCCATAAGGCAGGGATGCAGAGGTACTGTTAACACTTGTAAAAGTGATAAAGATGAACTAACAGCTTGCCCAAAGCTACAAAAGAAAGAAAGAACAGCAAAACAAAGTGTCACAGGTCTTCAAGTGCCTTCTTTCAGCAAAGACCTGATGGCTCAGCCTTCTCTGAGAGCTCTAGACACCAAGGTTTCAACTTGGATTTTTTTGTGTTTGGGGAAACAGAATGCAGGAATGCAAGAGTCACCTTGCCTATCTGCACTATGTAATGTGGAAAGAGACCTCTGGCTTGTTCCTACACACAAACACACACATTCCACAGAGACAAGAAGGGGGGAGTGACCAGGTATCAGCACCACTGGACAGAGATGCACTGATACTAAGTTGTGACCATTTTTTTTTTTGAAAGAGACTGCTGGCAAAAACTAAGTACACACGGTGGAGTTAGCAAGTTTGAAAGCACAGATGCTTTAATACTGCACTTCTAAATCTTCAAACAGAACTCCTGGTTTCATTAGCTCTGGATACAAGGTAAACAAAATAACCCACCAACCCTCTAGAACATCATTTAGACATCTCTTTACTAATGTTTTAACTCATAAGGAACAGTACTTGAACAGTTCAGCAACAATTCAGCACAAAAGTTACAAAGTACTTACATCAGCTGCTTATGTCCACACATTTTTCACCTTCCACTATTTCCATCTGAACAAAGTAGCAAGGAATACCATGAAGCAGAGCTATGATACCTTTTAGAAATACACTTTATGACAGAAGGAAGAACAGTACCTAAAGAGAATTTGTTGTTGCTTTTCAGTGCACCTCTTGCTTTCATTTTTCTCCACTAGGAGTGAGCTCTTCCTGGGGTTTACATGCATGTTCTAAAGAGAAGGCCCCACAGCTATGGAAGCTACATATTGCAAGTTCAGAACAGACTATTTTTGAAGCTCCCAAGACCCAGCCTTACTGCACGGTGTCCTCTGAAGAGGAAACAATGGTTAAACAGCACACTGGCCTCTAGCAGCGCTTTTCCATTTCACAGTCTAATGAACTCACCCCATGTGATGGGTAGGAGATCCAGCCCAGCTCCCCTTGAATTGTTTTTGAATCCAGCAGATTAACTACAAAAGAAGACAAAATGAAGAGGAGTGAGTTTCGTTTGCCTCTGTCCAGTTGACCCCAGCTGCCCACACCCAGAGCTGTGTTTATTTGGGGACCCTGTGAGCAGCTGATTTGTTCAGGTGGCCTGGCACTGCAGCTACACAGAAGAAACAGACAGACAAATGGAAAGCATCGTCTTGTTTATCTTAAAACACAGTATGAACAGACAGGGGAACTTCTGAAAACCAGAAAAGTGACAAAAAACAAACAATGGATCGCTGGCTAAATTAATTACAGCAGGGGGTGGGCACAGAACTCTTCTCTCAGCTGCACAAACCACAGCGTTTTCCCCTTGGATGCCTGAAATTTGGGTCAATGCATCTAACTGCACTGGTGAGATCTGAATATTTTAATCATTATTTGATTAAAGGCCCGTATTTGGCATCTATAATTTTCTCAGAATATAGGAATAAATAATGAAAGCTGATTAAAGTCTTTCCTCCAGTTCTTTCTTCCTTCTGATCTAATTTGTTCTCTAAATTGTCTTGCAGTAGTGTTTTCTAAATGTCATGTGTAACACATCAGACACCAAAGTAATTATTTACAATGTTACAAGTTCAGACAAACCTACTTTTAAAAAGGGCCGTCAATGCATTGCTAATCCTGCTGTTAGCTTTTTTTTTTTTTTGGGCCACACAACAATTTTCAGTGTAAGAAGGAAGATTTTATTTGTAAACAGTCTGACAGACATTTAAACACAATGACTATTTAAAATAAATGCATACATCCAAATTAAAGGATATTCTTCTTTGGCATTTACTTATTTGTTTTCTACAAGCACAAAAATAAATTCTCTCACTCATCTTGGCCATATAGTCTCCAAGTGTTTAATCACACACTTCCCCAAGTAACCACTTCTTTATCAACATGAAGCAGAGCAGGTGAATTGATACAAAGTACTGTACCAAAAAAAAAGCCTCTATATAAATACAAACTGATGAAGTATTAATACACAACATGACAATGCTGTTTGCAGCTGCACCAACCTGTGCACCTTCAACATTTATTATCTGCAACCTGCTTTTGTTGGGTGTGTTCACCACACCCCATAGCAGCTTTATTTTTTTTCCCTCAGTTTGGAAATTAAAGATAATGAGAAATTCAATAAATCTCAGCATATGCCAGGGAATTTTAGCACCTGAGAATGATGGACCTGTTAGAGGTGGCTCAGACTGTAGCAGTCTGAGCAGCTTCAGCTTCTCTTTGCAAACCTGCAGGGTTCTCACTCATCCCAGCACCAGCTGTCCTGGGTATTGGTGCTCCAAGTAAATAGAATAGGAAGCAAAAAAAATGAGGGAGATTATCTATTTGTATTATTTCATCACTCTCCTTTTAAGTGCTGTTTAATTTTGGACACCACTTAAAAAAAAAAACTACAAAGGCATTATTTTTAATGTTAATTAGGATGTACAGAAGGAGACACAGTATGGAAAAACAGGTGTAAATATTAGAAATAAAACTGTGTTATAAAGAACCATAAATATACATGTTTTCTACATTTGTGTGCACACATACTTGTGTTGTTGCAGTGCTACACTACCATGAAGGAGCTGCTCTGCCATCTATGTGGGAAGAAATATTTCCCCCTGCAGTTATAAGCCCCTTTAAAAGAAAAGAATGGTATTGTGCATTTTTATCTACATCAATAAACAAAATATCTTTACTAATCTTACAGAAAGAACATAATCCAGTGTTACATATTTCTTAGCTCTGAATTCATTAATAATTAAGTTCTCAATCACGTACACAAAGAAAAACCAGTCAGTCCTTTACTGAGTGCATAGGGCCCAAGGCAGACTATACTGCAGCAAGGTTTGCATCTATAAAAAGGAAATAGAAATAAAAATTCAAAAGGAAGAAGTGCACTTCTCATTTCTGTTAGCAGAAATTCCCACAGATTAGGGATCTCCTGGGACAAGACAGAAATGTTTGCTGTGCATCTGCAGTGCATGGTGGTGAAGGAAGTGTGACTGCTGAGGTAAATCACTCAGGAGTAAACTTCAGTAATAGATTTATTCTTTAAGAATGAGCTTCTTGAAAACACCATTGCAGCCACTCTGAAATTTATGAATTCAGTCCAAATTCATCAGTTTCATCTGCAAAACATAAACAGGCAACAGACTCCCAACCTGGTGGTACTTTCCCCTCTCTAGACCTGCCCAGGCCACTTGAGATACACAACATCAGGATCAAACCTAGGAAATTAAGAAAAATTTTTCAGCTCCTCTCCTTCATTCCGCCTTCCTCATCTCCTTCCAACTGGAGCCACTAGGGTGGCTACTTTCCCATGCTCAAACATGTTTCACTGCATTTCAGACGTCCTAAGAAGGGAGGTTTCCACACTGGCTTCTAGTTCAGGTGTGTGTTGTACTGTTCTTTAACAGTATCTAAAATGCAAAAAGCATATTTCCTTTCAAGTAACCTGACAAAAAAACACCTTCTCTCCCTGATAAAAGCTTCTATGACACTCATTTTTCCTGTGACTTCAAGAGAGACTTGCACACCTCGATAGAGAGGAAATAATTAATGCAGAACTTAGAAGATACAATCCTGGTCTCCAGACAAAAATGATAGGGAAAGGCAATGGTATATTTTGTCATTGTATGTCCTAACACTACATATTAATCTGTAAATTGAAGGAGAAAACAGCATTTGCCTACACTAAGGCTGAAGAAATACTGAAAGAATGGGTTAGAAATTCATTGCCTGATTTTTATTTTTTTTCATGGATTTGTATGGTTAGGTAAAAAGTAAAAAAAAAAAAAAAATACAACTTCACACAAGCACTTGATTCCTACATTAACTCATTACAACTTCTTTCCACCCTGGTATATCCTTTAGTGTAACAAAATACAACACTTGGTCAGGACCATTTTGTGAACCAACTCATGAAGTGTAGCATGAAGATATATTCAGTCAGATCGTCAATGGCAGGCATTTTTCAGTGTGATCCTCACTTTTTTTCCACATACAACTAAAGTTAAATGAAAGCCAGTATTTAAATACCCTACAAATCCCTATAGCCATGTATTTACTAGATGAAAGAGGGAAGGAAGAGCATTCTAACCTCTCTCATGGCACTGTCCATGGAAAGTGTGCACCTCTAGCCAAACTAGCATGAAGTAAAGACATAAAATAGAGGTCAAGCTATTTCATATGGCAACACATTTTGTTCCTTTGCAAGAGTCACAGACAGCTGTCCCAGAGAAGAGCAGAACTGTGCAAGGAATTGCAGCTGCAGATCAGACACGGTCATGACATTGGAGGCTGATCTCCCATTGTTGTCATGTTCTTACATGGGATATTGGGAAACAGAAGAGGAAGGGCTTGCACACTGTGTCCCAAAAAACAAAATTAAAAAGCTAATAATTTGTCTTCCTTTCTTTCTACTACCATTTTCCAGGAGGGAATGATGTGGGTTTACATTTTATTCGTACATTTATTTATTTATCTTATTAAGGTGGTTTTACAAGTCAAGGCCACATGAAAAAGAATCAAGATTTCCAGGTTCTTTCTGAAGTTTATGAGTTTCTCACACAACTCCTTTGCTCTCCTTGTACCAACTCCTCCTGCAGAACTGTGTGACCATCACCCAGCTAGGTCCTACAGAAATCTCCCAGGCTGACCAGCCACTTACCAGGGGTAATTCTCAAACAAGCTCAACAATTTTGTTGCCACTGACAATTCTTTCCATCAGAATACCTTGGAAAGGATTACTGGTTGTGCTGAGACACAAAGCTCTCATAAAACATCTCTAAATAAATAAATAAACAAACAAACAAACAATCAATAAAAGTGCTATCTAACAATCTCATTGTCCTGCATTGGTTCCCATCATGTAATTAACTGGCTTTCAAGCTAGTGGTAATTCTAAAGGAGAATTTACTGGCATTAAGTTGGGCAGCCATGACTTCTTGCTCTGAAAATCAGTGATTTGGTCCTCCTGTACAGCAGCCCTGCTCATCATACAGCAAAATGCAGCTATTTCTGCCAACTGGCTGCCCACCAGCAAAATGCCAACTAAGAACATATTCTCTTTTTAGAAGCTCTCTCCTGCCTTACTCTTCTGGCCTTCCCCGTGCACGACTGCAGGAGAAAACATTATTAGCTCCTTCCATATGGATTCCTGCCCAGGGGGTTAAAGGAACCTCTTTGCAGCAACTGGAGTAGGGATGTGGGTGTGAAACACAAAGCTCCCTCACTCTCCTCCTCGTGGCATCAGGCAGAAAATGAATGGAGGTTTGGGTGGAATTTGACACGTGGGCCCACTCATGCTACCAGAAACTGCTTCCAGATTTGAGAGTGATGCTGCAGGGCCTGCTGTGAGGCTCACTAACAGCATGTTTCATCAGGAATCATGTCCAGGAAAGAAAAGAACTGGAAAACTAAAATTATTCCTGAATACAATCTGAAAGCAGGAGCATTTCCAGAAGGAATAACTGCTACAATGAATTGAACACGGTATAAATCCCTCCCCCAAAGAAAAAAAATAAACAAATAAATGTTGTGCCAGGTAGAATCACTCCCAGATTCCCCTCAGTGCCTAAGAAATGAGGAAAGCTTCTTAGGACACAACTTGCAATATCTAGAGAACCACCTATAAACAACTTCACCACTGGAAAGCATTTCCAAATCCTCCTCTTTACCAAAAAACACAGAGCAAGAGCCAATATCATAAGAAGATACAAAAAATATCTTTTTTTCTTCAACTGATTAACATTTCCCATTAAAACTTAAAAGAAAAATTGCACCAAAAAAAATGCCATCACCATGTTGTCTTTTCCTGTTTGGCATCAAACTGTCAGTTCAGAAACACACTGGTTAAGTTATTAAAAAAATGCCAACAAATGGCAAAAAATAAATTTGCTCTGCAACCTAAAACAGAAAATAAAAATGGTGAATGGTCCATAATTGAAATGTGTCATGTAATCCTGAGCAGCACAGAAAATTCTCTGTGGCAGGAAGGCAGCCAGGGCTCGGTTTTGGGGTGGGACAGAGCGGAGTCAGCTCAAAGCCTGATGCACATTTTTAGACTGGTGAACCCTTCCCAGCAAAGGGGGCTTGCACCTGCATTTCCATCCACCCCCGGGTACAGATCTCTCAACTCTTCATGGCCCCAGCAGTGGCAGCAGATCACCTTTGTGCCTTTGGATTATCCTGGGGCTAAAACCAACACCTACAGACAGGCAGAGCTCAGGCAAAGCAAACCTGCCCCTTGGTTCAACTTTAATTGCTAACCAGGACCAGCTATCATGCTGATGTGGCCAAAATCATGCTGAAATTGGCTAGGGCAGACCAAGAAATCTTTGGGAAGGGACAACAAAGAAAAAGGGGTGTCCAGCAGTGAAGCCTGGTTTTAAGTAGCCTAGTTTGCTGTTTGTCCAATAATAAAAGCCAAGTCTCCTGTGATTTTATGGCCCTGCATCTCCCCTCAAATATTGTAGTGAAGCTGTTATCACTGCTCAGTGATAACATGACCAGGGATGATCTATGTCCCCATCTGCTAACTCTGCTTTTACAGCTTTGTCTCCCCTCAGCCTGGGACACCCTAGGAAGCAAAGTGACACCAAACTACACAGGACAATATCCTAAAAACAGGCAGAAGAACTTTGCAGCACACACCCAACCCAAGCACCAATGGTTTGGCCCATTTTGTAAAAAAATCTTTTCCAAATGTGAGATTTCTGCTGCAGCTCAAAGCCAGACTACAGTCCTGAGAGAGACACAGCACTGTGAGGTCTGAACTTTCAACCCTCCTTGCTTGGGCTTTTATACTGTACAATACAAATATGATTTTGTGCAGAACAGTCCAAATTTGGCAACCGTCGTGTTCAATCTGTGGTTAAATTGCTGACCAAAGAACTCCACCAGGGTGGGGGCAAGAGATGAACAAGCAAGCAAAAACCAAAATGAATTAAACAACAGTAGCTCCAGTACTGAACACAGGAATCTTCAGACGAGACCGGACAGACTAAGCCTCCTTATTTTCATTTAAATGTGCAGTAAAATACTGTTTCCAAAATTAAATGACTTTGTTACAAATCTCATATGAAAGACAAAAGACTAGCAATATAATGTCAAGTTACCCAACAGATTATTGCTTCTATAGAACATGAAAGCTTCCACCATCAGTTTGGATGATTTGGCAAATTCTAATTTAATGGCACTTTCCCTCAGCTTTTGAAGAGGAAGAATTTAACTTTGCTCCCAGATTTTACTTTTCTTATCAAACACACTCCCCAGGAGCACCTGAGGCCAGATTTAGACACCCCAGCTTTTCCTACAGCTGAAAAATGAAGCAGCCAAAGCAGCAGCCTGACTGCAAGTTTCTCTCTGAAGGCTACCACGAGGGAGGGAGTGCAGGGCAGCAAGAAGCAATGCAGGGATGCCTATAAATAAAAAGCATGGATTGTAAACTGGAAGCCCAGAGCTGAAAAGCAGCAAACTGGAAGGCCAGAGATGCTCCATGGCAGCACAGCAGCCCTCTCCCTGTGTGCTGCACACAGCAGGAGTTTCAGTGCTCCTGGGAATGGGTTGTTGCCTAAAAAGGCTGCCCAAAAACTGAGGCCAGTCAGGAGTAAGGGAATAAAAGGTGGGTATTTATTCCAAAGGCCTTCAAAGGTACATTTAGGGCAGACAAAGCCCCCTCCTTGGGGCATCACCCAAAATGGACGACGAGTCATGAGTTCTCCACACCTTTATAGGTTTGGTCCATTTGCATATCAGCATAGATTTACCAATTCAAACTTTGCAATTTCCCCCAGCTCTCTTAGCTCGCTCTACCCCCCCCTTTAGAAGCTTGGGTCTGGGCAGCCTGAATGTCCTTGAAGGGTAAGTACAGAGTGGCACTCTTATGTCTATTGAGAACAGCAACTAACGAGCTATAAAGCATACACGCCAGACTTTGAAAAATAGAAGGGTTAAAACCTCAGGCAACAGAATGACACTCCTGCATCCCTTCCTGGGGGCTCAGGCCATGATGAGTGGCAGCCACAGCTCCCTCAGCCCAGCCAGCCTGGCTCTCCCCACCTGCACTCTGTGCCAAGTGGACGTTCCCCAGTGGTTTTCCTCCTTTTGCTAAGCAGGGAGCCCACGTGTGGCAAAGGGACAAAGCCATCCTGAGCATCCAGAACAGGCAGGACAAAGCCCCAAAATAACAGCCTGACACGAGAGGCTGCAGAGAGCAGAACTGCAGAACTATTCTGTGCCTTGGCAGAGAACACTTGAACCGATTTCAATGCAGAAGGAAAGCAAACAAACAGCAGCCTCCACGAAACACCAAAAGCTGTTTCCCCCACGCTGCCCTGGAGGGGCTCCAAGGCACAGCTGAGGCGAGGCAGCATGTGTAGAGCTTTCATCTCACCCTCTCACCAGCCCGTGTCAGCTCTGCACAGGTGGGCAGGCACGCTCAGACCTCCTAACCCAGCACCTCGCACCACTCCTTCTGGCTACTGTAAAGAGAAAACAAGGACGAGGTGTTTCTGCCCCAGTGATGACACATGAACTTCCAGCTCTTCCTGCAGCACTGAGCTGACAAATCTACACTCCTTTTTCTTGGAGTACCTGTCTGTGTTATGTTGACAACCATCCATCCATTCTCAAGGATGAACACAGGCAAAGCAGATTCTATTTCTCTTTTATTACTTTGAAACAAGAGTGTTCTCTCGGTGTTGTTAAAGTGGCACACAGCTCAATTTCCAAGTATGCAAAAACATATGACTGGTGGTAGGCTGGAATGCACTGTTTATCAAAGGGGCCTAATAAGGTTTCAGTTTTATTAGGCTATTTCCTGTAAGTTGATATGTGCCCGTTCTTTTCATTAAGACAAGGATATAAAAATTAAAAATGGATTAACCTAATGGGTTCCAAATCACTGTGTCGCCTTCACTTCTCTGCATTTTTTTAAACAGTTCCAATTGGTCCTTTTCCAGTACCTCCTACAAAAAAAGCAAGAGGCATGAAGCTTTAACATACCTGAATTATGGTTTAGCTGAACTCACATTCAAATACAAATCCTACAAATCTCATTCCACTCTACCACTCTGGCATTAAATCTGATATCACTGAGGCACCCACATTAAACATGCAAATGCAAAATGGGGGCTACTGTGTTGAAAGGGAGTTTAAATTGCAAAACTCAAGTTTACCCCTCTCAGAGGAAAAAAAAAATACCAATCCCTGCCTTTTATCAGCCCAGAATAGAAGTGGGTCTCTTGCAGGATGTGTCATATTTGTCAGTCCCACTGGGTGCCCAAACCCACAAAATGGCACCACGTGTTATGTCTAGCCAAAACCCAACAGCAAACATTACACAAATAATTTTATTAAGTTCTAAAGCACTTCTCAAAAACGTTTAACCACACTGCACACCTAACTCTTTTTTCCTTCTACATTCCCTCGGAAAAAAAAGATAATTTCCAGTATTCACTAGTTTTAGAGCATTGAGCCCTCTGAAGATCTGATAGTTTTGGAGAGTGACAAAGATCCCCCTTGGGAAGACTTTTAGCAACTTAAAGGGGAAAATAAATGTTGAGTCAATATTGTCCAAGTTCTCTCAAGGTAAGCTGAGAATTCCAAACCCAGTATGACACACTCAGTTTCTAGAATTCTAGACAGCAAAAAGTGTCACAGAAAAGACTCTTGGGCACACACAACACCCAATACTGGAAGTTCCTAGGTTCCTACAAATCTTACTGCAGTTCAAACATACTCAAGGTCCTGAAATCAACAAAAATCACAGCAAATGATCAATACCCCATAGAGGACAGACATTTTTGAGACAGGGACCAGAGCATAAATCCAGGAAATGACTATTCATTTGTTAAAGAGGCTGAGATATCCCCCAAGTGAATCAACTGGCAGCATGCCACAACTCATTAAAAATTTTGCTTTTAAGAAACTCCTTGCATGGGGCACAAAAAAACCCAAAACCCCTGCAAGTAAAGAGAGCTGGGTTGGGTTTGGTTGAGTTTTGTTATTCTCAGTTTAAAACACAGAAGTTAAGAACCATAAAACTTCTGAGACTCTTGAAGTGCTACATTTGGAAAGCTACAGACTCAAGTGTGCCCTGGTAGTTTTGTCATGCTTTTCTTCTCTACTTCCATGAATAAAGAGCTTCAGCTTGTATGGAATGCTTGGGTCCTTACATGGCTACTCCACAGACAAAATAAACCCACAGAGCAAGCGCCTAAACATCACGGTGCAAATTGCAGGAGTAAAATGCCAATGGCATAAGAAATCTCCTCAAATGTCATGTTGAGAAAATCAAGATGCTAAATGCATTTTTATTTTCCAATACAATGATGTCACTAACATGATATTTTCATTGTTTGCCAGGTTAACAGAATTTATGGAGGTAATTAATGCAGAACACGTGTGCTGAGCTATCCATATGACAAATGGAATTGCCCCGACTTCATTTGCTGCCTTTGCAACCAAAGCCCCACTAACATCTTTTTCCACTATTTCCATATGTGAGAAATACAAATATTTATAACAAAGGTAAATGACTAAATGACTGCTCTATTCCCATCCAGCCACAAGACACTTTTTCATCCCCCTGTCTTCTGCTTCCACTACCTTACCACAAAGGGCTCGGGTTTCCATCATATTCCACAAACTGAGCATGTTCCTCACGCCTCTTCTTCTGTGTTTCTTTCCTTGGTGAGCATGGACAACTTCTGTTTCACTTTCTTGAGCACCCTCCGTCTTAGCTTTAACCCAGCTTTCAGGACCAAGGCAACAAACTATGGAAAAGTGATGCCATTAAATACATCATTCTTTTCTTGTGTCTTCTGGGCATCTACAGGACCATGAACCTTAAGGGTGGACAGGCATAACTTGCTTTGTTTTTTAGGTTTTTTTTCTTTTTTAGAGAAAGCACTGTCAGAGAAAGATGAAATAGAATGGTAAAAATGCCTCTACCCTTTCTTAACTGCAGCCTCCGTTGAAATTCACCACTGGTAAATTACAGTCACGAAGCTTACTAATGTAAACAAAGCTGAGACTTTCAGGGAGGTGAGGAATTCCTTAATTTGTGCTTTGCTCACTGTTTCAGATCACCATCAGGGCTGAATTCTGGCCTCCTAACTTTGTCATTAATCAGAGAAACTTTGGATTTTGCTCTGATTTTTCTAAGATACAGGTCCAACTTTCACTTCATCTCTGCCTACCTATTCTTTTCTCCTCCAAAAGAGAGCTCTCAAAAAGCCTTGCCTCTCAAAAAAAAATAAAAAAAAAAATCAAGCAGAACACACCCCCTCTAGCTGCCTTCTAACTCCTCAGCAACTAAATTACGAAATCTCATGTTGTTCATTGTTATTTGTTACTGCACAAAGTTTGTGGGAAACCAACCATGGACCAAAACATTTTTTTGTGCTTTAATGGCAATTTATTTAAATAGCAACTTGTCACTCCTAATTTTCTACAAACCCCTCCATTCCTAGGCACCAATTTAAAAGTTCAGGTTTTAATTACTGTCCTCTTATGCAAGGCAGCTATAATTTAGCAGGTTTAATTATTGTTTAAAAAAAAAATGAGAAAGACCAATGCAATTCAATGCAAATCTTTCTATCCAAATATAGATATAAAAACATTATGAGAAATCAGCTGGAAATAAAAAAGCCCCATCCCCACACCATATTACACTAAACTGCCCTGACTGAACCTTAACATTCAACCTATTGTTCTCTTAATTGCTAGCAAGTTTCAACCACTGTTCGTTTGGTTTGCTATTCTTCTTTCATCAATATTTTTCCAGTAGATTAATGGGATTTGCCTCCATATTTTGCCTGAAACAGCAGGACACTGTAGTTTAATGAAAAAAAAAGGAGAGTGGTACAAATGTTTCTGCCTGCAATGTGTCTGATTTAATAACATCTCTGCAAATTTAAGGCTTTACATGCTGGTGTTTCACTCTGGCCACCCATCACTCTCTTAGGCTGGAACTTTCCTGTCACCATCCCAAGGTTTCTTTCAGGCAGGATTATCTTTATTTCTACATCTTTATTTCTTTCGTTCATTCACTGCAGAAATTTGAAAGGAACTTGCAGTCTAAGGGACTGAATTTTAATCTTACATCTGTTTCACACTGCAAAATGAGTGCTTGTACTTGGATTTATCAAGTGCCTAAGAAACTAAGAAGCACAAAAATACTGCTGGGGAATACAATCCTAAGCCCACAAATTGCTACCACGCTCTGTTTCCAAAATTACACCCCTGGGAGTTCATATCTAATCTTCTGAATTAACCTATTTTCTTTTAAAAGTTTTGGTTCTTGTTTAGAACAGTTGAAATATATTCTGTAAAAAAAAAAAAAAAAAAAGCTACTGCTCTAAGTGTTTACAGAAATAAGGGTTACATCACTGTGGTGAATTTTTAGGAAAATGGATCATTTAACAGTAGTCAGATGCATTTGTAAACAAAAAATTCTTCTCTTTCACTATTTCATTTCTTGTGGCAAGTCTTTTCCTCCTCGTAAATACATTTTCAACAACACTTCAATGAACCTAACAATGCATTTGCAAAAGAAAGGAAATGTTTCATTCCAGAAAAAGCATTCTTTGGATACTGGAATTATGTTTTTGAAAGGCTTAGTGGGTTAGTGAAAGCCCTCTGCCCCACCTCTGGAGATTTATCTAACAACTCTGGAAGCATCCAGGCAATTTTGCACCTTAGGGTAGCCAAATTACCTTCTGTGTTTCAATACCAGCTCCACTGAGTAGAGCTTTGAACGTCACCAAAAGTAAGGACATGGTTATCGCTCCAGTTACTTCTTTATTTTTATTTTCTTTTACAGAAAAAAATCAAACAGCAGCTACAAACTGGTGGTACCTACACGAGTTACAGGTATTTTATGGAGCTAAGTCAGGCTCTGCTTAAAACTCCACAAACAGTACTGTGGTATTTGGGAACAGCTCTGCAGTGACCCTCTCTGGTGATAAAATCCAGAGCTCTGGAAACAAGAAAATGAACACCTGCATCTGTATTTCTAAACTTTCATCAAGTGGGGATTACAAGAACAAGGGCAATTATATATGCTCCTAGAGGAAAACTTGCAAGTTCTTGAACAGAATCAAAAGTAAGTATACTAATAGCAATTTACCTAACTCCAGCAGATAATAATTAAAAAAAATTAAAACTAATTTGTATATCCTCCCAGATGGGAATGAAAAAAATTAAGTTCAATCAGAATGCACTCCTGATTTGCAAAGATTTTATGTAAACAACTGTTAAACTCAGTGTGCCTATTATCTGTTCCATGCTCTCCCATCTGGTGGTGCCTCTTTCCTGAAGCTGAGTACAGAGGAGTTCTGACCCAATTCTCTGCCCTGAGTGCTTCGTTGGGCAGCAAATAGGTTGTATCCAAATTAACTGCAATGAGAATTAATTGCTGTGTCCAATTTGCACATCTTTGTGCTTCAAACACCTGCTTTAACTTTGCTATAGCCAGTGTAGGGAATTTTCTTTTTAATGCACTATACTGAAATTGCAGTAAGTCAAGAAAAAGCCCAGCGACAAACAGTAAAGAAAACAAATTATCCCACGTGCTTCAGCCTACTATCAAAAATGTTGACAGAAAACGATGCATTTACCCAACTTACTTCTCCTCTTGCACAGTTTTAAAAACATCACAGTGTGAATTTTAAAACATGTTTATTATTTGTCTAATTGTACATCTTAGGATTAAGCACAGAAGCTTTGAATAAGAGACAGCTGTATGAAAAACAGTCCTCCAGCCTCCCATGACTTTGCGCTCTCTGAAATTAAGTTTTAAAAGGTATCACATTAAGACTTCCAAACCTACTTGTAACTTCTTTTGCAGATAAACACTGAATTGCAAGCCAGAGGCACCAGCAGGAATTGTGTCACAAGAAATGAAGACTTATCCTGACCTAATGATACGTGACATGCAGCAAAGTAAGATTTGTAAGAAGCATTTCCCCCTGCAACCCCTTTTGATTCTATTGAAAAGTTCCCAGCATTACCAGCCTTGCCCAAAATCACACACAAGAGCTGGGCAAGCATTTTGTTCCATGTGCAAGCAGCACATTTTTCAAACCCACACCACGAGCTGTCATTACAACAAAGGCACAGTAAATTGTCTTTAGCAACTCTGAGTGTTAACAGAGAGCAGCTCAGATAAAATGGTGTATTTAATTGCACAGTTATGCAGAGTTCAGAGATGGTAATCAATGAACAAAAGATGAAACTGCATCTCCAAACCCAATACAGACCGAAAAGAGAGGCTGATTAGAACCTTCTTACTGTAAACCAAAACAGACACTGTTTGAAACCAAGTACTGTAAGCAGATTTCCTGTATTGATCTTTTGGTAGCTGTGTTCACAAGAAATTAATTTTATGCTAGATTGAGAGGTTACAAGAAGTTTCCTGTCTGCACAGTCAAAATATTATTGAAGCAATTCAGGTTGTCAGTAAAAGCTTAAACAAATTTGCTGATAATCCTGTTAATGACCTAGGTCAAGTGTTAACTGTTGTGGGTTATAAAACAGTGAAATTAAGGTTGCTGGTACCCTCAGGCAGGCAATATAGTACAGAAGAGACTGAGGAGAAATTATTAAATTAACAAAAGACAGAACTCATTCGATTTATTGATACCACAGGAATTATTCAGAAAAAGAATTGCATCCTTCTAAGCAAAAAAAAAAAAAAAAAAAACAACCCACAATGCTCATCAAGCAGAAAATATCCAACAGAATGGAACAGGAGAACATGTGGTGTCTGTGCACCTACGGACTGCAGGTTGCAAACTCCACACTGGCAAAGTCAGATGTTAAATCTTCCTGGCATTTTCCTGCCCTGCAGAAAGTGGCACACACCTCAGCAGTAAACACAGACAAATCTGAACTTCACAGAACCTTCATGAGCTCCTGTGGCTGCGGAGGTAAAATGCAGGCAGATTTCTGATGAGCACGGCAGAGAGTTTGAAAACAAACTCCTGGGAAAATTTTACTTTTCATCCAGAAATAACTTTCAATAAGACTTCTCTGGGATGAAGCAAATTAACAGAATGTCAAGCACTCCAAGAAAAACACAAAAATGGAATGCACTGAACACCACAAAGTGAAGTAAGCCAAGAGTTTGCCTTCAGCCCCTCTTTCATCCTTTTCTCCCTTCATCCCGTCCACTTCCATTGCAGTGTTAGCACTAACTCAGACAGTCATCAGTTTTAATATTAAATGCAAATTAATTAAAGTTCAGTGAAGTGTATTTTAAAAAAGAAACAATTCTTTCAAGTCAAATAAATTTAGGAAATATTTCTCTGATAGCTCTGAACGTACTTTTGTTATGTGCCTACTGCAACATTTACATCTCCTAGAAGTTTGACTAAACTATATAAACACACCAAAAATTAGTTCTATCCTTTGTTGAAACAATTTATGTGGAGAATTTCAACAGTAGTTTTAATATAAAATATAGGGGGAAATGTAGACTTTTTTAATGTACATGCCTGTATTAACAAACGCTGTCCAAAATATATCTTTTTTTATTCCCAGTGGTAGAAAAAGGAAACTTTTCTAAACACTCCAGAGAAATGCAGAAACATCTATTTCTAGTTTTGGGACAAAATCTATGGTAACAACAGCAGAAATATAAGTGAAGTGGTTAGAAAAAGATTATTTTAGAGAGAAAAACTTCATCTTCTGGCATGATTTAAACCTGTGTGCTAACACTCTTTCATCAAATTAGTGGATCAGCAAATTATAATAATTAAGATTTCTAAACTCACATGATCAGTCTGTATAATGTAAACAAATAAAAGAATTACTGAGCTTTCCTAAATGAGGGATTAAAAAAAAAAAAAGCCTTTTAAAGTTGATCTCTTCTTTTAAAAGAAACTGTCAGTATTTCTATTTTTGAAAGGCATAGCAAAACATATACTTAAAAAAAAAAAAAAGCCATGCAGAAGCAGGTTACTCTCCAATAACTGCATTTTTACTGTTGTTTTCACTGCCTGTTTTGAAAATATTGCTCATCCTGTACAAGCTCTTGAAGCTGAAAGGAGAGAATGGAGGCAGCATTTGCTGAAAGCTGACTTGGACAAGTACACTTAACATGCATTCCGTATGACACCAACATTTTCCCTCCTTTCTCCATTCTCAGCGCCAGTGACTTGAAACAAAGAAACAAAAAGTGGGGTTTTTTTGCAAACTGGAATGCTCTAATATCTTCCTGGCATAGTCAGTCTCAGTTTACAGAAGGGGTCTGTCTGCCACTGCCATGCAAGCAGAGCTGCTCCGCTGACTGACAGAACCACAACCATGCCCAAAGAGCTCTTAACACAACAGTAACCCCTATTAACACTCTTGTTTTCTCATCTCTGTATATAATTTTGAAGAGATGACAATATTCACAAAATAGCATCTATCTGGAGGTTTAAAAGTGACTATTGAAAGCACACTCATTTAAAAAATCCTATAAAGCGCTGCATATAAAACAAATTTACGTAAAACATACAAACAGATGACATATTGCTCTTCTAGTATAATGGTACTGTAATTACTTCCTAGCAATGAAACCAGCTGATTAAGGATTACCCAGGACTTGCAAAGTTTGCTTCTCTCCTTATTTACTTTTTATAATATTTCTTTCTCCTTTCAGAAATCATTTGAAGTTGTTATCTCACTGCCGTATCGCACAAGCACCCAGAAAATCAATAAGTACATCAGCATTATTTGTACGGAGGAAATAACTGCTCTGACAGCTTTGATATCTGCTTCTCCCCACAAACACACAACTCAAGCAGGTGCAAGTTTTACACGGTTGCTGGATGCTAGAAGTTCTCCACAACCTCTGGCCTCTAGATTTTATCCCTAAAGATAATTGCACTTGACATCCTGGTCATGCCGAGTGCCTTCATTATGCAAGCAAGCAAAAGCTCCATTTTTTTTTTATAATAGGGAAAGGGCAGGGGTATTTGGTTCCTTTTTTTTTTAAAGTATTTCAATCACTTTTTCAGTGTCTAGTTGTCATTATTTTCCCCCTGAAACAATTTTCAGCCAATGTCATCTTAAGAAATCAACACGGCAAAAGAAAACAAACCGCCCGTGCTTTGTTTCTGGAAATTTACACACGGTCACATACAAACACAACACAACTTTAGCACATCGATACAGCCCCGACACAAACAACACGAGCTGATACAAAACCGCTGGGGAACCAGAAGGCGCTTTTCAGGGCAGCAAGCTGATTTTTGTATTAATTAAAAGTTCGGGAAGACAGCAGGAGCGACGCCAGCACCACCCGTGCCCACGCTGAAGGGCTCCGAGCTCCCGCCGGGGCTGGGGAGCGCCGGTGCCCCGGGGCCGCTCCCGGCGCTCTCAGCCCGCACCGGGGCTGGGCACGGGCGGCTCCCCCGGCACCTGCGGGCTGC
>VZRZ01001921.1:244905-335943 GCA_013398175.1 Climacteris rufus | reverse complement strand
AGCGCCCAGCCCGCCCCGGCCCGGGGAGCGGCCGGCACACGCGGAGCGGAGCGGGGGCTCTGCAGGAGGGGCCGAGGCGGCCGCAAGCCCGGGTTGGGTGTTCCGGGCAGCCGCCATCCGAGCGCGGCCAATTGCCGGGCTCTGCCAGGCTGAGCGCAGCCGCCGAGAGCGGCGGAACCTGCCGAGTTTCACGGCGCAGCCGGAGCTGGGGAGGCGCCGGTTCTGTGCTTGGTGCCTCCACTGTGCCTCTGGTCCTGCCTGCCCCACGGGGGCCACGGCTCCGGCCCCCGAAAGCTCGCTGGCTTTGCCATCACTGCAGCGAACGCGCTTCCACCCGAGAGCTGCTCCCTGGGGCAGTGTGCAGCTTTACTCGAGAAGTTGCCCTGTCAAATGGGTACTTTTTAGAAGCGTTCTCATCACGCCTGCACCTTTCCTTTCAGTCCTTTCAGCCCGTCAGAGGCCCCAGGGTACCTGTCAGAGCAGAGAGCAGAGAAACAGGCGTGCAGTATTGCTGTTCCACTGCTCTCGGGGGGAATCACGGCAGAGCAGCACTTCCCAAGCTTCCCCTTCTGTAGATTTTTTTTGTGTTTTTTTTTTTTCAGAATATGGACATCTTGCTTCCCAAGTGACTCGTCTCAAGTCTCCAGAGCCACCCAGCGTGATTCTGTGGAAATGGGAAAATATTTCAATAATACCGAGGTCAAATAAATATTTCACTCCAGACCAAGTTATGCATTCTTACAGCACAGAGTGTAGCTCTGAGTGCATGTGCTGTCTGCACAACCAGCAACAGGCTGGGAGGAAAGGAGCCTTTGGCAGCAGGACTACATGGCAGAATTAACATCAAAAATCTTTGATAGCAGAGAAATCAAACCCCAGTGTTTCTCAAACCAGTATGTTAAACATCTGAACAACCTCCTCTGTTGTCCTGTGTGTCCTTGAATCCTCAGGGCTACCAGTACCAGCAGGACAGCTGAGAACTGCTCCCTGCAGCACCTGAGCTCCAAGTTTATCAAAAGCAACGCTGCCTGTGGAGCAACAGAAGCACCCCAGCTCCAGTGATGAAGCTTTCCTGCCCCCCAGCAGCAGAGGAGGAGGTGCTGGGCTGGTTGCAAGCCAGGACCTGTGCCAAGGTCTCTCCTGCCCAGTGTTGGCACACCCCAAACACCTGGGTTAAATACGCCAGGTCTACTGGGCACTAAAGGGGTTAGAAATGTGTGCAAGCCAAACCAAAGGAGAGAGGAGGCTCTGAGAAGTCAGCCTCAGACAGGTACCTGTTTCAACAGAGTACACTGGAGGACATAAGCACTAAAAATTAATAAGATGTTAATCTCCTTTCCTGTTTCCAGGCTTGATTATTCAATCAACCAAATTAAGGAATCATCAAACTAATTATGATTTGTTTCATGTCTCCAACCCTTCCTTCCACTTATATTCATATTTACCATCTACCCAGTTTATTTCCTCTGTGGTCAAACTTCCAGAAGAAGAAGAAGATGCCCAGAGCTCTTGAGCAGACACCTCCAGGGGCAGAGGTGGTCTGGTCATCCGGTTAACAGTGTATGGCCCAGAGAAGGAGATCTCCTCTTCTTTGTTTTTCTCAAGGCTCATTTCACTATAGCTTTTCATTCATTTGGCAAAGATGCTTTTCCACAGCAAGAAGTCCAGAAATATACACTGATTTCCTCAAAATGTTACTTTCCCTAGTAATAAAAACTATTTTGCTGTGGTTTGAAGAGGTTTTTTTGCAAACATTTTCGTCAGGTTTTCTAGAATACCCAACTGTTTTCATTGAGCTCTTTTTTGCAGCAGAATTAAGCCTGGTATTTAAAACACTACTAAATTCTCAGGACTACTAGTTCTGGTCTCTGTGAAGCCACATCTTTCATTATTTCAGGTAAACTCTTTTTAATCTAAATTGTGAGAAAAAATTGAAAAAAATAGGGTGAAGAAAGATAATTCTTGGGGCTGGGGCTGGGAGGTGGGGAAGAACTACAATGGTGATCAACGCAAAACCCAAAAAATTTCTGTTTCCAGTTAGTGGGGAAAAAAGTTTCCAAAGAAGGGAGGTGGGGTTTTTTTCAGTCTTCAAGTTCTATGTGTGTAAAACATCTGCACCTTCCAGCTGCACACCTGATTCTGCTCTTGCTCCCCTCTGAGAGCAGGAGGCTGAGCACCTGACACAGTTTTACCACACAACAGTGATTTGCTGTAGCAGGAGAAGTGAAAAAAGAGAGGCAAACACATTCCACTGCCAAACTTTGTGTTTTGGTGATGTCACTTTCTACAGATACAAATCCAAGCTAAAAAAAAAAAAAAATATAGTAGGTAAGAAAGATGGAAAAGAACTGGTAAGGAAACCTCATGGAAAAGATAATTCATAGTACAAGTGATTGTGCTCAAACTATTAATGTTACCATTAACTCCTTCTTTGGTTGCCAACATGGATAATACAGCCAAAAACTAAAGCTGAACTCTACAGATCTTTTCTCCAGGTTGGAGAAACATCACTTCAAACAAATATTTTGAGGTTACTCATAGCAATCACATTCTGAATGTGCACCAGTGAACTCATATCATACAGGAGGAAAAGGATCTGCAATCCATATAATGCAAATTTTTAGTATCAAACTTTAAGAAAGAAAACCACTCAAGCTAAAAAATGAATAATAGAAATAATTGGGAACATTTAAAATAAAAAACACATTAAAAAAAAAAAAGGTTTCAAAAGAACAAACCTGGGAAAATTCTCAGCAGGAAAGAAAGATTAAATTAATTAAAAATTTCTCACTCTGCTTTTTTCTCTGTGGCACACGTTGTGTTAGTTTTGTGCAAATTGCATGTTTACTCTATTAAGAGTAATTTTCTGTGAGCTTAAAGGGCACCTTTGAAGAAAGAAAATAGCCTCTAGTGGCATTTCTACATAACCAGAGTGCACATGGTAATATCCTTGCCCTAGTATCCATAAAATCATTCTAGAGAAACACATAACTATGATTTATGATTTTCTGCCAACCCCGGACTTTAATTTCTTTAATATATTGAAGATCAAAATCCTTACTAAACACAAATTTTATCTCTTACATTTTTCTTTTGTAAACAGGGAAGTGACACATTCTGTGATTGTATAATGGAAAAAAGAAAAAATAACACAGGGGCAGAATGCTCCAGATCTCATGTTTGCATACTAAATAGGAAAACAACTTTCTGCCTAATGAAAAAATGCTACAGATTATTAGGAATAGCCTCAGAAGTAATCAATCAATTTATCCAATGGACTGTGCCACAGTCTGCTTCCAAGAAGCTTTTTAATGTTCATGGCTCTTGAGTGGCATTGTTTAATTAATTGAATGACAAGAAACTTCTAATCTTAGAGATTTAAAGATATTTTCCTCAAAAACAAACAAAAATAATTAATGATAGGTTTACTATTCATAAAGAAAGGTGGTTGGGCAATCCCCCATTTATTCAGGGAGGAGGCAGAACAGTGCCCCCCAAGTGATGCCTCTCCTGTGACTCCAAGGGATTGTTTGGAGGCGTGAGAACATTTCCTCCTCAATTTCTGGTACTTACTTGTGAAGGTTTTCTTGTTTGTGGTGTGGATACACCTCCCACCCTCCCTTCACACAGACCTGCAGTGACAGAGCTTTTCCACATAAATCACACTAGGGACAGCTTCTCAAAATTGTTCAGTGATCAGTTAGGCCTCCAAATAACCCCCTGACTGTATATATATATATATACACACACACACACACATCTCTTTTAAGGTTAACTATTAATATTAATTATTTAACTATTTCATTTTCAGGTTAAAAATATCATAAATGGAAGCATTGCTGCTTGAGTTCATCATAAGTCTGCCATGGGCCAGTCTCAGAGATGGTGACCAAGGAGGAAGAACCTTCCTAGGAGCCACCAAGTGAGTAGATTTACTTGCTCCAAGTATTCTTTGGGAGAGGTTTTACAGCATAACTCAAAGGTCTCCTAACGTACAGTGTTGCCCTGAAAAATGCAAGCAGAGGAGGAAATGCAGGATGTGGAAGAGTAAAAGGCAGGATGCAATAAAAACAAATGATAATGAAGTGTGAAAAGCTACTTTAAAGAAGTCATTTAAAGCTAAGCTATAGCCCTTTCCAATCAATACTTACATAATAATTATGTGAAAATCCAGAAAACTGGATTAACAAGACGGCACAAGAAACTCAGCTTTGAGCAGCAACAAAGCTGAACTTGTAATTATGAAGCAACTGCACACCAATTCCATAGTGAAAAAATTGTGACTTACTATGGAGATGGAAAGCAGGAAGAAAAGCATGCAAAATGCAAATGCAGTTTAGCTGCAAGTTTTCTCCATAAAGCCTGGATCATTTGTTAAATATGCAATAAAAAGGTGACAGTCCAAGCACTTAGACTGAATTTACCTATCTGTAAACAAAAATCTATAGAAGCCATAAAAGAAAAGCTTCACTAGCATTCCTGCCAGTTTTCAGAGAAAAGCAACATTTATGTGCAAGAGAGAGTATTGCTATCATGAAAGAGCTTGCCAAATCTTAGCTTGGATGGAGCACTTACAGTAGAAATCTACGAATCCTGTAAAACCAGACTGTATTATGGAGATACTGGCAGACCTCCAATGAGGTGCATAATGACAAGTTTGGTTTGTTTATTTTTTTTACTTGCAGGTCACAAAGAATGTTCCAAAATTTCGGTTGTAAGGACAAAAAGAAAGACAAACAAGGAATGAAATTATTTATTCTCATCTATTTCAACTAAATGAATTTTTTTTTTCAGAAGATACTGTGAGGCAATGTTGGGCAAAAACCAGGCAGACACATTTTAAAATAAATATGACAGCAATTCTAATATCAGGGATCATCATCCAATCTAGGGAATGCAGTGGGAGAGTGCACAGACAAAATTCCATAATCTGGCTGAGCTGGATTGGAAGAATTCCCTTGTTATTGCACAGCCAGGCTTGCACACTGACAGCAAAATAGATCGTCTATTTTTGCCAGCTGAAAAACAGAGAGAAGCAGCTATGGCCAACTGCAATTTCAAATAGCAGAATGCAAATAATCTGAAGAGTTGGTGCTCACAACGTGTGCAAACTCCTTAACAGTTTCATTTCCACTGTGAACTTTTTGCATTTGACAGTTAATTATCTTATTGCATTTTTTTTTTTCTACAGAAGAATACTTGAGATTCCACAAATGAATGAAGTACTTTTATGTTTTCTGTTCATTTGCTGTTCAAAACCATCTCACCTCCTCCCTGGTAGTCAATAATGAGGTTTCCTCCTCTTTCATCTCATGGAACTGGCAGAATGGCTTTTGTCCACCGTCCAAAGAAGCAGCAGGGCACAGAATAAGATGGGGAAAAGCCTCAACTTCACATCTAGCATGAAAGCATGAAATCATTTCATACCTTTTCTCATAATGAAAAAATGTATATTTGATTGCATGGTGTACATACAGTTAGTGCTTCCCAAGTCAATGCCACCACCCAAGAGGAAAATCAGAATTCAAAAGGTGACAACCTTTTTTCACAGTTCTTGTTCCCAACTCTAAGGCCTGCATGAAGACAGAGAGTTCCTGTTTGCTTCCAAAGCTGCTTAGCTCAGGTCTTTGGGGAGAGATTCATTAACCTGGAACAACATCATGTGTAATAATTTAGAGCTACATATTCAGAACAAATCTTTGTCAGGATACACAGCTCCTTCAGAAGTTCTTTCAAGACAGCAAATGGACGTGACCAGCTTGTACCGACACTGCTCAGCCTCCAATCGTAACACAGCAAAAATAAACCATAAAAGTGGAGGTACCCCTTAATTCCAGCCCCCCAGACCTCACTGCCCCCATCTGCAGTGAGCTGGGTGCTCTCAACCCTCAGGTGGGTGCAGAACAACATTTCAGCTCCTGCCCAGCCTGGGAAACATCCCCAGCCTCCTGCCCCACCACCCCTGCTGACCCTGTGCGTGCTGGGAAGCTCTGAGCTCTGCCAGGGTTTTCTCCTTGATTATAAGGAGTTAATGACTTTGCCAGAACACGAGGTAGCTTTTTATTAATCTCCATGGCCACTTGGGCAATGAAGGATTGCAGTTGCTGCAAAAGGCTGAGCTAACATTATCTAAATATTATTCTTTGTAATATTGCTGTTGTAATTATTAGACAACACATGCAATAAATAATTATATGTCGTAAGTATGCTCCTAGCCCAAGAGGAAATAAATGACCCATAGCAGGACAGTCTTGTCAGCCTTGGGTCAAGCAGCCCTTATCCATTAAATAGAATATTTTAAGATATTTTATGCTTTCCTCCCCAATCCTGTAACCACTTGCAGCTCTGTAGTGAAGGATGGAACTCCTTAACCTTTCTAATTCACAAGTCCCACCACAGAGGATTGAAAATGCAAATATTTCTTATTCTGTGTTGGAGATGTGCTGTCTATGTAAGGAGGAAGTATTACAAAAATTCTTGTTTTCTTGAACATGAGAAAGAAAGCTTTTCTCACTTTGGTTTTTCTCAGATTTAGTTTATCTGAACTAAATTTTCAATCTTTAAAACACCTTTATTCATCAGTGTTATTTTTCATGACACAAACAGTTCAAGACTTAAAGGGACTGTTGGCTTCAATATTTGCTTAAAGAGATTCTCTCATTTCTAGGAGCTGTCACCAAAAACTGGAGGAATGTGTGTGTTACTTTTATTGGCACCAGAAAAGGAGAAAGCCTCTGTCATTTGTATTGCCAAACTAAAGCTGCTGGAAAAAGTGAACCAGCATTGAAATTAGTCCTCTCTAGAGACTTTAATGAAAGAAATAAACCAGTCAGTATTCAGTCATTTCATTTGGATGCCTTCTGTATCAGCTTTGGAACTGGGAAGTAGCAGCAGGATGAAAAGAAAGAAGTAACAATTAAATAATTTGTACAATATGGTGGGAAGAATTTATTACAAATAGTTGTAGGATTTTCTTAAATGAAGGCTATGTTCTAGCTCAAAAAGCAGCCGTAGAAAATACATAAAGAACCATAATTAAAAAAAAAAAAAAACAAAAACAGAACCCCAAAACACCCCAAATTATTGGAAAAGCTGGAGGCAATTAGTAGAAAATAGTCCACATTCAATTCCTAAGCTGAACTTACACTAAAGTCAGGCCAAGCTGCAAACTAAAAATCCAAACCCCACTAGAATCAAAGAAAAAATTTCTTGAGAAAAGAGAACACTCATCCAAAATGTTGTCAGATCTGTGGAGGGGAAGATTTTACTGAAACACAATCCATGCAAACAGTGTTCTCTGCTGCTTTTATGGATGTGCTTCCTTTAATGTGACTTTGTTTTAAATAATACTTTGCTTTAAGGTGGCAGCTGGGTGACTTATTACCATTGCCCAGGGGAGAAAGAAAGCTGCAGCATTTACAGAAGTAAGAACCTCTGGGATAAATCACAGAAAGTGGAAGCAGGAATGCAACTTCCATCTCTGTTTAAGAAAGGAGAACCTTCAGAACCTTCAGCAAAGTGCAAAAACCTAAGTTCTGTGACCCAGAGGGGACAACATTCACTCAAAGACAGACGAGAGAGTCACATCTTTTATACTATGGCTCCTGATTGTTGGGTTGTTTGGGAGTTTTGTTTGTTTGTTTGCTGGGGTGGGGTTTGTTTGTTTTGTTTTTTTAATTATTTTTTCTTATTTTTTTCTTTATTAAAATAAAATCACAAGTTATAACATTACCTACTTCTAAAGAATTTGCTGTTATATAAATTTCAGATTGATGCATGCTGGGACACTTGCCCTTTAGTTTTCCTTAGGAAAACTGTAAAAGGTTCTTGTGAGCTCTAGAATAATAAAGGCAGCATTTTCTATTATTTTATACAGCATCAAATGTTTTGTCTAGAATTAAATAGCCAAGCCACGCTGATTTTGCCAAGTTTTTTGGTTTGTTTTTTATTAAGCAATCTGCACTGGATTTGTCAGATAAGCAAATATATTTATATTCCTTTCACATATGTTTTCTGATTTCATTTTAGCCTTTTTGCAGAGGAGGTAAATAGATTTCTTGGAGACTTTAGAAGTTTAAGCTTATGACCTCCCAGCTTTTACAAGAGAAAACAAAAAATTGCTTGCTAAAATATTAGGAAGGGTACTCCATTTTTAAAAGAATGTTATTATTTGAATTGAAGTTGTAATGGAGCTAAACCACACCTACTTAGAGAACAGGGCCAAACATTGCTCTTGGTTACAGCAGCTTAAATCCTGGGAGGCTTTTATTACTAAGAAAATTGAGTCAGATTTCAGTAAAATCAATTTTTAAAAGCACCAGGAGTTTGCTGTTGACCTCAGTTACAGCAATCTGTGCAGCTTTGCAGAAACGTGCTCACTCTCTTAAACCTGACTGAGGCTGCTGATGAATTGTGCAGTAAAATTTGCTGTTTCAATCCCTTCACATACAGAAGCTGCTGCTTATGGTTCTGCCCATGAAGTACCCTGTGGCATGGAAGTGAGAGGCTTTTCCAAGCAGGAATACATGCACAGAACCGCAGGCATTTTGTCCTTCTCTCTGGCACCTCTTCTCAGCTCCTTTAGCCTTGACATGAACCCTGAGCAGCACCAGAGATGGGGGAGAACAGCAGCACTGGACCAAAGTGTCTCCACCTCTATCCCCTCACAGAGCTGTCATTCTTCTTTATCTATATCTATATCTTTGTCTCTTTGTGCTTTGAAGTTTTAATTGTGAAGGGTTTATTATTATTATTACCATATAATGGGATCTTTGACCATAGCACCTAGAATACCACAGGAATTCAAGCAAGAACTGTTTCAAACTTCCCTTGTTCTGTGCAAACTCAGGAGCTTTTGGGCTTTTTACCTGACACAGTCTGAAATAAAGCTGGGATTCATGGCTTTGTGACGAGGTAATATTATTTCCATCCTCAGTTTTGGTTTTTCAGCTTTTTTCTGCATGAAGGATTGCCCTTGGTGGCAAATCATTCACCTCACACCACCAGAGTGAGCAATATCTTACCCAAAATAAATAAATATCTTACCCAATAGCCACCTATCAATAATGCAGATCCAGACTTCCAAAGTAGTTTTATTTTTTAACATGTCTCTGTTTGCCATCAAATCACCATGTGCACTTTGATCTTGCACGCTTGACACATTTTAACTGACAGAAGGAACAGAACCATCAGTTCTCCCTGGCACCATCTGGGGTTCTTTTACAGTTACTTTCTCCCTAGCTGCTTAAAGCTCAATTCAGACTTTTATTTGGCTTTTTTTTTTTCCTTTTTCTTTTTTTTTTTTCCCACACCATCTTCCTGATCTTCTTTGCTTGGCCTCAGGTTTCTTCACAACATCACCTTTCAAGCCTTTACCTTTGTCACACATTCTGCTGGAAAGCTCAGGAGAGTTGGTTTTTTTTTTTTTTTCCCCCTTGCTATTCTCATTCTGCTTCAAGTGCACTGCAATTACCACAGTATACGAACTATCCTCCACTGTTATAGATGTGTTCAATTTTCTCTCTTTTAGTAGAAGTCTTTTCCCATCACTTTGGCCTGACAAAAGTGACATTCACACGTTGATTGTGTATGTCTGCTTTACACAGCATAGCTAATGACTTTCCCTTGTCCTGACTGGAATTTCAGATCAGTTTTTCTACTGCTGAGTATCCCATTCTGTCAATAATTGCAGAACAATTACCTCATTTGGGATTTTTTTCTCTCCAAATGCTGAACAAACCCATGAATCTTATGGAATATGATGCAATAAGTGCAAGGTTTTAAACTAATATTTTATTCTAGAAATTTGCCTTACTGTGTCTCAGCCTGCAGACACCCCAATGACTTCTGCATATTCTCAAAAGGGAGTATACAATTTGCCTTCTGCATTGCCAGCTACTAGGTTTTCTCTGAGAGTTGTTATGTGGTTACAAAATTTGAGACTTAATCTGAAAAGCCAGGACAGAAAATAGATTTCTGTCATAAAACCTCGTCACTGTCTGGCCTGATTCTTCCATCACCTGCCTTAATGCAAAACTACTTTATAAGTCAGGTTGTTTTCTAGAGGCAAAGGCCAATCATATCACAGAAGATTTTCCTTTAATCTCTGGGGGATCTCAAACATCATATCCTTTGCAAGATGCTATTTTGGGCATTGAATCATGGATACCATTTACTGTCTTACACAGCTCTTCATTTTGGATTTTCAACCTGGAGTGTAAATATCAAGTCTCACTTGAACTCACATGGACATTTCTGGGTTTTTTTTAGATTAGTTTTTTATAGGCTCTGAAACGAAAAAGAAAATATGAATATTACTGATATCAGATGTCAGTGAAAGATGGGACATGAAGTTTTTTTTTTCCTGCTTTGTATTCTCCTCTACCTTCCATGTGCTGAAAAACTATCCTAATTTCTTCCCACTAAAGAATTCTTTAAAGCCCTGAACATTAAGAGATGCAAAGCTATCTTTGATCTATGTCTTATTTCTGGACCAGATCCTCCTTAGCCTGAACAGACAATCTGGTTCAACAAACTAATATGTTCAAATATTTTTTTTTCTTTTTTTTTTTTCAACTAATCAGAACAACTGCAACTAAATAATATTTAGTGAAAGCCTGTACCAAGAAATGCAATATTTAAAGAGTTTTCCTAAAGAAAAATAAGATGTCAAATTCAAGATGTGTGACGTAAAATTTGGTGCCAGGAGTGTGACTTTGGTGTTTCAAACTCAGGAGACACGTTGGTAGTTTTGACTGTCACTTTCTGTGTTTCAGAAGCCTTGTGGTTTTGCTTAATATAGCTTCCATTATTTCTTTCCAGCAAATTCTTTGTGCATTCAAATAAAAGTATATTAATTATGACAAAATGTAAATCCTCACCACCCCTAACACTCCCAGAATCATTAAGGTTGGAAAGTACCTTTAAGATAATTAAGTCCAATTATTTAAAAAAAAGAATAAACCAATGAAAAACTGCAGTTTACCATTTTTCTACCTTGTGGTTAATAGAAAAATAAGTATAGTGACAACATGACAGATGGTTTTCTGTGTGCAAAATAAAATAGGGAATAAAGAGATATGACTAAGAGAAATCAGGACTGTTGTCTCTCAATGTGTGTTTTGAAAACTGAAGGCTCTTTGGTTTAAGGGAAACATTTAAATATTGAGGACAAAGCTCTGAAGCCATTTCATGGGTCAAAGAGATGAACAGGGCTCCATCAGAAGTAAGGAATTGATTACAAATCTATACAAAAGCTAAAGGCACACTGGAAGGAGGAAGGCTTAAAATAGGTCTCCCAAGAAATACAAATGTATTTCATATTTCTCTCTGGTGGTAATTGTAGACTGATACAAGCATCTATGTGTTGTTTCTGTGTCTCAGTTTTATTGTAGATCAATCACGGAATACTCTTCATGCATAGATATATTCCTGTCAGTGCTTGAAATATAGATTTTTTTTTCCATTATAATTTTCAAATTCCTTTTTTGTGCTACCTTTGCATGGTCCTGGTCCTTTTCACTTCACTCCCAGAATTAAACTGGTGCTGTGAAGAGTTCCTTATTCCACAGAAAGTAATAACTGCTTTTCACAACGTTTTTATCATCTCACCACACCTCCCCATCAACACATCCCTACAGTATAAACATGAATATAAACAGCATATATAATTATCTTATCCTTTTTCCTTTTCTTTTCTTTTGGTATTTTTGCTTGTAGCAGTGTCTGGAAATACCAGCCAAGAACAATGTCCTTTAGAGCTTTGATCTGTGAGAATACAGTCCTCAGCCATAAAGTCCTTGGTATTAACCTGTTGCCGCATTTTTACTGTTAAAAATAGCTAGCTCTGTGCTAGATAGTTTTCAAGGACTAGGGTTCTGTAAACATAGCTATGTTGTTGTAGAATTATCTTGTTATTACATTCCTTTCCCATGGACACAGATCCTTTGATGGACATTTCTTTTAACCACTGTAGTTAAAGACGGAAGTGTTAATTTTCTCCAATGAACAGTGATTTCTAAAAGTGTATATAAGAATTAAAGAAGGTGGGTTCCCGCCCTTCCGCCCTGTGCTCTGAACACGAACACTGGCTCCGTCTCCTTTATTCTGCGTCTCCTTATATCCGCGGCTCATAAGCGTAGTAAATAGCAGTAATATTAACCCAATAAAATATGCAAAGTGCAGGCAAGAAATTAAAGAGAAACAAAATCCATAAGCATTTGTTCAGTGCTAGTGTGACAGATAGAAACTGGATCAGAAAAAATCCATTCTCTCCCTCTTTCAGTCCAAAAAATTCCTGGGTCATTGGCATGACCCATCTCAGAAGTTCAAGTTTTCATTGCAGTGGAAAGCAAAATACCAACACAGACAATATGAAAAGGGAATGGCACTGCTTTGAGAATATCTCAGAACACAGGAATGAGGACCAAAGCTTTGAGAGCTCCAGCAGGCTCCCACAGGGGTCTCCATTCCAGCAGGGGAGGACGTGGCACAGCTCCCTGTGTGGGGTTCAACACCTTCCTGCTGATGACTCCCAAAGAAACAAAACTTTGAAATTCTGGTTGGAAACTACACTATTTCTAGCTAAGCTATCAATGTTCTAAGTGGGACAATGAGGGGAAAAAACAGCTTGATAAACAAGAGACTTTTACTGCTCACCATGAACTGATGCGTGGTACTGGCAAAGAACATTTGCAACAATTGGCAGAATTGAAAATACTTACAGAAGTAGATTTGCAAGAAAGATTTAATACAGAACTGGTTGTTCCTGTGTTGTTCTTCAATCCAATCTATTGCTTTTTTTTACATATCCTTGAATGTTTTCTGAAAATCTTGAGCTCTCATCCAATATCTTCTTTAGAGTTCACACTGGGGGAGCCTGGTTCTCTGCATAATCACACCAGTTGCAGGCTGAACACTACAAGATAAGGACCCTTAAAATTAGCCAAACACTACAAAGTTAAAACCTTCAGCACACCATACACAAGATTTTTATTTTACTGTAAACTTTGAGATGCAGCTGCTTGGAAAACATGGTTTAGACAAGTCTTGTGACACAGTAGAATTGTTCTGAAAAAGAAAAGAGCCCTCACTGAGAAAAAATTAAACTCGAGGAGAAACCTGATCAGAGAAAAGGAGAAGCAAAAAAGAGGGAACAGAAATGGAAAAGCAAACTGAAACAACACCAGGTGTGGGATTCTTTCTGTCAGTGCTCTTGTATCTTCCTTGTTCACTTTTCAGTGGGTCACTCTCACTGTCATTCTTGCATGAGAAGCTAAAACAGAAATAACCAATTTAGTAAATCCGGGGCAAACTAGTATCATGCAGAAATAGTCTATCCTGGAAAAATCAGCAGAGGTACTTTTAATGGTGAGGTGTGGGCAGTTAGGGGGATTTCGCAGATGTAGCAAAAAAGACCAGAATTTCAGCCACTCACCACAGCTCCAAGCCATCAGAATGCACCAGATAACTCTGAGGAGACAGCTCTGGTCTGTTGACCCCCTTTTTTGGAGAACTGGACCCCTGTATCTCCAGCTAATTTGCACTAGTGAATATTAGTCAATACAGCAAAGGTAATATCTAAAGAAATCTGGACTTGGAGGCTCCATGATCATTTATTCCAAGCTCTGCCCCTCCAGTCCCATCAACTGTTCTGCCTGTAGCGGTTCTGTGGGGTGCAGATGTGCCTGATCCTGTGCTTCTCTGGGGTTTGGGACACAGCTGAGGGATGTCCTCCAGCCCCAAGCAGGGGAGATGCTCCACACAGGAATAACAACAGCTCTGGGCTTCAGGCTGGTTTAAGCCCATCCTGAGCATGTCAGTCCTTAACACCAAATCCTCACCTGCCATTCTGCTGTTTCATGGATGACACATGCACACCTAAAAGTGGCCTGACAGGACACCCTGTGAGGCCATGGAGTTGCCAAATCTGTTTCAGGCTGTTGCTTCTGCACAGCTCCAAGCCCTCTTTTAATGGGCAACTTGTGACAGCAAGGACAACTGCCTACAATCTCAGGCTCCACAGATTTGCTGAATGAGTGCCACACTGAGTCAATACCTCAGCTGTTTACCTTGAGAAGATGAAAATCAGATGAAACTCCTGAGGTTTTTGGCAGGTGGAACAATATTCCCTGCAAGGAATAGGCACAGTGAGTCTGAATATGTGTTCCTGAAATACAACAAAGGTACTCAATTAATTTTGAAAAGTCACTATCAATTTCTAAACTTCCACTGAGATACCATAAATAATGCTTTGCAAGCTTATTAATTTAATAGCTCTGATATTCATTCTGTTTCATCATGTGTTTGCTAGGCTTTTATTCATTTTGATTTGTTTTTTCCTCCTCAAATGTTATTTTAAATAGCTTTCATGAAATAGCTGCATAATCAGTGTACCCTTTTGTTCTTATTCAAGGAAGCTCAGCAAAAGCACAGCAAATAATAAAGCTGATAAAAGGATACATGAAATGAATACCAAAATCTAGGAGGTTTATTCTGATACCAGCAGCATTTAACTTCAAGCTAAGACATCTCAGCAGGCAACATCTTAAGGAGCTGTTGAGCAAAGGATTCAAGGCAGAGCCAGAGCCCCATAAGTAGTGGAATTCTGGTTTTACCCTCATCCAACCCTCCTGACTGTAAGTGTGCAATATAATAATTAGTTATTTAGCCATCCAGCTCAGGGAGGTAAGAGGGCCATGTTATGGCTTTCAACTTTGCTGGGTGAGCAAGAATTAAAATTAGTTAACAAGAAAACAGAATGCATAATGATTACAGCAGAGTCTAAAATAAATTATGACATTTATCCTCACACACTTATATTTTGGAGAGTGAATGTGGCTGAACAAGGCAATTATCTTTAATTAGGAGGGGCTAGGGTCATTCCATTAATTATGTCCATCACAGCTAGTTAACAATATTGATTAACAAGATAAGAAGCAGAATAAGCCATTCATCTCTGAATGGGGTTGTTATGGATTTTCTAGTGAATTCCTACAACGTATTTCAAAAGGAAAATAGCAGAATTGGAGGTGCCATAATTCCAACAAAGCCTGATTTCAAACGGGCTATTCTGAAAAACATTCCTGAAACAATCTGCTTTTGTTAATATGGAATAATTACGGAGCTAAATAAACATACAAGAGCATTCCATAAGTGTGCCTGACATACACAGGGAAAACACTCTTTGATCCTTGAAGCAGAAAAATTTCAGGCCCAAACTTTGCAGGGCTGAAGACAAAGACAAATTAAAATCTGATTGACTGCAAGTGATTAAGAAGAATGCAGGTCTGCCACAAGAAGTCCTGAACTAACTTGGAAATGGTTGCCTAAGAATGGCTCAGTGCAGCCCCTGGATTAACTCAAAAACAGTCAGTGGAATCAAATTATGAAATATTTTGTCTTTGAGGTATTAAGAAAGAGAAATGCAGACATATATGTTCACTCTCACTCACAGACACACTTGCTCCTCCACATGTTTTGCAATAGACAAGTTCTCAATCTGTGAGATGTCCTGCTATTCTCAAAATAAAAATCAGCTTTTTTCCTGCTTTTTCCTTTTCCTTTTTCTGTTTGTTTTGTGTGCATGTGCTCTTTTGTTTTGGTTTGGTTTTTTTTTTTTTCCTTTTGCATCCTCTCACAAGAGAGGGATTGATCCCCATGTTCAGTGGCAGGGGCAACCAAGTGGGTCTCAAACCTCCGTGGTGCTTCTGAAGCTGCGGTGCCAAACTGCAAATTGGAAACGCACTCCTGGTTGCTCCACCAACAAAAGAGATCCTTGATGTGCAATCCCACTCACCACCCCTCTCAAGCCATTATCAGGCAGCTGAGATGAGACAACAATAGTGAAAGAGCATGTGCCTGATTGCTGGCGTGTCAGACATGCATTATTAAAAACAGTAGGGGCAAGAAGAAAGATGAGAGGGAAGGCATTGGCTTCTTTGTTCAGATGCTGGAAAGCTTATCGGTGGAGAAAGGAGTTCTAGGATGTACTGACATAGATATAAGGACTTGATGCTATGAAGGCATCCAAACTTTCTCGGTGGGTTTTGGATAATGAAGTTTTCAAATATTTTCCCTTTTGTATTAGAAGAATCCATATGTTAAGATAATCTGATTTACAAACATTTGTTCCTATATCTTGATATAGTTTTTATTTTAATATTTCCAGCCAAGTAACTATCCCAGAATTAACACAAACTTATTCTGACCTGTGTGTAAAATACAAGTTCTTGGTCATGTTCAAAATTGTCTTCTCATATTGACTACTTTGAAAAGAGGAATGCAAAGAATAATCTTTTAGAACATAAAGCAATCACTAATTGTTAACAATAATATTTAAATTGGTCTCTAAATGAAAACATTTAAGAAGCATTTAACTACAGCACTCACAGCAAAATTAAAGCTATGGTTGGGCAGATAATAACTACTGTCCTCATTTAACAAAGAATTAAACCTGCTTCAGACCAGAGATGTAATAGAGCAAACACTGAGGGGGAAAAAAAAAACCAAAACAAAACTTTTCTACGGGAAATACACCACTTCTCCCCCCCCCGGCATAATACATTTGTTTTGGTAGACAGATTCTTTAGGAAAGTTTAACACTGGTAAAAATGTGTTTTACCTGTAAATCAGTGCTTCTGACAATGGTGCTGACAAAGCCTCCAAATGCTGTGACCAAAGCACCTGAGAATGTTCCAGAGGAGGTGCTCACCGGAGGTGCTGCATGCTAAAGACAACAGAACAAATGAAAGCATGAATTACTGGAACGATTAACCTCATAATGTGGATATGTAGAGATCCAGCTGTATAGCAATAAAACATGTTCTACATGAAACAAAAATTGGCTTTGCAATAAAAACACAAAAGGCAGAAACACAAATAACTTCAAGCTTATGAGAAGTTTGAATGACACCATCCCTGATCTCTCCTTTAGTGCAATGACTGCTGTTGATGTCAAAGGGCTGCAGCTGAGACTGGGTCATACTAAAAAGCAGTTTCACCAGTGGAGAGCTGTGATCAGGGAAATGCCAACCTCTGTGGTGACTCCTGGGGAGCATCAGATGAGAGAACTGAAGATTGTGGGTGCAGATGACAGAGGGGAAACATTGCCAGAATACTGGGAACTTCTGGAATAATTCTAGGAGTTAATTAAGCTTGGTTAAACTATGCTGTTGTTTATGGATCTTAATGCTTTCAACATTACACAACACAAAGCAAACCCTTTTCTTTCATTAAGCACAGAAAACACAATTTCTAACCATGTTACTCTAATGCCACAAGATATAAACTACAGCATAACCACATTGTTCTTAAATTTGCAGTAAACCCCCCCTTCTTTGAATTTCCTGGGGCTGAATACTCCAGTGTGTCTTCTATGGTTAAAACCCTTAATGTGCCTTCCTTTTCATTCACTTATTTCTCCCCCTTTGCAGTGTCTTTGAAAGAATCTCTCTCTACTGAACCTCTGCATTCTTACAGCTACCAAGTCTTTCATGTTTCTGTCAACAGAAAGAAGCTTTGAACAGAATAAAGTGTAATTACATTAAGCTTTTCTATCATTATCACTATATTTATTAAATGACAGCAGACTTTTTAAGACAGTATTGGTTTTTTTTTAAGCAGAGGTGACACATTATATTCCAGCTATATGGCACAAATGTTTCTATTTCTGCTTGCATTGCAGCTGGCCTGAAAAAAGTCAGATTTGTAGAAATGAGTGGACTTTCTTCCTTTACATCTGTTCCACAAGGACCATGCTTTTGGCTGAACAGTTGTGGCTCAGCATGCACCTCTACATCCAAAAAAACAATATTTGTGCCTTCAGTTTTACTTGAAGATATTACAGAACCCACTGCAAAGGAAGTCTGTAAGACTTGTAGTACCAGTGCACTTCAGTCAGGGCATTCCCAGACCAACAGGAAAAACACAACTCTGAGATCCAAAGAGGAATTAGAAACAAAACAAAAAATGGCACATTAAATAAATTCTGTAGCATGTCAGCCCTACCACCTGTCTCATGATAGTTCTCCACAGATTAAGGAATAAGCATCTGCTTATCTGCAGTTGCCAGGCTCTTTAGTTTCCAGTTTCAGGTCCTCTGTTTCTTCTGCCTCTCCTTGATGCTCCTGCAGTGTCCCTGCTGCAGCTGAGACATTTCACAGACAGCACAGGCAAGGAACAAACCAACTGCACTGTCCTGCCCTTATTCTCCTCACCTCTCTCAATAGAACAGCAATTCTGAGCAGTACTAACCTCTTGATAACAAAGCAGAGTTGTCATATTTGCTCCTAACTTCCTGACAAACTGTTTGCCCATTTAATTCCCTGTTCCATTTGATGGCAATAAAAAAAAAAAGAAAAAACTGTGTTAGGTGTAGGAGGTGACAGCCTTAAGAAAATTAAAGGGCTTGGTGAGTCACTGTCACTGCAATGTCCCTCCTCTTGCCAGGGCTTGAAGTGAAAAGGGGCTCACATGGAGAAAGAACTGAGCCTCACAGAGCTCAGCACAGTGAGGTGAAGCTGCCCAGCTCACCTGCCACAGGTCCCACATGTGGCACCACACAGGCACTCCCTGGGCTGGCAGCACCAGAGCAGGATTTTCCCAGGAAGGACTCCCAGCTTCCCCATAGCACGAGAAAAAGCAGGAGATGCTTGAAAAGATTTGTGAGCAGCCAGGTAATCAAAGCTCTCACACTCTTAAATATGAACCTGGGGTGCTGGCCCAGGTCAGTTCCAAGGCAGCACATGGCTTGGGGTCTCCTCTTTCCTCCACATCTCCCCTAAGGGAAATAGGGAATTCTCATCTTCTGAGAATTCACTAAAACTAAAGTTGGGCATCCTGTGCTAGGAAGTGGATGCAGATGTGCTGATAACCAGGGATATGCCACTTTGTGTTCAATGAAGTCAGGGTTCACTGTTCAGATTGAAGTCCCGGCCCCACAGCTGTCTTTGCCAGTGCATCTCAGCTGATTCCCATCAGCAGCAACTCAAGGAATCACATTTGTGTATCAAGATAAAGAAATTTTCTGTAAGACAGAGCAACCAGGTTTAGAAGAAGAGCCATATGATTTATTCTCCTAGCTCTTTCAAAAGCACAAATCTACCAAGAATCTCTAAGGGAGCTGAGGCTTGTTATGTCACTGTTCATCAGCCACGTGACAGAACCCATCAAGAATGATAAAATATTTTGATTGTGATATTTAGACATGGCATACTGCTTTGCAAAGAAATTGGTAAATATATTAGTGATTAAACAGAGGGTAAACAATTTTTAACCTTCTAAATTCCAATCAAGAGAGAAATGAGAAAGCACATATGCTTAGGAGATATATAGATAATTATCTCACATATTTGACATGTCACACACATATGCTTAGGAGATATATAGATAATTATGTCACATATTTGACATGTCACACCTAGAGGCTGCCAGAAAGCCACCATGTTTGTAATTAGCCCTTCATACCATGCAGAGGGGGAACTTTCTTGTCCTAAAATATCCTTAACCCAAACAAAACCAACAAGGAAGACTGTGAAGGGTCAAAATGTTGGTTTGTTCTGAGACAGAGGAGTCAAGCCTTTTATGTGTTATAATTCCACATTTGTTTGAAGCACATTCACAAAATTCCTTGTCTGCTTTGGGCAACTGAGATGTTTGCTTCCTCACCAAAGCTTGGTGACACCTTCCTAAAAGTTCTACATATTATTTAGCTGATTTTTAAATTTTCATTAATAAAAGTGGAAGCTTGCAACTGCTCTCTCTGGGTTTTTTAACCTCTGGAAATATGAACATGAGTTTTCAGGCTTTTTCCAGCAATAATTTTTTAAATATACATTTACTTCAAGAATTTAAACTTTAAAAAATTACAAAAAAAATACTTGGAAATTTGGAGGAAAGTTTGATAAATGGAATTTTGTTGATCTGTGTTGCTCAGTCACAAAAGGATCAATGCACACAATGTGTCTTCAGTGGTGCTATTTCCTCTCTGAATCCAGATGAGCCCATTTGGAAAGGTTATCACAATGTTATTTAATTATTATTGCTGATAAACCAGGCTGACTCTGTCACATACAAGTCATGCAGCTTAGAATAATGATGATCTAACAATACTGATGAAAGGTTCACAGAGCAGCAAGTTTAAATCACCCAGAGCAGGTCAATAACTGGGATTTCACAACACAAACTTTGTGCCCAAGTCAAGACACTTTGGGCAGAACAGCTGAACTTTTACTGGGATGCCAATCCCACAGTGGCAATGCTCACTGTGATAATCAATTTAAAGATAACTTTTATTCACACAATAGTGTCTTGGATGAAGGTCTGGAAAGCCTCAGGTGGACCAAGGTAGCTATAAACCCTGAGGCACAGCTGGAAGTGACTTGGCAGGTATGGTTTAAAATAAATTTATATAATAATATAATTATTCTGAACGTAAGTGAATTCTCACTAGAACAGTGAAGTCCAAGAGAAACTTGTTCAGAGAACCAGAGAAGAAACAAAAAGGGAAAGAGAAATTAAATAATGGACACAGGATCAGGAGTGGGGCTGTAACACTCACAGTGACTAATATATCAAGAAATATTTCACCTGAAATAATTCTCATAAAAAGGTTTCAAAACCTCTTTCTAAGCAGGCAGCACCATCAATACCCCTAAAGGATAAGTTTGAATCTCTCTCTGTTTTTTCTCTTCTGTATCTCCTGTTACCTGCAGTGTGTTGGGTGTGGACAGTTCCTGATCTCCTGAGTGGAATTACTCATCTTTTAATAAAATTTCTTATCCACAGATTGAATTTATGGACTTAAGCTTGCATTCTCAAATAAATCCAAGAATAACCATGTAATTCCTCATGGGACATTCCAGGGAAACTTCACTGTATGATATTTTTCAAACCACTGGGTATATCCAGATTCACTTTAAGAGAAGGAAAAAACAAAAAAAAAAAAAAAAAAAAAAAAGGGGGCAGCAATGTTCCTATTGCTTCATTATTTCTGCAAGGAATAATCTTTCCCAGCACTGATTCCATTCCCTGTGCCAGATTTAACAGGGAAGGCAGAACACAGTAAGTTTCTTTTAGAGCTGGCTTCAAGCAGACAAAATCAAGTACATAAACAAACCAAACATGTAAAGTAGGTAAGAGAATGAAAATCACCCTAGTTCTTCTTTCAGAGATAAAATCTTGGTGTGTGTGTGTGAGAACAAAACTTGTTTTGTCATTTGTTTTTCATTAGTACTAAAGGAACATGAAACTTTAAATCACAGTTACAGCCAATGTGGGACTCTTGTTCTGGATGAAGTCTTAACTTCAGAAATAAGAATCAATTAGGCCTTTGCAAAGAAGAAGTTTCCATACATACTGAAAGCAGTGTATTTGTTGTTATATTCACATTTTTCCCCATCTGCTTTCATGGAAAGCTACTAATTTTATGAGATAGGCAAAACAGGCATTCTGATAGCATTTTCTCCTGCCTGAAAAACTTGAAGTCTTGGTAAATATTGACCTTCATCACCATCTTATGTGTCTTTACTGGAAGGAAGGACAGTAAACAGTTGACATGACTGTGATAGGGGAAAAAAAGTAAATTTTAAAACTGAATATGTACTGAACTTACAGACAAAAAGGTGTGACAGGGTAACAGCTCTATAAAATTAAGAAGACTCCACTTCTGATCATGAAGGAGGGCTAATAGGTTTTGTTGTTTTGCTTTCTTCTCCTTGTTCTTTCTAAAGGAATCAAAGGGAACCTTATTTAAGGGAGCTTAACTTGGACTTTAAAAAAAGTTTCAAAAGTTCAGCCTTCTCTGTTTACTCCACCAAGGAAATGTTTTCCACTTAAGCAGCACATTAATCTAATTAAATTAAATTAATCCATTCTATATCCCTAAGGTAGAAAGCAGCCACATTTTCATTTATTTATGTGTTATTTTCCCTAGATTCTGAAACTAGTGGCAAAAAAAAAAAATGTAGTGGAATTAATTTTGAAGATGCATCTGATTTATGTTACTCCTTGCAGCAAAACTATTCCCTTTCCATGGTTAAAGCTGCTTCCCTGATACCTCCCATCTGCAAGGGAAAGTGGCTACAGTTTTTTTCCTTTTTAAGGGAAAATGTTTCCACTTTTCTCTCTCACTTTTACATAATGGGATTATATAAAAAAAGATCTGGAACAGTCATGAATACTTCCCCTTCGAGGACTCTCACCAAGTCTTGGACATGTTTCCCTGCCTAAAAGTTCATAATGTGCTATAACTAAATTAATACTGGTGAGGATTTGCTGTTCCTTCTAGAAAAGAGACAAAATATGTGCCGAGTTACACACTGAAACTGAGTTAACGTTGTGCCAATTATAAATAGTACTGCTCTGACATGGATAAATATGGTTTATTAGGATGTCTTACTGCTTTTCCTCGTATCATTTAGATAATGCTCCTATCTCCTCAGTTCCTTTCTTGTCACAGATTGCCTGTAGAAAAGTGTGAAGCCAACCTAGGTGTCAGATTACCCTCAGATCATAATAAAAAAAAAAATCAAAATACAGTGTTAAAAGCATAGAGCTGTTCTTTTTAAGATTTTTAGCCAAGAGCAATGTTTGAACTAAAAGGATCTCTTGGTGCATTGCTATTTGTGGGTCTCTCAGAAAGTGCTGCTGCCCTGATGTTTCAACTAATTCAAAATTAACTGTATAAAATAGCAGGGCTTGAATGCTTTGTTACATCAATTCCAGCTTTAAATAATTTCACCAATACAATTGATTTAATCCTCTTAAAATCATCACCAATAGCCACCATATAAACAAGCATGTTTTTTGTGCTGCAATTTACTACTCTTTATTTCCACACCATGGAAATCTTTAGGCTCTGCTGATGGAAGGGAGGTTTTGCAAGGCCCTTGCTCCTGGTAAAACTTGGACTAGGGGCTCTGGGCATGGATTGGAAACTCAAAAACTGTCAGTATCTATGTACGACTTCTGCAGAATGAACAGAAAAATTGCCATTAATGCACAAGTGTTTCCACTTTGGGTATATCGTGTATCTTGCTTCCCAGCTATAAACAACAGGGTTGCAGCCACATTATAATTCATGCGCAAAATATTTGCATTTTTCCATAAATATGTTTCAAATTTCATCTCCTGCACTCCAGTCTGGAGGGTATCTGTATTCTCCAGGTCTCATTTTAAATTGAAAATATGCTCATTTTCATTTTTATACATCCAAGCTGTTTGTCCACACCAATATTCATGCTCAGATCCGCTGAAGTGATTTGTCAATTTACATCAAACCTGCTATTTGTAGTTCATTTGTTTTTTAAGGAATAAGACTGGGTTTTTGCCAAATGTTTCTTAAAAGATATCTTTTATAAAATGCCAATCTTATTTTTCAAACCCCTAAATGATTCCACAGTAGTCCTTATCTGATAAAAAAGTGAAAATATTTCCTACATGTATTAATACTAATTAAGTAATAATAATACTATTAAGTATTAATTAAGTATTTATACTTACAGTACTTTCCATGGAAAAAAACCCAAAACTTTGTTTGAAAATACAGTGGTTCAATCACATCCTCACTTGTAGCCAACTTTCCTCTCAACAAGAACACTGATTGCAGTTCACTTCAGATATTCTGAAACAGAAACTAACAGCAAAAATACATATTCAGGTCCCACCGGAGTTAACAACAGCTCACAGAATTGTGAAAGTTAAGAAAACCTTCTGTTTGAAAAAAAGAATGCATTATTTTTCTGGCTTTTCAAAATATGACATTTGATGATAATCATTTGGTTACTATCAGCAATGCTTTTGCATCTGTAAGTTAAAAAAAAAAATCCTTGCTTTCAGAGAATTAACAAGTGAATGCAGAGAAAACAAATATTATGTTTGCTGAATTTCTCTTGTATAGTTATTAATAACTGCTAACAAGCAGCCCTTCAACTATAAATTGACAACTACAACACAGAAATGAAACTGAGTTTTTGTCCAATAGGTCCTGTATAATTCTATGAAATTTTTAAAAAATGCAGTTGTTTGGTTTTTTCTCTAATGCAGACAATTATTCTCCGTTTAAACATTTCCTGATTCACAGATGCACCTCACAGACATGATCTTGTACCACCACTGAGCTGTTAGACAATTGGCAAAGACTTTCTCTTATCAACTCTCTTGTTCAGTTGCCAAAGGTAGAAGGCAATGAAATTCCTTTAATTTCACTGGACCGTAACTCCAGTGCCTGCTGGAAAGAGCCACAGCAGCAGTTTCAGATGTGTGAACATTAAACTAAGATGCCAAATGCATTTTGTGCTGTTGACAAGAAATAAATTAGAAATGAGAGTCCAGAGGTGTGAACTGGTACAGTTTGTGCTTCAGTGATATTTTTTCTGTTAGACATTGTATGTTTATAGTGAATATTTTACAGTTTGCACCAAGATCTCTGAACAACTCCCCTCCGCTAGAAAAGCCAAAGGAATGGGAATGTATACAGAAGAGGTATTATGTTTTTTAAGACTGGTCCAGCCCTTTTTACTCACTTTGAAGGACATCTAAAGAACCCAAGAGGATGAGGTGATTGTTCATTCACAAGCATTTGCAGGATCAGGGCTTTTTTTATAAGCAATGCTTATTCAAAACTCTTTCTTAAATACCTTTGCAACATCAAAATTTCACTACAGAGTAGAAGAGGATCCTGATTTGCTTCATTTATTTTAAAAAATGCCTGTAAGTGAGTGTGGGTATCTTAAGTCCTGCCATAAGCTCTTTCATTTACTAGATGCTTTTTTTGCTCTCAGAAAACAAATGCATGTTACCTGACTGAAAAAGGACATCCAAACAATTCAGTGGTGAGCAGATTCTCTCCTTCACCAAACTTAAAAGGGAAAATGATATCTCTTTCCCTGGGTTTGTCACCTTGCCAGATTTCTCCCCTTAGGATGCCAAGAAGTCAAATAAAGCTGAACCAACATGGTGACAAAGGGATTGTTGTGCCAAGGAAGCCTTGGGATCCCCTCCTCTCCAGCAATCTGAGGAGCAACTTGGGATCTGAAACTCTGCAGAGGTGATGAGCCTGCCAGAGCCTCTTTTCAGGAAGTTTTGTTATCATTTCTCTCTGTCTCTGCAATAAATGAAGCTCTACAGTCTCAGGGCTATGCCTAACCAGTCTGGTCAGTCTCAGGAACAGACAAACCTTGAGACTGGCTTAAACACACTACACAAAAGTCCAAGAAAAGATTGTTTTCCTTGCCTTCATTTTGATTTTACACTTACAAGTCTGTCTCTGAAGACAGAAATTTGGTTAAATAAAAGCTGAGACTTTTCCGCTGAACAAGTAGACTCAGAAATATGGCTGTACATGTGGTGGGCTGTGTGTGTGTGAATCCCTACTAAATGTGCATCACAGGAGTGGCAGCAGGTATAATTCTCATGTCTTTCTAAATGTCTTTGAAGTAAGGATATCATAACTGATATTTCAACCTTTCTAGGAAGCTGCCTTCACCCTGCACATATAAATTTATTTTCAGAAGCACTACAAGCTTCATCACCTTTCAGTCTGCTGAGCAATATTTCCAAACCAAAGGAAGAAAAGGCAAAGGGTGTATCAGTTTAAGTTCTTACTCCCACACCTACACTGGTGAAGACATTCATACTCATTGAGAGGGTTTAAAAAAAGAATAATTGCAGTTTACAAATACCTGCCCCTTGTTTATGAACATCTCAGCCAGTGCTCATTTCCAGTTCCTCTGAGCACTGTGCAGGGTGATACCCACTGCAGCTAAAACACAGTGGGATGTGGTGATGGTGCTCTACCACAGACCATCCCCAACCACCTGCAAGAGTACAGAACAGACTCACATTCACAAGGACTTCTGTGCCTTCCTGGAACACAGCCTTCAACATCATATTGCTATTTACAGCAGAAGAGGGTTGGAAGACAACACCACTCCCCTGGTATGCAAAGGCTTCTTTACATTGTGTCATGGTAAAGCAACCTTGAAGGGACCCAAGTTTATAATTACACCAGTTCAAGAGTGCTTTACATTGCCAGAGATAACCAGTCTAAAAGGGGGATGTAGTGAAACCCCAGAGTTCTTCAGTATTACAGCTTTACATTTCTTCTTTCTTCTATTTCTGAAATACAGCACGTATTATTATAGATAGTTATATCTGCACATTACAAGCAATTACTGGGCAAAGTGCTTTTCTTTGTCAAAGTCATTGGCAAAACTTACATTATCTTCAGAGCAAACAAGCTGAGATCAGATCACTGTGTACACTGTGAAAGTGAAGCGTGCTGGAAAGAAAGGAAGATGGAAACTGCATTAATTTAAAACACGTGCTCTTAAGAAAGAGAAGCACAACTCAAAGGCTCATACTGATACAATGAAACCTGACTTTCCTTCCAAGAATATAGTGAAAACTTGTCATGACAACTCTCAGCATTAAAATTTGGTAAAAAACTTAACTCAACTGTAATCCTCCAAGGCTTATTGCCCTGTTACTGAAACATGCACGTGTCCCAGAGCCTCACATCCTCTTTCTGCAGAAGGTTATCAGCAAATACCATAGCACAGGACACATGTGCCCTTATCTAATTTTTCTAGGAAGATTTGCAGTTCCTGAGTAGCCTGAAAACATTTCCTGACCCTATAGGAGAGGGGAAGACACCTCACAGCATAAGTGTGCTTTTAAGTCTCTACAGTTTTTCTATTTAAGGTATAATTTATAACTTTGAATCATAGACAGTAAAGATGACTTTATAGCTATTTCATTGGTTTGAAAACAGTGCTTCACTCAGGTTTATAGCCCATTAAGACAGTGTGTTTTTCCTTGTATGATCCCCTCCTGTGCAGTACTAATTTAATTTTAACACTGTGGTTTGAACACCACACATACAATTAACTTCTATCAGGAATGAAAGCTCTTTCACTCAAGGTCAAATTACAAAAAGTCTATGAAGCAGGATGAACTGATCATTTCAGATCAACTAAAGAAATTCAAAGCTCTATTTTCCGACTTTTTTTCCTAAGTCTAAGAAAAAATTCTGACTTGAGCCAACATAGAAATTTATTGCCTTAAAAAAACCCAACACAGTTAATTTTTTTTTGCTATTAATGTTATTCCTACATATACTGAAATTCACTTTTTAGCCAAATTACAGCAGCTAACTACATAGATAATTAGAAAGTATAATGAAGCACTGGTTTAGAACTTCACCAAAGAGCTCTCAGTTCTGGAAAATTAAACAGTAGTGATATAACTAGTGTAGCATAAAGCACTCTAAGAGAATATTGAAGGTTTGTTTTTTTTTAAATGTCCACTAGAGAAAAAGTTCAAGCAAGCCCATACCTGTGGTGACAGGGGACCTCTCTGGCTTATTCCATTTGTCACTCATTTAGAGGAGCAAAGTCAGCTTTCCATGAAACCTTCCAAGTTCATAAATCACCACTGTGGTTCTAGAAAACAGTCATTTGTGTATACATCATCCTACAGTGTTTAAATTTTCCTCAGTGAACCGTGTGTCATCTCTGGCTTTAATATTTGTCATATATCACAGCTTACCTGGGGCTCAGCAAGCTGAAACTCTGGATCACTCTGTCTTCCTCTTGATACTTGTAATTGAGTTTTAAAGATGTGTCTTTAACCTTGATGTTGTCTTCCTGAAGAAGAGTCTATGAATGAGACACAAATTCTGCTGGATAAATTCACTGCTTCAATAGATTTGAAGACAGAAGTAAAATCTTTTTAAAGCCAAGAGGTGCAGTTCAGAAAATCAGGCAGGTTTCTTCTGGTCTTTAATAAACACAACAGATTCAAAGGGAAATGTGAGTCAAAAGAGCCAAGACAAAGCTGAGACAAATACAAGCTGGGACTTTACTGAGTAAAGTTAAAGTTATTTAGTACCTGTGAAGTAAAGAATATTTTAGGAATGTATGGAGGAGAAGGAAGGGAGAAGAGTGAGGGGGGAAAACACCCAGTCAGGACCAGTTGTATCAAATATCTGCCTCTATAGAACTCACTTAAAAAGGCACCTACCTACCCCTAGATGTGTTTTTGCTTTAAAGGGAAGCTATGTCAATAAAGTAAAAGTCTCTCTAAAACCAGGAAAAAAATAATATCATCCAACACCCATCTGTAGAAAACATGCTCCTCCTAGGGGTAAGGGAGAGAGCAAGTTTTGTAGCATCCTCTGAATAAACAGGTTTTAATCATTTCCAGTTGAGGTGGATAGGAATGGAGAGAGCATTTTTCAGTTCACTCCTCAAGTTCCCAGCAGCTTTGGCTGAGGGAGGCCAGCTGGGAACTACAGACTGGAGCACATCTGAAAAAAAAAAGATGCATGGATATAACTGAGCTCACTGAAGCAGAGGTTTTCCTGCACCTCTGGTCATATTTTAGACCATACAGTAATTCTGACTGTTGTTATTTAACTCAGGGTATTATTCTTTATGTGAAACATCACCTTTGATACAGATCCTTCATTTAATTTCATTTCAAGATTCATTCCTTTCATTTCTGCTACAGCAAAGTCAGCTGTGTCTATGCCTTGTTATTCAGATTTTGAAAGCCATATCAATCTCCAAGCAATGAAGGTCCTGGCTAGGTGAGTTTTAAAGACACACTTACCATAATTGGAACTGAGGACCTGTTTTGGGGTAAATTTTTATTTCTGCAGTGAAATAAACCTTATGTACAAGTGTAAACCTGCAAATAAAAGCAGCCTGGGATTAGGCAGCATGGAATGCAGGTACTTGTCAGTGAATCTCTAAGTCATGAAAATGCTTGGCACCTCTGGGTATAAAAATTCAATTTTTGTCCTATTTCTCCTGACAAAAGAAGCCACTCATTTGATGGTGCTCTTTCTTATGCTACCTCATGTTAAAGGTGCTAGACCTGTGGTTTCATAGATTTGGGAGAAAGACTGCATGAACAACTTTAAACCAGCAAAAGAATCCTCTCCTGCTTGTTCTTTCCTGCTGGGCTCAGAGTTACCTCTGCAGAAAATTGGATCAGAAAATGCATTGGCAGAAATTGCAATATTTTTTTTCTCTTTTTTAAGAGGGGAAAGTGAAAGCAAATGGAGAAAAGCATAAGTAAACACTATAAAAAAAATTGCTCCCAGAAAAAGGTGTTTAGCTTCAGTTCAGAGTCAGTATTTCCAGATTTATAAATTAGTATTTAAACTGTTAGTTTTTCCTTTCTAGCATCCTTTTCATTTATTATTTCCAATATATTGCTAATTTGACTAATTTGCTATTTTGACTAATTTTGCTAATTTGACTCCTGTTTTTTCGTAAGGATAAATTACCAGCACCTCCCAGATGTAGAAAGATTTTGAAAAACATCAAATGAGACAATCAATACCAGCTATGTTCCAAGAATATTTTCACTTCTTATTTCATCTTTGTTTTCTTCCAGCAGCCACAAATGAAAACATGACCATAAGACAATCTATAGAATCATAGAATCTGATGAGTTTTGAAGTAGCAGCTACAAGTGATAAAATCTAGCAGTAATTACATGTGAGTTAAATATAATTGAGGTGCATTGGATTTGGAACAGGGTAACACCTCCCAGGTTTCCCCTTGGCCCAAGCACTGAGAAAAATTAAATATAAAAAAAAAGGCTTTCTCTGTGATACACACCACACAGAAATCACGAGTGCATTAGAGGGATCACTAAAGTCCCAAACTCTGCTATATTTTGGTGGCATGGGTTGGTTACCATTGCATCCAAAACCCCAAATGGGACCAGATCCCTCTAGGTTTATGCACAATGGAAATTCCTAACACAGAGCACATATTATGAAACACAAACTGAGCTTCTTACCAAGTCTGAATGAGTTTGCTTTTATAAAACCTTTAATAAAACATATCCAAAGTTAGAGCATAAGAAATTAAGATAATCTAGAAGCACTGTGGCCTGTCATGGGCTGTTCTAATCAACCAGCAGCCTCTTTTTTTCTGTAAAGGGTCCTTCCTCATCCCTGTAAGTTGCATGATGTTCCCAGTGAAATGAATCCCCTGCATCATTTTATTCTCTTGCTTGTGACTCCTCCTTAGACAGGCAGACATCAGCTGGGGCCTGAATTTGACATTTTAAAGATACAATTTAAATCTCCTATGCCTTTCCAGCATGGCATTTCCTTCCAACACTGCAAAGGCAGTGGGTGAGTCTTGGTTCACCTTATCCTGTGAAGGAAACACAGCATACACATTAACCACTAAAATACACATCTGCAATAGCAAAATATAATTTTTTATTAAGTGGAAAGTTGCAGGTCCCATTCCCCTCTATGGTTAATGTACACAGTGAAGCCTTTTTTGAAGTCTTCAATTTGAAGATAAATAATGCAAATATGTTTTGGGAAATATCATACTTTAGACTTATGTGGGTTTTGTACATTTGCTTCCTTTTACATATGGTTCAGTTCCCTGAGAGCTGTTTTGTACTTACACAGTCAACAAAAATGATAAAATGTGACTTATCTGATTAACCACAAGTATGCAGGATGGTTTGAATTCAGAATATTCATGATCAATCAACTCAGTAAATTATATCTGGAAAAAGCTGTTAATAAAAGATATTTGAAGAGATGAACTCAAGGAAATTGTGATCTGTTTGTGGCTATTCCAGAAGCAGAAAAAAGACTAAAATCATTCAATACACAACTCTCACCAGATTATTCTCTCTGCTCCACTGAGCACCCCTAAGCACAGTCAACTATTAAATTAGCACTGCTAAGCTCTGCTATTTGTGTTGGCTATTTTTATACACAGCAGGCAATAATCATTACTTAATGAGAGCCTAGGCTGTAACACCAGGTGTGATTTTGTCATTGGGGGATGTATTTTTCTACTTTTCATAGTTTTCATCCCAATCAGTTTTCATCCCCACCAGTCCCACCCTTTTCTCCCCTGAGGGCTGCATGGGGAATGCTGATCCACGCTCAGTGTGGTGCAGAGGGCTTGATTTGCCCTGGTTGGCAGGAATTGTAGCCCACTGCCTTCTGCAAGGATGTGCAATGAAAATGGGAATTTTGTTACATCCCTCGCATCAGAGATCACTTCTCATTTTCTGTTATACCTCAGCCTCTCCCTTTGCAAAGAAAGGCAAAGCTCTGTTTAAAATGTTGGTTTCTCAAAATCCTACCTGGAGTAATGAAATAAATGTATTCTCAGTATTTACTCTCGAAACACCACAAAAAAACCACTTTTTTTTTTCCCTATACTAATGAAAAATGCTCGGCATATAAAAAGCTTGATTACATGCTATGAATTCCTGACTTTCTGCTTTGCTATTCAGCTATTCAAACAGAAAAAACATTGCAAAACCTTAAGACCCAAAATCAAGAAAGAAAAACCAGAAGCTCTGCACACTTTACAAGAGAAACCCCGCTTTTGAGAGGCTTGCAGATAAACACAAACTCCTGCTGCAGGCATTTTTGGGGAAAAAGACAAATAAACAAACAAAACTACTCATGACTCTCTTTGACAGAATTTTTTTTCAGCTTAATGAACTTAAGTGCAACCAGATGAAGCAAAAACATTCATTCTTTGTCCCCAAAGAACACGAGAAGATCCAGTTCCTTTCATGTGAGACTTTTAGTCCAACCTGAAGCAAACACAGAGAAGTACTCTAAGTATTCACTTTTATAAAATCCTATTAACAAAGACAAATATGAAACAACTTGGGAATAACACTCCAGTGATAGATTACAGCTTTCAAACTAGTCTAGAGTAGCAATTCTGTAAAAAGGATACCAGCTTTAACTGCATGAAATAGATATTTTTTTCATATTTCACTCAGCAAGCAGTCATGGATGTAGGAATACCCTCACATTTACACAATTTCCCTTGCAAACATCAAAGGATAACTTAGACTGCAAACAGGGAACTCCAGAATTACTGAAAATGGAATTCCAAAATACACTTATGACTCGAATGTTTGAAAACACTGCTATAAAAAAATCAATATAAAAATTACAACTTCTGTACTTTTAGTTTTTATCTCTAGGCTGAGGATGGTTTGACTATTACAAGACAAGAGAATGCAGAGCATTCTCATTTTTATATGTCCCGTGATACTCACAAACATGAAAATGCCGAAAAAATCAGAATTATTATTTTCTGTCCTACATGGACATGAGGGATTTGTTGTTGTTGTTGATTGTGGTTTTTGTTATTGTTAAAAGCATAAATAACTCAGTAATTCTCCTGGCCTCTTACAATTGTCTTGAGAGTATTGACAAGCTTGGAAATCTGAGAAAACTCACAAATAACTTTATGGTAATTATATTACCCAGAACTTAGCAATTCTAATTAGGGTGTGTACTGCTAAATATTGCTGTGGTTTGCTCAGTAGTGTTTGCAAGATGTGATGGCACAGAAGCCCCAAGTTCTGAATTTGAATTTCTTGGTGAAAATTTGGTCTCTTTCTGCTCTATGTATGATTCAAATAGTATGGAAATTAAACAACCTCTGTTCTAGTTAACATCAGAAACCATACCTGAATAAATATTTTTCCTAGTTTATCAATTTGCTTTAACATCATACTCTGCTTTTCTGTCATGGAAACATTATGGTTCAGCTTTTTACTGCACACGTCCCATAAGAATGATGTGAAATTAGTAATTAGCATCCAGGTAGCTCTTCAGCTGTGAAATTAGTAATTAGCATCCAGGTAGCTGTGGTTAACTATATAGAAATACTATGAACCACCATTTGAATTAATTCTCTTGTCCTGCAACAAAATTCCACAGCCTTCAGAAACATCAAGTAGAAAGAAGAACTCAGGCCAAAAAAGAAAAGCAATCATATAACTGAAAAATATTTGCTATGTGACATTGCAGCATCCATGTTCCTATTCTAGCCCTCACAACCACATTTTTCAAGTCCTCAAGAAACCCCCAAATTTCTGGAGGGGCACCCATTTTGTATCTATTTAGCACCAGGTGTGAAAAAGAACAGCAAATTTTACTTTTTCCCAGCAGCTTCAATCATTAAGATCTTAGTGCACACTATCAGCACATGTTCACCCCCCAGATGACTGTCACCACTGAAAAGGCAGGAAAGTGATCCAGCAGTGCCTGCAATATGGATCGTGCAGACCCTGCTGTTCCACACTCCTTCAGGTCTCTTGTCCAGAGGAAAGACACCAGTAAAGTCATATTTATTAAGAAAATTATCATATTTCTCTTCTATATATTGACATCTATTTTGTGCAACCCATAGCTAGGTATGAAAATAACCTGTATTGAAAAATAGCAGTTTAATGTGTAAAAGATTACTCTCTACCAAAATTCCTGCTATTCATCCAAATTGTGTCTGTGGGTTATTGACAATGCCTTTTACTGCCATGTATAAATCACCCAGACACCAGTGAAGAGACAGGCTTGTGTCAAAAATAATGCATCTCTTCAGCAACATGACATGGATCTACATATCTGTGGAAATTAAACAGAATAAACAAATCATGGCTTTTAGCTGTCCCTGTTCTCTCAGGTCAGCACAAAGAAAAAAAGCTCATCATCTGGCTTCACTTTGATTTATGGGGACATTTTTTTTCTTTATTTTTCTGTCCAGAAAGATGTTGGAACCTCCTTAGAGGTTTTTGAGGCTCAGCTAGACAGAGCCACAGCTGAGCTGATCTCCCCGTTGGTGACAGTCCTGCACTGAGCATATGGTTGGACCTCCATAGGTCCCTTCCAGCCAAAGTTTCTGTGATTTTCCATTATGAAATCAGGCTAATACGTGAATTGAAGGCTACCATCACGTTTCCCATGCTCTCTTTGCTAGCACTGCATGATTTTCCTTTCTAAATACCCATGCCTGTATTAAGATTTCTCTTTTCAATAATCATTGCATCACTTATTTCTGAAAAAAAGTTATTTATGGAGCTGCCATGAGATGCAGAATTACAAAATTCATATTATGGAAGCTCAAGAAATTTTCTCCTTTTTTAAGACCACCTCATGAGGGAGGGCTATAGCAGAAGGAAGTGCATACAGAAAGCCCAGGCTGGTCTGACCTTTAGAATCTCAGAGTCTTTAAGGTGTCACAGATGCATTGATTTCCTGTGTCTATCATACTGCATTTCTCCTACACTGGCAAACAGGGCACTGGGCTGATTCATGAGAGCCCCTATTTGCATGTTAAGATTATTGGCTTTCTCTGCCTCAGCTTCTGTCAGTAATGCTCAACAAAGTGATGGTCACAGTGTGTTCTCTCTGTTGTGTTCTCCGTGTGAAAGAGAAAATACAGCAATTGCACACACCCAGACATTTACTTGCTCCAAATTTACCCCATTCTAATTGTAATGCTTTAACTATGAAAACTGGGGAAATTTGTCCAAAAGTTTAAGAAAACTCTCTTGATTGATGATTGATAACTGCTGACTGTGCTGTCACACCTTCTGTCAGCATTCTCTTCCTTGCATGGGAGAACCACTTCTTGCTTTTCTTTTTCCTATGATCAGACTTTGAGTTTCCTCTTGATTCATTACACTTGCCTCTTTGTAGGCCCAGAGCTTTGTTAGATCTTTTTCAAACATTGCATTTTAATTTTTTTTCCTAACTTTCATTTCAATGTTAGCTTTCTCATGAGCATCCTCATTTTCCTGCCTGTTTGTAACTAAGCACATGTGTGTCTTACCTGCTCAGTGCAGAGCATCATTTCTACAGCACAACTGAAAAGATTCAAGCAGGAGTTTTCCTCAATTTGCTGTGGCTGAATTTAATTTCTTGTACTACTGCTTGTATTATCACTCCCAGCAACTTAAACCACCTCACCTGGTATCTATTTCTCCTGTCTGCCATTTGAAGTATATAAGGCACTACAAGAGCCACTAAAAATTAAGAAATTTTCTATAGCCAACTAAGTGAAAGCAACTGAGTTAAATAATTAGATGCTCTACTTCATTAAGTTCTTCATAGAATTAATTTTATAGCTTTAAAATTTATTCTTTCCACAAGACACTAAAGCAGAGCAATAGAAATGGTAAGCATGTTATGCATACAATTATAACAACGGTATTCAGCTGCCTAAATATATGCATTTAATGTTATTTTAGATCCTCCCAAGGTATTTAAGATGTATATTGGGGCAGCACACAAGGTTGAGAGCAGCACTTGAATGCAAGATACATTGCTAAGGCAATGTCAGATCAGTGTGGTTTAACAGCTGAATCACTCCCTAAAAGTCTAATTGTTTTTAGAAGTCTGTGCATATGCATATATATATACACATATATATTTATAAAATAAATAATGTTACAAATTGGAAACCAATAGAATATTCTACAAACATAATCAAGACTCAAAATTTTCAACATTTTAGCCTAACATCACAGAAAACAATGGAAACCCCTCAATATCCCTTCATGGAACAAAAATCCAAATTTGTCTCTCCCTGTCATTATATTTATAATATTATACTGTCTAAGATTAATGGAGCACAGACTGTAGGCTGAGATCCCCCCATCCCTTTTTAAAACACTCTCCTCACAAAATGCTTCAAATTTTTGTGCTGAAACCTTTGCTTATTTGACACTATAATACATAAAGATTTATGTTAATGAAAAAACTCCATTACATATTCATAGAGCTGTAGCGTGAGGGCTGCAAAGAAACTTTAGAGGCTTTCAGAGGAGTACACTCATTTCTGTGATTTCCATAGCACATGACTTTCCTTTTTAGCAATATTAGGAGTTTTATAAATTATGGTAAGCTATCATTACTTACTGACATTTGTGGGTTTATTCGACCATCTCAACTCAGTCTGCTCAAAAAGTTGCAGACAGGAAGTCATTTCAAACTTGGCTTTAAAGCTGGATGCAGACCCACAACATAACAGGACTACTGCTACTCCCACAGTCATCGTGGCTCTTAATAGAATTTAATTAATTAGATATAAAGATTAAAAATATCGGCCTGAAATATTACTGATCCCCAAATAATGTTTAACTAGTGCTAATTATTTAAACTTTTGGGGCTTCAGTTTCCCACTGAGCCAAATCATGACTTTGGATGGCATAAAAACAAAAGCATCATTGAAGTCCCAAGTAAAAAGAAGTATGAGACCAGAATCAGATCACTGATCTAGAAATGTTAAAAGGAAATTCCAGCTTCAGAATTTCAGTTTAAGAAGTCTTTCAACTGCTCCCATGAACAAACAATTCATTGCCAGAGGCAACAGAAAGACAAAAACTCTGGATCCATTCACATTTTACAGGGAAACAACTTACTACTAGCATTGCTTGAAAATACACAAAAGTTTATTCAAGCTCATGCAGAACTCATCTGAAGGACTGATGTACTGAAGAAGTAGATTTTATTTTAGATGAATTTGCTGTTGGTTTTAGGATGAATTTTAGTTTGTGCAATAACGAATGGTTGAGTTCTAGGCAGTTATCCTATTAACACAGCCAGATTTGAGTTTCCTACAAGGAACACTTCAAGGAATATATTACATATACATTTTCTTCATTTAACTGTTCCTAAGATATCAAAAAAGATATAGAGATCCTAGGCTATATGTATCACTAACATGATCAATTGCATTATAAGTGAAAATTTCATTGTTATTTTTGATTCTTCATGTTTTAGATTAATGAGGATTCAAAGGTTGTTAAATCTCCTGCATTCATTAGGTTTTCAGTAAGTGGAAAATTCTCACTGGCATTACACTAATGAAGTACCCTTAAAGTCAGCTGGTATAAATTGTGAATGTGGCACATAATGACTTGACTCAAATACATCAAGAGGTTTAAATTCAGGGAAAATTCCATAATAGCCCTTTCTATGTTTTGAATCAATTTAGTCCAAGCCATTTTCCTCTTTCAATTGCCAAGTTGCAGCTTAATTAAAAAGGATCAAATTTTCATTAGTTTCTGAAAATGTATCCACAAACAGGGATTTCGTACAAGCAAGTCAAGTCTTGTGGTCTTCCTTTATTCTTAGCAAAATTCATATGCACATTTATTTCCATCAAATAAAATTGCCAAAATAACAGCTCTATGTTTCTTTCCTTTTGAACATGTGAGTTCACAAACAGTAGCTTTTTTTTTTTTAAACCAGAAACCCCCACTATTTATATCCAAAACAAATCTGTGCAGACTGATTCACTCCTAAAGCAAGGGTCAATTAGGAACATTAGTAAAAAGCAAGGACACAGATCAGTAAGTAATGTCATCCTGCAGTCATGAAAAAAAAAACCAACCAAAAACCTCAAAAATCTTACGTGTACTTGCAATGTAAAGTAATGTTTGTCAGCATACATTTTTTACAGAGACATTTATTACTAAATGTTGACATGTTGCCTAAGAGCAGCAGCAAAATGATGAAGATAATGAAGAAAAGCAGATTCAGTCATTAGGTTTTTATCCTGTTTATGCCAGAAAAGTTGCCTATTTCCCTTGCAAAACGACACATGGGCTATGCCTACACCACAGCCAGAAGCATGACTCCAGAAAATATATACTTACCCAGGATAAATTGAAGGCATCTAGCTCAGGTATTGGCAAGAGAAAAGAAAAAGAACAAACACCACCACATAAATACATGGCCCAGTTATCCTGAGTCCTGGCTGGAACCTTCTTGTTGATGTCTGGATTGATGCAGAACTTCAGTGTTACCCATGTCCCATCAAAACCAGCAGGGCCACTTTAAATTAGAAGCCAGCTCTGAACCAGAAATAGCTTTTCAGTGCTAAATATTAAAATAGTCGGATTTCTTGGATTTAATGTTGTCTCCTCAGCCCACAAGAAAATCTGTTCAGCTGGGGAACGGAAAGGAGGTAAACAGGGAGGCCCTGGGCTTATTCCAGTTGGGATTCCTTCTCCCTAGAACTGCAGAGAACAGGAGAACCTCTGTCCCAGCAAAAAAAATCACACCCTAACAGATGAGAATTCCTCCTTGTAGCAAAGGAGATAGAACAGTATTTCCACAGGCTCTCAATTAAATATTCTTTGTGAAGGTCAGGGATGCTCACAATAAATGGCCTTGTGATGTGTTCAAACCTGAATTTAATTATTTTATCCACTAGAAATAAACCACAGCTTTATAACAGAACAGAAGCTTAAAGATAGACTTCATTTTTACTCACTCTAGTGAGTTTCACCCAAAATTTGCTATCATACACTCATAAATCATTTAAGCCTAAAAAGACACATGGGCCTGTACTTGTCCTCTAAGCAGATGATCCAGGAATGCAAATACCAAGATTTGGAAATTCCTAAATAAGACAGGTGATGAAAAATTATGTATCTCCTCACCCATTTAATTTTCCTGCTAGGTGACCACCTCAAGGGAAAACTTACCTACTCTACTTTCTCTGAGATTCCTCCCAAAATCAAAAAATCAAAATGAGTCATTTTCAGAAGAAGGATAACTTCAGCTGCCCTGTTTCAGATTAATGTTTTCATTTCTAGAATGGGAATAATATTCTTCCTGAGGAAAGATTTACCTGACATTCAGAATGGGAGCTGTCATTCGACTAGGAACTAAAATCCCACCCCTAAATGACTGGAATACATAGCTAGGAACAAAAAGTGCCCCTGTTTACATAAACAGGCTTGAACTACCAGTAGGTTTTTTCAATTAATACTGTCACTTTGCCAAACACTCATGAAATTTGGCAGAAAACATTGATTCACCAATCCCATGGGAGATTTGTCCCTGGAAAACACAAAGCATAACAATAGTCATGGCAGAAAAACGCTGGAGTGCACAAGGGTCTCAAGGAACTTTCAGCACTGGTCAATGATAACCAGCAGAAAATAAAGCAGAGAGAGTATAAACTGTTAAGAATATTAAGCTCAAAATTAGGTTTTTTTTTTTCAGATCTGGTAAATTTAGAGTACCCTAAAGCAGAAAGAGTATGCAAGCGGCTCTTCATATTAAGCACCAAACATGTCTTTTTGCTTTATCAAACTGAACCAGCATTCTGTTTGTCTATCTCAGGAGGCCTCAAACATGTTAAAGTTAAAGGCCAATTACCAATCCACTCACACAGCCACCCCAAAAGCAACAAAAAGCAAATGACTGCCTTCAACCAACATTTTGACAAGGAAAAGCAGTGCAAGGAGGATGAAAGGCCCAGACAAGTGTAGGATGACTGCAGTGTATGAAACACCACTATTATGTTCTGATAGCCAGAGCATTTTGCTCTAATAATGTTGAGAAAACAAAATTTAGCAAGTGACATCCAGTAAATACATAATCACAGAGTGCTTAAGTGACTTGGGATTTGGAAGGCAGTTACTTCAGGAATGAGTTAACTGTTTATGTAGCAGAGTTAAAAATACCTTAAGAAGAGGGTGTAGAATGACTTGCTAGATGTCTTCAATAATATTTCAGCAGGTACCACACAAATAGTTTTGTTAGTATTGGCAAAACTAAATAAACCCTGAGGAGAAATATGATTGGAAAAAGCAAACCTTGTGGTGTAAAATAAACATGCATGTCAAAATCAAGTACCAAGCTCACTCAGATTCCTGACAGAAGTCTATAGCAATGAATTGGCAGCCTCGCTGTTTATACTGCTCTAACTCTTCTGTGACTTTAAAGGGTTTTTTTTCTTAGTTAATGCTGAGACCTTGAGGCAGGAAGTTGTCCATCTTACAGATGTTCAGCTGAAGAAAGTGTTGCAGCTCATCCCTTCTATATCTCATGCCATCCTACATTCCAGCATCAAGGGTCCAGGGAATAAAAGATGATTTACCAAAGCAATTGGTTGTGGCGATTTCTTTGTGGTTGGTTTAGAATACAAAAGCACAAAGAGTAGAAAAATCTTTGAGTGTAGGGTACAGGATTCGAACTTAAAATTATCCTAGAGATATAAAAAAATTAGCTCTCAGCGAGATGTTGTGGCTTTATATGCTAGCCTGCAGAAGTTAATCCCTATCAAGCCAGAAGGAATGACTGTTGAAAGAAGGAAATAACACATTCTTGCTATCAACCTTAACATAAGCTTACAAGTTTCGAGCCTTGTCCTGATCCAGATTTTCAAAAATCTTCTTCTAAGATGTTTGCTTCATGTCATTCAGATACTAATTGCAGTCTTTAAAGGATTTTGAAGTGTTGGAGGGTTTCCTTTAAAAGTGAGTTCAAATTCTAGGGATTTTGCAATATTTTCTGGGATTCCTGAATGAAAATAAGTCTTAGATACAGTAATAAAATAGACATTTGTGAAAGGTTACATGAGTGAAGGCTATGTGAAGCAGAGTATTTCCACTGCCTTCAGTAGAACCACATTTAGAAAAATCAGAGAAAGAGGAAAAAAGAAAAAAAAAACCACAGTCAGGCAAGCTGCCTTCTCATCTCCTGCTGTGCAGGCAGGCAAAGACCAGTGTGACAAATAGCATCCTTGCTAACACAGTTATTATGTCTGGTAGGTGACTCTCTCTCTTCTAAATCATACTAGTAATGCCAGCAGGAATTATTGACTAAACCACATTTGTTGAGACTTACTTGGATGTCAATAGTATCGAAAGGAAATTAAAATAAAGATATCCATGTAGCCCTTGATGGTTGTGAGGAATTTTTCTGATTTAAAATTACATATAGTTGTGGCATGGTTTGCATCCAGGATGTGGTTTAGATGTGTCTGGAAATCTAAATTAAAAAGGCAGCCTAAGAGCACCCAGCAAAATTGGAGCACATTAAAAGTACTACAAGTTCGACAGAATGAATTTTTCCTCTTTAGTGTTATTGACTTCTCTTACCAATAAAATCTGTCTGCGTTGCATGAATGTGATTTACATCCAGAAAGTTCTGATTAGATGTGTATCTCATGTTCTCGACTGAGAACTTACAATTTCTCTAAAATATTTCATTGCTGCTGTGAGGAGATCCATCGTGGATATTGGACAACAGTGGAAATTGCTGCATAAAGATGACATTAATCGTAAAATCACCAGGCATTAATTCCACCAGCCACTCCAGAGGCCAATATTTCTCCTTTGTGATTAGTGAAGGACAGTGAAGGTTGCCAAGCTTATCAGACAGTCAAAAAACAAAGTGGGACTAGAATTTGAGCACTGTGACATGCAGTCAGCTGGAAATTTCCACAGGATTCAGTAATGAGAGTTTATATGAAAATCTACATTTTCCAGAGCCCTAACGAAAAAAGAGAGCAGTAAACATTTCATTTGTCTTCAGTGCATCATCTACATAAAGACTGATGAAGTTTCTCACTGATGCCTACATTTCGGTTGGGGTCCTTTGATTCCCCCCCCCCCCCCCGAAGTACTAGAGAATTCTAGCATAAATTAATTTATTCTTTAAATGTATCAGCATGGCTTACATAAGAAAGCTTTCCCAAGAAATGCAGCAGGCTCATTTCTTAAAGGAGGAATTAACTGTTTACCATGATGCCTCTCCATGATTGGTTGTTTGGTTTTTTTAAATATAAAAACACAGAGAGAGGAGAAGACAGTCTTAAACTACAGACACTCCTTCTTTCCTGTCTTCTTGGTGTCTTTAAATGAAGTTTAATATGAGCTGAGTAGAAGTTTCAGTATTGAAGGAAATAACTGCAGTTTATATGCAGCATAATGCCAAAGACTCATCTGGAAGACAGAACAATTTTTTCACTCAGAATCTCTTTTTGATCCACATGGGTAATGCTCCAAGTGTTATGTTAAGCAACCATTATTCTAAGAGAGCCACCATTAAGAATCCTGAGCTGAAGCTGTCACTTCATGAAGCAGATTTATGGCTTATGACAGTAATTGCTCACACCAAAGGAGCGAGCTGGTGCTCCATCCAAGCACAAAGAGAGATTGCCATTAGAGGAGGTGAGGGATCTGATAATGCCTGGTTTTTACAACTAGGAAATTACCTTTTATTTAAATTTTAAAAAACAGGCACTTGTTTGTGTAAATAAACATCAATGCTGGCACTTTGGTTCAGTTTTGGTTTTATTAAAGTAACTGGGATCACAGTGAGCATGGTGCACTTGCTCCTCTGTGCTTGACTTCATGCTGCTTTAAATGAACCAGTTAAATTTTAATTTAAGATATTTGTCTTGCCTGTGTATACGTGCTCCTTGCAAGTGCTAAAAAGCAAAAGTGAATAAAAAAGCAAGGCAAAGTGAAACAGCTGTGAGAAGGAACATAAAACTTGTGCCTGGAAATCGCTGGATTGGGATATTTGTAAAAGGCAAAGACCAGCTCTGTGCAACCAGAAAGTCAATTTTGAAATTTTAATATGGACTATTAAACAAGGAAAAATAGCAAGGCTTTCTGATTGTGAAGATGCACATTAACAAAAATAGATAAAGCTAGGTCCTATCTCCATCTTTCTCATTCCCTGCTCCATTTTAGGTTTAAAGATCTTTTCCTAAAACTGCAGTATGCCTTCCCACAGAAAATAAGCAAAAAAATAGAACAGCTCTATAAAGTCTACTGTCTGATATGTTTTTCCAGGTTTTGCTCTGCCAGTAAATCCAAGCATGATCTGAATGGTAACAGCAAGTTTATGGACAATGAATAATAGCATGACATAGCTAATTAATGCTATTTCAATCCAGACTGTTTAAACAATCAAGCCTAATTGTGCTAAACAATGTGATGGTTTTATATGGACAGCAGCGAATGAACAAAGCCAATGGAGATTGAAAGCTAAATCCAGACTAATTTATGCTTTATGGGTATAACAAACTCAACCCAGCACCTTCATTTCTTACATCTCCTCTTGGTTCTGCTTTCTTTCCTCAAAAAAAACAAAAAAAAAAATAAGAAAACCAGAAAACCAACACCACACACACAAAACCCAAAAGAAAACAAATACAAAAACCTCACAAAATCTTGTTTGGACAGATTTTCTGTCATTGATTTAAAAACAACAAAAAAAGACATGCCATTGATTATACAGAACAGCTCAGCTGCTGAAGGTGCAAGGATGCTTTCTGGATATTTATGCCTCTGTTAGGCATAAATCTTGAACCTGGTTAGGTTCTTCCTAATCACCATGTGGCTAATCTTGATATGGTGGAGTAAATAAAGCCCCATATTCCGATTAACATGATCAGTAACACCTCTAGCAATTTTTTAAATAAAGAGAAAGCAAAATAATCAAAACTGATTGCCTGCAAGAAGTCCAGTTTAATTTTATTTACATCAAAGCAAAGAGCCAATCCCAAAGATTGTACTCCAAAGATTCCCTGATAATGGGGAAAGGTGTGAAAAGAGAGAAAGACAGAGCAAGGATGCAGCTGAAAGGTACAGAGCAGTCAAAAGCAGTTTGGCTGTGCTGAACTGTGAATATTAGTGAATTTCTAATGTTATTTGTCCTCCCTGCCACACTATCCCAGCTTCACACCATAGCAGCAGGTCACAAGTGAGCATCTTCCAACACCACCACTTCATTCCTTCCAATTTGGCTCTGAAATAACTCAAAGATGTGTGATGGCCCCACCCCAACTCTCTGCTCAGGGACAATGCATTGTAACTCTCATCTGATATTTGTTCATGCCCTTGCCAGGTAGGGCCCATCTTCTCCATCACAAAGTCAAGAGAAGTATTAGACAACAAAATAAATAGCTAACTTTATATTAGGACAGTAATTATTGCTGAGTAAGCGTAAGTTTCAGATCTGAAAAAGACATATCTATGTAATTTTGTGCCATATGTCAACCTGAAGCATTACTATTAAGAGATATTCTGTTAAAGTACACAAAACTCCTACAAAATGTTTTTATTGCCTGAAGAGCTTTATTCAATATTTAAAGAGAATTATTACCTTTCTCTACACTACTTTCTACTCAGTCAGTTTAAGCACAAACCTATTTAAATATACATTTAATCTTCATTATTTCAAGATAAAGCTGGTAGTAATTGTCATTCCAATCAAACCACATAACAGAGCTCTGCAGGATTTCTCTTCTGCAATATTCAGGTTGGGCAGCAATTTATGTCACTTTTGGTACTTAGGTTCTTCTCCATAATGAGGTTTTTAAGTGTCCTACCTGACATTTACATTCCTAATGAGATTTCCACACCTCTGCTGGGGTCCATAAAGATTAATATGTATAAGTTCAAGCTGTTTTACTGCATTAAAAAAACTTAGAATTTATTTTTATATTCTGGCCAAGTATAATAACACTTTCCAGTTCAAATATAATAAACACACATGACTATAAAGTGCTTCGCAACTAAATACATTTATCTTGCCCACAGTAGAAAACCACTCTTTTATTTGTTGGCTGTGTTAGCAGTTTTACACCACAAAAATTTTCTCACCCCAGGTACGTCTGGCACTGCAGGTAGGTCAGAACCAGTCTGTCTCTGCTACTGCCTTTTCCACACACCAGAAACTCCCCTCCTGTTTCAAGGTGTCTGTGAAGAAGGTACAACTTCCCTGTTCACCCCAGGTGCCAGGAGGGAGGGGAAATGCATTCTGTGTTTGCTGCCTGAGAGGGTTCTGTCTGCTTGTTTTGAAGAGAGCCATTCAGTTTGAAAAGGTGTGATTACTCTTCTGGTTATTTTACAGGTGAATGAGCAAAAGCACAGGGCAGAGTTCTGCATTATCTGCAGTGTTTGGTCACTTGATACCATGGTGGGGATTGAAAATTTTGATTTGATTACACTTTAGTGCTAATTTAGTCAGTGGCAAGTGGTTTCAAAGCACTGGAGTTCAGTCTTCTCTAATGAACCGATTTTTTAATGATCATGCAAGAAGAGTATATTAACACCCCACCCCTTAACTACAAAAAAAAAAATATCTATGTTGCCTTGCATTTACTGCAGGATAAAATATTGAATAGTGAGTGTAACACTAGAAAAAACACTGAAATCTTACCAAGCAAGGCCACAATTCCTATCCACAGGTTGTATAACAGGACAGTTTTCTTATAACAAACTCCAAAACAAGTTTAAACTAGGAGATGCACTGCTGGTTTAGCTGCCTTGGATTTTAGGTACACAAAATATTCCTACCTGCTGATGTCACTTGTGAGTCTGTTCTGACATAACTAATAAATAAATACACATTAGCAGAGTAATCATCACACTGTGTTATAATTTCTCACCTCTAAGAAATTAATGTGCATAATTTGTTTCTGTTTACATGCAATATTGTAATGGCACAACAGCTTAAGCAAGTGTAACATATTTTCTGAGTGCCAGCCAGGGGCTGGATGCTTTCTGCAATATTAAGCATCAATCCTCCATGAGGCTGAAAAGCCACAAATATTTTTTCTTGTGCTAGAATTGATTTTTGCAAATGGAGCCTGGTTCAAGTGGTGTAATCATCTTTCCTACTTTTTGCAGTTGCTCAATGCACAGCCTCATCCATTCAGCCACAATCAATTGGGTGATAAAGTATTTCCCTCATCAGTGAAAAAGGAGAGCTTGTACCTTGTGTACCCAGGACCAGCTGGCTAACAAGAGGTTGCCCCTGCCAGCAAACCAAGCTGCAGCAAATCCTTTACCTTTAAAAAATATGGCAGCTCTGCTTTAAGGATTGCAGTCCCCAGCTTTCTCTGATGGAAAAATTTTGGAATGCTCACCCCTCAAATTGAATTGTACAACTCTGTGTCAAAATGAGGTCTCTGTACAAGACATTCCTGAGAGAACTAAACACACAAGACAAAGTTTCCTGATGCAGGGAGAGAATATTAGTTTCTGTAGCTTACAGGAAGATTTAAAAATTAGGAAATTCCCAGCCTAATTTATTTTTAAAGGAATCCCTGTATCTGGAATACTTTTTTTTCCCCCTGTCCCTCTAAATTATGACAAATAACTTGTCTATGCAGAGATTTTGAAGAAAGCATTTCTCAGGTATAGGATGATGGGATGGGATGGTTTTGTTGCATTTTTTTTACCAGGTTTTGTAAACAATTATTTAGCATTTGAGGCTGAAGTGTTAAATAATATCTATACACAGAGTTTCACTGAAGGTATGAATATATCTGACTTACAACTTTTACGCATTTGCTATTTCTTTGCAAATTGTGTCTCTTGTGTTTTGCTTCATTGCCCCCTTTCTTATTTCTTGGGAGGTTTCAAGACTGTTTTGGAGCTTGGGGTGTGACAAATGGTTCTTGTGAGAATGAGCTTCCTGCCAAAACTCATGGGATATCACTCACACAAATTCTTAATTACTAAAATTTTTGAAATTATTTATCTATTTATTTTTGAGAGGACACTTACTGTGCAGCAGGTGATCTGTTTGCATGGCTGAAGCAGGTGGGCAAACAACGAATCTTGGCTAAAAATAGGGCTAAATATTGCCCTGCAAGTGCTGATCTGTCATTGCACACTAAACATGAATCTGAATTTGAGCTGCTCTGATGACAACACATATGCACAGTCAGCTACATCCCATTGATTTTTTTGGGTGGTGGGTGGAATACACATCAGTTTTCCTATAGCCATTCCCAAAACAATTGATCCAGGCACCATTTTTCACCAGATCACTGAGTGTTAATTCAATTTGATGGGCACAGCAGGCAGTAATACATCCTACAAGGAACTTACTTTCAGTGGTCTACAAAGTACATCCTTTTCATCCAGACAGGTTTTTGATGCAGATCAAATGAATCTTCATATAAAACCTTGCTGGTTGTCTTTTACTCAATCAGCATGTTGTACTAGCACTATGGTTTTCCTGTTGCTTCTTTTGTAGTTTTTCCATGAGAATCTAAAAAATACCAACACCACTGGCAGGCCTCCCCGTACACAGAGTACTTATTTGTGTGCTGAAAAACTTTGGATTTATTAATTTTAGATGAAAGTCAAGTAATATATTTAGCAAAGTAGAAGATTAAAAAAATAAAACAAGAAGAAATCATTGTTCTCTATAGCATTGGAAATACAGTACAGAAGCTGGATTTGTTCCACTTCAACTCAGTTGGAGGATGCAAAAGGGGAAAACCAGAAATTTATTAAATATTAGATTGCAATTAAATATAGAGGTAGCAGTTAGTCATGTAAATTGACAGAACTCCTTCTCTGGGCATTATTAAATTGGCAATTAGAAAAAGTAGACCCTACTAAAAATACATATAATTCGTAAATAGAATGTGAACCTCCAAAGAAGAAGCAGCACAAACTCATACATCTTTGCCAGCTATTATCTTAGTTTATTGCTGTTCTCATTAGAAAAAGAAAAACTTATGTGGAACAAAAAGAATAGCTAGGAAATGGAAATAATTGTCATTTTTGGGACCCCACGTGCTAAATTAAGCGAAGTTACCTTGACTAAATGGAAAAATCAACTTCATGTAGGTTTAGCAATAAGACCTTTGGAGTCCTAATGAGAACGAGTAAAAAGCTAAAGAAAGTATTTCCAGATAAATTCTTGCTGCTATAATCTGAGAGGAGGGAAGCTGAAAGAGTATGGGGGGATTTTGCAAGTGATCAAGTGCACATACAATTAATAGCTCATCAGCGGTTGTTAAGGACGTGATTAAAGGACAGCCAATTTGCTAAGGACTTAAGAGGTTAATGGTGAAGAAAAAATAAAGTGACAATGTCTTCCCTTCCTCCTCTCTCTCCTTTTATTGTGATAAATGTATGCTTTCCACACATCCATGAACACAAAATTGCAGATTTTCCCTGTGAATTTAGATAAGCACACTACCTGAGAAGAAAAGCAAAAATTTAGTTGGAGGGAAAAAAAAAAAGGTAGGGATTGTGGTGTTGTAATACAGTGGCTAAAGGAGATTTTTAAAGTTTTTAGAAACCCTAAGCATTTTAAAAGACTAAATTAATAGTTGCTACACACCTTGTTATGATGTTGAAGACTGATAGGCTATAAGTGAGAGATAAAAATTCACTTTGTCCAAACGTGGGCATGGTTAGCCATGCTTTGTCTGTGCCATTCCCTATTCCATACATGTGAAAATGTGAGTTAAGGTGCATTTTAAGAAGATTTTTGCTCAATAACATAGTTTTAATGCCTTTTAGGTCATCATGAGATCAATGAACTTTTTCAAGGGACAAGAATGGAAGCAGGGCCTTTCTAAAGCAAGACTGTGAATTCTCCTTCTGGCATACTTGAAATCTTATCAGAAAGTCCTCAGTCAACTACAAACCACTCAGATTTACCTGAGCGATGTCAAGGCACTGTTTATAGCCCCACTTGCATTCTTCATTCATTTTAAATATGAATTACTGAAGTCCCAATTGTATTCTTCATTCATTTTAAATATGAATTACTGAAGTTCCAATTTCATTCTTTATTTTAAATATGAACTGCAGAACCTTGTTTCAACTTGCACTCGGAGTTGGGAAGGAAGCAATGAGAAGGAAGAATGCAATTTATTACAGATCATGAGATCTTGGTAAATATTTCTGAGCACCTGAAGCAGTAGCAATCACCCTGCTGTTTGAGTCAAATCAGAAACCACCCAGAGCAAGCTATGAGATGTGAATTCCACACAATACAAATTTCTAAAGGTGGAGAGGCTGCAGAGCAAGAGCTTTACTTAAGGAAGGCTCAGAACAGCCCAGAAGTTGCTTCTTCTGCCCTACTCCCCTCCCCTCTCCAGCAATGCAAGGAAGTTTTTGGACCACAGGGCTGATATGGATTTGAGCCATGTGCCTTGAAAAACTGCTGCTTTTGGAGGCTGTCTCTGACATTGGAGCACTCAAAACACACAGACTGCATTGCATGGCTGTCCAACCTAGAAGGAATTGAACTATGGCAAACAAAACATGGTTCACTTCTGTTTTTCTAGCTGAAAGTCAAGGCAAAGACAAGTTTTAATGCAAAAAGGACATGTAAATCCTTTAATTGGCTTTGTAAAGCCATACCAAAATCTGTTGTCATAGTAGTGAGATAAATTTGTAACATACATCTCTTCTAAACACTGCTAATCTCAGTAACTTCAGGACACAAGTAGAGATCAAGCAAAGTATCTCTGTTGCATCAGAGATGACCATTTCTGCACAGGTATTTCAGTCAGCTCTGAGAAAACTTGAATATTCTTCCATTTATAAAGGTACAAAGAGAAAATTGATAAACACAGCAAAGGGAAGATCAAGATTTCATCATGAGTAACAATGGCTTTTATTTTTGCATTTACTGAGAGAAAATGATGAAAGCCACTCCTCAACTCAAATAAATCACAGTCCTGGGAAAAACTGGATTCGTCTTGGGGGAATGTTGAGCCATTGGAGCTAATTACAGTGATGGCAAGGAGCTTTCCGTGACCAGATGCAGCCCCCTCTCTAAAGTATGCCCAAGCCTTACACCTATCACATCTCTGACACTTAAGGAAAAATATTAGCAGTAGTGGGCTGACCTAAGGTCTCATCCTGCAAGCATCCATGGAGCTGACTCCGTAATGTCCCTGTGATGATTACTGGGGAGTTAATTCTCAGCTGTCCTATTAAAACCCCATAAGCCACCTAAGAGGGTCAGAGAGCATCTGGGGTCCTCCTTTAACTGCTGTCATAAAACAAGAAGCTGAATTTACAAAGGATGGTCACCATGCAAAGAGTCTCTCTGGTGTTTTAGATATAAGCCAGTTACCACTGCAAGTTATTTCTAAAGTCATTCCATGAGCTGCCTTCTCCCTGGGGTTTGTTCAGTTGAAAACAGCAAACAGTTTACAGAACAGATTGCAGTGCCACAGGGCTACTCTTGAGCACCAGTGGACACCAGCACAGCAAATCACTCATCCCAGCACGCAGAGGAGGAGTTGTGCAAGGCATTGATGAGGAATACATTTGAAGCCACACAGAATGTTGTATGAAGTAAGTTTTTAACCTTTGTGCTGGATGCTCCCTCCCTAACCAAAATCTGTGGTGGACTAACACCATGGAGTACAGCAGGACCCTGACTGGGGCTTGGGTAAGTCCACTCAGGATCAGCAGGAGTTTCGTGGGAAGCTGATCCATTCCCAGCAACCTGCTTCCACACTTTGATGTGGGCCAGAGGACAGGTTGGCTGGGGGGAACTGAAACAACGAAACACACACTTCTGTTGTGAAAAGAAAGTTGTTCTTGGAGGCTACTTTAGTACCCAAATCTAAACAGATCAAATATCAAATATTGTATGCCAGTGAGTTATAAGCTTGGCATTGCTTCAGTTAAGAAGAAGCAATTCCTTAATCCTTCAATGAAGAAATGCGGGCAGAAGGCAGACGTTTCCACCACCACGCAGTCAGGAATACAATTTAACACATTTTGTTCCATTTCCTGAGGGTAGTCCTACCATGAGGAGAATAAGGAAGCAATGGGTTTTGGATGAAGGTCAGAAATATCCAGAGAAGAGTCAAAGAAATTAATCTGATGTCAACAGCATTAAAATATATAAGAGTTTATTTCTACACTAATAAATTCAGCTCAGGTGATCCTAACACTGTTTATTGCTCTCGAAAAATGAGGTCAATCAGTCTTCAAAGCAATTTTTTCTTAAAATGCAAGCATGTGATTAAAAGTTTTTACCTAGAAACACTTTGAAGATTCATTTCAATGTATTAATAACTAAGATCTGTGGTACATGGAGTTTAAGTTATTTTTCTATGCAAACTAAAATTCTATTTGCTCTACTCTCATTCAGTTCTGTTGTGTCCTGTGGATAGTTGTTTAGCTGACATTACTTTCCCAAGCAGGGCATGTTAATTTGTACGGCATAGAAGCTTTTCATTTTGAGTCCAATGATTACCTCACCATCAAATACTGTATTAGAATAATTTTATTCCAAAATAAAAATTAGAGGAGAAAAGTTTGTTGAAGATGGTCTATTGTTAAGAAAAATGCCAGGCCACTAATTTTGATGAGTTTTGACTATTTTCACATGAGAAAAAGTTTCTTACTGAACTGTCATTTCTTCATTTATCCATAATATTCTGAGAAGTTTGAGGGCTACTGCATAATAAAACTCATATATCCTCCATTTTAGAATACACAGTATTTTCATATACCTTAACCACCCTTTCAACTGGAACAAAAAAAAAAATCCCACAAACAACCAACCACCCTAAAAAACAACTCCCAAAACAAACAAGCAAACAAAACCATCTCAAAAGCCACAGTTGTTAATTGTATCTGTCAGAAATGTTGCATCTTCCTTAGAAGGATAAATTTGCATTCTCTCACTCATAACTGTGTGGGGTTATAATAGAGCAGCTGCCCCAAAGCAATACATGGGAGAATAACAATGAGGTCTGACACACACAGCCCTTTTTAGCTGCATTTTACTGGGAGAAAACAAATAAAAGACCCGAGTCTTGATTATCTACTGGGTGTAGCCACAAAGTCCAAGGAATTTCAAGCATATTACAAAATTCCAGAAAGGTAGGGAACATTTCATTCCTCTTATGAGAAGCTCAGTACCTGAAACTCAAATTATAAAATGCCATAATCTCTGTAGATTAATACAAACCCAGCATACTGAGGCAAAAAAATGATTTAAATCTACCTACAGAGTTGTTTTACATCAGTGACATTTCATTCTCCTATGCACACTCTTTCTGCCAGATCATTTTGGTCTCCAATTCAGGTCTTTCCCATATGAGCAACAGAAGCTGACGTGACATCTTGTCTCATCTGAAAGATTTGTTCTGGAGGTTTATTTAATTTATGCTTGTAAAAGCAATCATCAGGTACAATATTTGGTTCTATTATCATAATTATTTAATTATTTTGTTCTAGGAGACGTTTTCTACAGCATGGACACTAAACTGGTAGCATAAGAAATGTTTCTTTCTTGGAAAAATACTCAGAAACCCACCACCACCATAAGTCGCTATGGGACTGGAAAAGAATTTTTTGACATCAAATTTTTAGTGCTCAGTTCATGATAACATTTCCTCAAAATATTTAATACATTCAAAGGATTTTCTTCAAAAAAGTAAACTGGACAAGACTTGATTTTTTTTTTATTTTTTATTCCTATCAATCACAGGGAAAATAATTGTACAGCTTATTCCAGAGTATAACATTTATATTTGCATAATGCTAGTTATCATCCACTAAAATCTCTGCTATGGAAATATCAGGGTACAATTATGATAGTTATCTTTATGCTATAACCCAGACATGCACTTAAGCAGATGTTCAATTTCATGCTTATTAGTAGTCTCACTGAAGCAATGATACTGAATTCTATTATCTGTCTACTTTGCTTTCTTACTCCTTTTAATTCCTTCTGGATTTTAGTATCCAGGGCAGAACAAGCATATTTCCTTCACGTGTTTTCCAAGAGATGCCTTTAACTATCCATGTTGTGAATCTAAGCATGCTTTCTTCAATAGACTGTAACTTCCTCTATTTATTTTATACTGATGCCTTTAGTGCAGCGTTCTTCTTCATATTCTATACAAACTGATAAATATCAGACTAACATCCACATTTTAATGCATTATTTTGGCTGCTGAATGCATGCAGCACCAAAGGTTGTATCACAAAATCGATGTGGTATCATCCTGGTTTTGCATAGGTGGGCCCAACCACTGCTCCAGGTGTAAACAGAATTTATTTCCAATGTCAGAAGTTAATTCCCTCTTGATACAGGAATGTATTTCTGCTTTTTCAGGTCATCTCTCAGAGAATAAATGCTGCATTGTTCCAAGCTAGCAGCACCCACGGATACCCTGCAAATGGCTCCACAGAGAGCCTGAGCTTCCTGCAGGAGCATCTGGATTGCTGCTGAATGGCCATCTGTGTTTCACCGTGGAGAGGATTATAAAACTATTTGCCAGATAGAACCTTATGAGATTTTTTTTTTTTTCTCCTGCCCCCAAAAGTAAGCTCTAATTCTGAAGAGCAGTATCTGGAAAATGGGCCTATAATAATGACACCTGGAATTCAGGCATTTCTCCATGTTTAAACAAATGTTCAGGAACAAACTTTTGTGTGCTGTTCTTCAAATTTTAATTGTTTTGGGGTTTTTTTTGTCCATTCCTTGTCTCTCTCCCCTCACTTGCATATGGAAATCACACAGGCTTTTCCAGTGCCCCTTTCTCCATTATTTAATAAAAAAATAAATCAATCCCTAATTATCTGGATCCACTAAGCAGTTTTTTGGAGGAAAGAGGTCTTTGCAGTGCTGTTTAAGTAATTGGAGTGTGACAGCACATCACACTGCAGGAGATGCTCCTCTCAGCAGATTAGATATTTAAACTGGGATTGGGTTTGTTAAAATAGGAAGAATTACAGAGACTTAAGGAAGACCCAGGACAAAATATTAGCTGATATCTGGAATAAACAGAGTATCTCAGAAGATGGGCTGATCACATAGGATCAAATTATAATGGACTACACATCCACCTAAAGACAGGGTACAAAGAAGTATTTTCTTTGCCTTAGAGTCCAGACTTGAGGGCTGAGGGAAGAAAGGGAAAGAGGGGCAGAGAAAGACATTTTAACTCTTGCTTGCACAATATCTAGTTTTGGCAACAACAATTATTGTAGGAAAAAAGAGAAAGAGAGAAAGAGAAAGAGAAAGAGAAAGAGAAAGAGAAAGAGAAAGAGAAAGAGAGAGAGAAAGAGAGAAAGAGAGAGAGAAAGAAGGAGAGAAGGAGAGAAGGAGAGAAGGAGAGAAGGAGAGAAGGAGAGAAGGAGAGAAGGAGAGAAAGAAAGAGAAAGAAAGAAAAAGAGATTTTTTTTTTTTCTGAGAAGGAGGTAATGATTTAGAAAAGACAAATATCACCTGCAATTCAGAACACTGCTGAAAAGCACACATAGTTATGTCAAATAGAATTATAAACATTAAAATGAGGTCCAGAAAAAATAAAAAGGAAAAAAAAATATTAAAAAGCTAATTCTTGTTTAAGCCTGAGTTTCCAGAGTTTTCTTGAGAGTACTTTTTATAGAATAACCCTGAATCAAACTACTGAAAATTAGTTCATCCTAAACAGAAAAAGGATTAGAATTAGGCTTTGTTGGGCTTGTCTTGGAAAGAGAAGACAAAAAAGTTAACCAAGCTCTGAATTCAGCTGAATCCACGCTGAGGTAGGTGAGGTACATGAATCTCCAGGAGGATTTGATTCTGTTTAGGGAAAGATGCTACAACTGTGAGGAATCTGTGAAGTGAGGAAGGACTGGGAAAAGATGGGAAAGATGACAAATCTCAAGAAGAATACTGGGAACAACCTGAGACCCTGCACAGAATGGAAGAAAAGAGGCCCACTGACAGACTAAGATGACTTGGACATCAAAACGTAACAATAAAGCAAGAACAGCCAGCTTCAGTGCCAGACTTCATAAAGTATAATATCAAGAGGAAACAGAACTACAGAGATACAAACTAGTAACAGCATTGTTTGATGTGAGCCAGAGGGACTGGAAAACAGCCAGTCCAGAAGATTGCAAAAAGCTGGATATGAAATTGTGTGTACAGTAGCAAGGATGTTTAAGTAATCTATTACAATGCATGGAGCTGCTTGTAATTAGAAATCTGCAAATGCAGTAACTTTGGAAAGGAAATGCTTTGATGACTGAAGTTTTAATAACACATAAAACTCTGGCTCAGGCCCTAAAGGAGAAAGGGTAAAGTACAGTCAAATTTAAAAGAAAGAGTTTGATCCTAACTGACCTTGTATATTTTCTTTCATAGCATACCTGGCTTCCTAGAAGGAACAGAGAACAAAGGGATCCTCTACTGGGATTTAGTAAAGCATTTTGACTTATTGGCACATCAAAGTTACTGGTTAAGATGAAATTTTAGAGCACAAGAGGAGGATTGTGCCCCCCATAATGTCAAAGGGAAGAGCTACTGACTGGAAGGAGCTCAGTGCTGCAGTTCCTCACGGAGCAATGTGGGGACAGATTTTGCTGAGCTCATTAATAGCATGTTAACCAAGAGCATGCCAGCATCTCCACATTTGGAAATGCTATCTGCCAGGGGCCTCCAGGAAGCACTGCATGATCTTAAGGAAGAGAATAAAAGAAACTGCATAAAACAAAGTGAAAGGTTGTGCCTTTGGGGACCAACAAATTTGGTCATCTGTACAGAACAATGAAGACAAGGCTGTGCATGCTACTCAATCACATGACATTATGAACCACGAGCGTGACATGTCTGAGGAGGAACTGCAAGCAATCCTAGGACCCACTGAGAGATAAATCATGGCCAGCCATGCACAAGAAAGAGGGAAAACTGAAGGAAAAGGCTACGGCAATTTTATGTGAAGAGGTGAAATGAGCTGGTTCGTTCAGCTTTGTGAAAAGCTGACAGGGAATGGGACTTCTTTAAATATAGCAAAATCAAAATGAAGAGCCTAAAGCCAGAGTGTAAAAGGACAATACTAACATAAGAATCAAGGATGTCATGAGCATATTCAAAACAGAAATTAAAAGAAGGTATATAATCACTAGGTAATGAGCTTTGAACAGCTTTCCAAGGAAGCAAATTAGATCTGTTTCTAAGGCATCCTTTCTGAATGCAATTAAAAAATAAATTGATGTTTACTAGATTTTAATCTGCTTCCTCAGGCCTTTTTTTTTTTTTTCCTGGTGAGGCAAAAATAGGATACGGACTGTAATTGATTTAATTTCTGATTTTCCTTGTTTGTTTAGGAAAGGTCTGATTATTTCAACATTGCAAAACTTTGAGTATTTGGGGGTTTTATCTTAACCTCAGTCACATATATTTTGGATGAAATTGATTGAATCTCCATCAGGTCTTCATGAGAAATCAATCACAATCAGTACAAACTGCATGAAGCAATAGTACAGAAGTATTTTTGTATCTCTGCCATGGAGAGGGTACAAGAAATTCTAGCTGTTCTCCAGAATGAAGTGTTGAGTGTTTAGTCTTTCCTCAACAAACAGAAAAATAAAACCTTATAGCCTTACTGCATCCATGTTTCATTCCTTCAGATCCCAAGACCTAGGAGTGCACCCAACCCCTGTCTCTGCTAATATCTGAATGCCAGATTTGCTCTCTTTTTTTTCTGCCCTAGTTCATAAAACATCTGAAATCCTTTCTTCTGTTTCAACAGAACTAATGCTGGTGCAGAAGTAGTAATTGCCTAGGACCAAAATGAGAAAAGCTGACTTTCATGCATATATTTTGCAATTATTAAAAAAAAACCAAAGAAACCCTGAGTTTTTGACCATCAGTCATGTGGAACATGCTTCTATGTAGTGTGAAGGAAACAACATAAAGGGTTACTGTCACTTTGCAATGCATGTACTACCTAACCTGTATTGCCATTCTTGCTCAATATCAATTTAATCTCGGAGACAGAGAATCCAGAGCAACATTTTACTAATTCTGCATTGCATGATTTGCTGATGTTGTATGGAGACCATAATAGAAGGCCTGGGGTCAGTGGAATCTGAATTAATTGTTTCTGCAGATTGTTAGGCCTAATCTATTTGATGCAGTGCATTCAGCATGCAGAAGGCACGTATGAACTTCTCAGAAATTCTTTCATATTCAAATCAGGTAAACATCAAGCTATATACATTCATGAATACAGCAGTAATTACCATGCTCTGAGGACAAGTTGAAATGACATTATCACATGTCAGCAGGATACCACTGGCTGCTGTCATTGACAATTTATATTTAGCATCAATGTTAAATAGTCTGCTTATTAGTTTGTTAATGACCTGAAAAAATCAATGATTTAAAGTACTTTAGGATATAGGATGTTACCTTATAGGTTTGGTGGGTAGCCAAGAAAGCAGTGTGTATACAATGAAATATTAATTCAAAATAATGGATCACTTAATAGGAATAGATTGCACCCACAATAGGAAGATGAGATGATGATCATAAAAAACAGAAAAACAATGATATAACACGAGTTAATCAAACAATTTAGAAGCAAAGATCAGCACAGTCAATGCTATTCCTTTACTAATGTAAGATTTTCAATAGATAAGGAAATGTCTTATAATAAGAACTCTAAATAGTTACTTAATAACTTAAAACTCCAAATAGTTACTTAATTTTTCTTATAATCCAAAACTTGTCAGAGGTGGCTGGTCTCCCTCTTTCTGTGGTAGAAAAAGCTAGAAAAACAATACTGACAATGAAGAAATCTCACAACAACATTCTGAAAGGTGGTGGGTTTTGGGGTCTTTTCCCCATTTATTTATAAAGAAAATGGGTTTGCTTTTCTTCAGTGCAATAAAAAGCCAGTAGTCTTTGAATCCACTGATTTTAAGTGCTTCTATTTTTAGGAAATACTGCCAAATATGAAAGCAGCATTCTCAACATGCCCTGGTTACTTTGCACATGCAATTTTGACCCACACAAATGCTACAGTAAGCTTTCCACATGTATTTTGCCCTGACTCCATCTGCCTTAATAAACACACACTAAATGAAATCTCTCAGGCTCTAATATATTGAGCCAAAGACTGTAATTATTTTTCTTTTCAAATTCACCCCCTTTAAAGAATTTCTTTATACATTTCTCTTAAGTATTGGGATTTTTTTTCCTACAGGACGTTCAATAGCACAGAGCACTTCAGCTCAAAGAGAAATAATTAGAGATTTTTGAGTCCTGGAAGAGACAAGTTCTATCTGAGCTGCTACAGGAATAGCAAGGGGAAAATAAAAAGATACTTGCAGAACTTCCTCTTCACTTTCCAAAGCAGTGTGAAACTGGATATTTGAAAAAGTCAACAAAAAAATCATTTGCTCACTCATGCAACAAAGAGACCTCCCTTTCAGAACCCCTGTACAGATATGGGTAGAATTTAAAACATTTAGAGCAGATCAAAAAATATGCTATGAAAAAAAGCATGCTACAACTTCTAGTGTCAATAACCTCTCTGTGGGAAGGGGAATTTATCTTTTCTAGTATTTGATGTGGCTATCACAGGGACAGGTTTGACTTGATCTAAATGCTGCAACTATTTATGACTGGTGGTAGTCTCTCCAGTGAGTAAATCATAAGTGGTTGTCATTCAAAACTAATGTATACTTTTTGTATGCATGGCCTGTTCCTTTGAAAGTGTGTCTGCTGTGTGCATATGTAACAAGACAGATGAAATAGAAAAGAAGAAAGCAAATACTGTGGATATAAGATTCCCTACATGTGTTTATTTTGGTTGACATTAAGGTTTGCCAAAAAGAACAACCTGGAAACATCAGCAATATTTTGCAATGCTTTGACCAAGATATTGTATGCATAAAATCAATATAAATATTTACATATTTTTATATACACATATAGATATTTAGATAGATATATGTATACAAAATATTGATGCCTGTCTATTTGCCAGTGTATGCAAACTTAATACAATCACCTGATCCTCTCTACAGCAAAAGGAAAATCCCATAGATTTTGAATTTTTGTGCTTTACAGGAATGTAAATAGGAATAAATTTTAGAAAAGTTTAATAACATCATGAGAACATAAAGAATTGTAGCAAACTGCTAAGGAAGAATGGACTTTTAGTCTTCCATTGCCCAAAGACAGATAAATGGAAGACAAAATCAGTGTCTTGGCAGCAGTGTAGACTGCAGAGGCCAAGTGTCTAAGGGCAGTCCCAAGTTGCAGCTTTGTACATTCTGACTGGACAGAATGAAAAATTCTTGCTGTGAGGGAGCTCAGACACTGGACCAGGTGCCCTGGCCATAAAACATTGGTGAATTTTGTACAAGTTGTCTGTACTCTGTTGGGGGGATATAAACACACATATTTTACTTCTTTCCTACACTTATATGGAGTTTATTCTCCTCCTCAAATTCAGTTTTCTTCCCATTCTATTTTCTTCCTGATCAGTGTTTGGAAAATATCAGTATTTGGGTCATGTGTGACTGATCCAAGTTTTTAGCATTTAGCCAATGGCTAAAGCTTTCTATTGGAGTATTTTGCTGTGCCAGTGAAGAATGAACCTATGAGTCTGTGCTAAAGGAAGGGCTAACATTCTTAAGATCTGAAGAGAACCCTAGTTTGGTTATTTCTGTTTTGTGGTTTTTTTTTGTTTTTTCTAAATTCAGCATTTGGGTCTTTGCACACCTCCTTTCTGTTGTGCTTTTCACACACCATGGAAAGAATGACTAAAGCACTATACAAAGCCAGAAAGGAGTAGAGAAAAAACAGAATGAGCTCAGAGGAAATTTCAAAGGCCCAAATCCTTATTAGTGTAGAGATGTGAATATACAAAGGAATGAAATTATGTAGCCACAACCTAACTTTAGGCAATGGAAGCACAGTAAAATTACTTTTTCACAAGAACATTTTCCTTGCTCAGTCCTTCTCACAACTCTTTTAATGATCTAGACCCTGATTTTGCTAGGGACTCTTTTAGAGCCTGATATTATATGTAACATATTGGTGATAAGCAGCTTGAGAGTCACAGCTAAAAATCAGAACTATGAATTTCCTGACAAAATCAGAAAGATCTGCTCCTTGGGACTCAAAGTTATTCCCAGCTACAGAATTACTGAAGTAAAACTTTCACTGGGAAGAGTTTCAGAACAAACTCAAGCAGGGCAGGAGCTTGAACCAAGCCAAAGCAGTACTCAGCATGAAGGAGCTTGCATAAGCAGCTAAACCGGAAAAGAATTTGTTATTTGTGATTGCAACAATTTTCATAAAGTTTTGAATTCAACGCAGGCAAACTCTATGATTTAAATGGGAAATACGAGTACCAATATAATCAGTGGACTTTACACAGTTAACAGACAAGGTGGATATTTGTTCCAATATAATTTTAAATGCTGGTTTTTTTTACTCCAGAAACTATGAATGTAGGAAAAAACCCTCCAAATCCTCAACCCAAGTAAGTTCTTACATCACGTTCTGTAACATGAATACATTTTACACAAAACAACAGAATTTTTTGCATATTTTTCAGCTAAAAACTCAAGCTTCATCTTTAGGCAGGTCACCATGGTGTGTTTCATTAGCCCTCTCAGATGTGGGAGGAGAGTGGCAGGTGTGGTTAAAACAACATTAAGCATTTAATTTTTTTTTTAATTAAGGAAACTGTAGAGAAGCACCATGAAATTATGTAGGTAGGCATCATTTCAAATTCAAAGAAACCAAATATCAGAAAAAAGTATCTTGAAAGACTCAGCTCATCTGCTATTAATAAAATGCCATCTGCCATTTTATGGTGCACACATAAATAGCAACAGATTGATGCCAAGGTAATTCGGAATTTCTAACTGCAGCTAGGCCAGACCTAATTTCATTCAAGGGATAAATGAGGAAGTCTCCTTTGCCAACTGACAAATGTAATGATTCATGATTAATGAAATCTTTTCTACTCCACAGGCCTTTCCTTTAGCATGCTTCATTGTTATCAATGGATTGGGGAAAACTGTACTTTCAGAACTGAGCACAGCAGAGCAAACAATACACCCTTGAATAACTTGGATCAAATTCTTACTGAAAATCACAGTAAGTCATGATTAGAGGACCAGTAGCTGTCTCTATAGGATTCTAGCAGCAAGTATTCAATCCAAATATAACTGTTAAAGTTAAATCTGGTTGGAGAAAATTGAAAATTAATATTAAAAAATTGTTTCCACAACAGAAAGTTTTCCTTCATGAAATTTTTTTTGGCAAAAATATTTATATTTGATGGTGAACTTGAAGGGAATAAAACCTACCCTTCAGTCTTTTGATTTCCCAAATCAAAATATTAATGTAGCAATAAACAATTCTAAACACTCAGAGTGTTTCTTTCCCTAAATTCTCTCTCTCTCTTTTTTTTTATTTTTTTTAATGTGAGATTGGTATCATTTATCCCTTCCTTTGCCTCCTAAGCAGTTCAACTCGGCAATTTTTCATGTTTTTTCTGGGACAGGGAATTTTTTGGGGGACTGTTTTTAATAGAGGTTTCTCAAATTTGAATTGAAAGCCTTCAAAGTGAAGGTTTTCTGTGCATCTATACTGGCAAGGCTCACGATATTTATGATTTGAATTTGCCCTGTTCCACTCAATCTGTGGCAAGAGAGATTCAAGTGGGACATTTCAGTCTCTTTGAACAGGTATTGAGGTGGAGAAACAAACCATCCATTCTTGTGGCTTAAGGAAGCCTCTTATCTTCAAATCTACTTCTCTGTTTTTTTCAGTTCTTTTTTTCTCTTTTTTAGAGCTGTGAATGATTTTTTCCTGCAAGAATTCTCTACTTTCACTGAAACTGATTCCCATTTTCCAGTTCTCACTCATTCTTCCTAGCTGGAGATGTATTTTTTTTTCCTCATCTCACGTATCAAGAAGAGTCAGTGGCATATTTAAAGAACTTGCCTCTATATCACAGCGGATTTTCAAGACAGTTCAAAGGTAGAGCTAATGCTATTTGTTCTAAGGTCAAGGGAAATTTATCAACAAGTCCATTAAGTGTTCAACCATCCTACCATCTCTGCCTTCTTTGAGATGACAATGGGTGTCATGACAGAATAAGAAGGAACAGGTTTGTCACTCTGAAAATGTAAAAAAACCCTGGTCTTCTATTTTACGCCACAAAAAAAAGCATAATGAGCAGGTAAAAGTGATAGTTGGGAAAGACTCCTATTACCCTTTTAAATTAACTTTTAAAAGCCAGGCATAGCAGTTTCATGATTTTCTAGTGAAGCTACCCAAGCAGATAAAGCCAAATCTTACCCTCTGAGTATACTGTTCCCTCAAAACCTGATTTTCCTGCCTTTAGAATCCCTGAATAGAAGGAGTGCATCAGACTTTTGATTGCCTCATATTTCTTACACTGAAGAGAGATTTTGTCTTGCATACATCATAATCTCCACCAGAATGGGAAAATATATGTGGTCACTTAAGCAGATGATGTTTGAACAAAGTAAGAATAGGTGTCAATGAGCTGGAACCATAAACTGATTAGAAAGATTAATATTTGCAAAAACCTGAGTGATTAGAGAATGATATGGTGTTTAGAAGCACCTGATTACTGAAAGATTATGTTCTGAATAAAATTTCATAGTATTCACGTCACTTGCACTGTTTTGCAAGACCAGCACCTGGAGATAAATTTAAACTTAAGCCCGAAATTTAAGAAGTGGTGATCAGACACTCCAAAAAGCTGGAAGGGGAAATAGAACTTAGTCCTTTTGCAGCCTTGTACCTGCTGGAAATTCAACATTGCCCAGAATCCCATATCGTTTAGGCTGTTGGGTTAGTGGCCAAGATCTGAACTTGCAAAGATGGTTCAGATTTTGCTGCCAGAACACCAAAGCTTTTGAATAAGCAATGTGGATGCCGAACTCAAACAGCAGAAATTAGTCATAATAGATGGAACATAGCAAGAGAGACTATTTTCTTCATAAGGGAGGTCAGATACATCAAAAGGCATACGAATGATAGAGAAATCTCTTCAAACTTATTTATAAATGTTTATTTCTTGCAATTACCACATGATTAAAAGCAGAGTTGTACAGTGCTCCAAATGTACAAATGCCATTGACCTGATTGTGATTTTTTTCTTGAGCAACATAAACCTTAAAAAGTGAAAAGATTATAAACAGATATGCCCAATAAATATTAGAGATACTTTCACATCAAGTTCATTTTCCATGTGTCTGTGATCCTCTGTTCTAGAACAGCAAGAGAAATCAGGTCAGCAAGCGCACATCCCCTCAAAGGATATCTTGGGCTTTTCTGCAATGAGTCTTTTCACAATCATCTTCAGACATAAGTAAACTTGCACTGTTCTTGTACTAGGATAAATCCTCAGAGAAATTTAGTTGTTAAGTTGGAACACTTGAAGTTTCAGCACGTGCATTGGAAAAAACATACAGTAACTCTTTTCTTATCACTGCTTTGCATGACCACTTCATGACAACCACTTCTATAATGTAAAAATACTGTTTATTTCATAATTTAATTTTGAAATGGCTGCTTTGGATCAAGTAGAAACTCAGAAGAGAGAAGAACTAAAACCAATAGAATAGCTGGAAAATAATTACACTGAGAGACAGTGCTAATTTCAACCTGTTAGGGCATCACATCCAAAACTAGTAGTACTTACAGGACAACTCTTTTCATTAAGGCCAAATTCTAGTTTCCATCCCATAAAAATATAAAAGCAATGCAAAGACAACCAGATATGTCCTTCTGCAAAGGTTCAATGCTATCACCTATTTCTTCTGAGCAACTCTAGAGTTAATTGATGACCCATATGAAAGTACAACACAGTAAGACCAGTATGAAGAAACATGGAAAATAATGTTAATTCATTAATAATCACTCATAGCTGAAAATGTAGCACCTGAATGGCAGGTATTTACTTCAAATTAAAGCACGGAACTTCAGTGCCACTAAATAATAGCAGTCTTGTTCCATATTCAAAATAAAAACATTTCAATATCAAGGCATAGGAGCCACTCTGAAGAGCTTAATTGCTGGAATGGCTCCAACACAGCTGTTCATTCCAAGGAGTCTTGAAACTGTTAACACTTATCTAAACAGGAAAACACCATGAAATAAAACTTTATTTACAAACTCACACTGCTGCAAAACTGAACCCTCCCTAAACTTTCAGGTTTTGGCACTATTTCTCTTGAATATTTGGCAGAACTTATTACAGCAACGTGCAGTTCTGCGATTGTTGTTTCTCCCCATTTCAGCAAAAAGGGCCCAGAACTTCAAAGGGAAATGATTGCAAACATTCTGCAAACTTCTGCCTACAGGAGACCTTGAGGGAATAAATCTCCTACCCAACTCTTTGTCATCTCAGTTTAAAACACATTCATGGAAATCCTGACACGGATTCCAGCAGGACCAAGGACATGAAAAATAAAGGTGCAGATATTCATCTTGAAACACTCTAAAATAAGTTGTGGCTATTTATTTAGCCATATGAAGGTTTCTGGCCAGCCTTAACACAAGTCTGCCAGGAATATGGCTGGATTTGGAGCAACTCAACAGATAGGCTAGGTAATACCCAAGAGGCCCAGGAAATTAGAGCAGATTTGTCCTCTCATTTGTGCTGGGGTAGTATAGGAAATCAGATCCAAGAGGTGGCTTCAAAAGCCATGCAATCTCCCTTCCCTGAGATTTTAATTTCTGAAGGCAGAGGACAAATATGTCATCCTTCTTTCTGTCTACTCTATTCTCATGCAAATGGCATGGAGTGCTTTCCTCTTAATTACCCACCTTCTTGCCAAAGCTGTCAAAAAAAAAGAAAAGCTAACTTTTTGGATTTATTTTATTAAACTTTTAATATTCAAATTTATGGGAGTCTTCAAGCCTAAATCCTCATTAGAGCTTATCAAATAATTAATGCTCCAGAAATTAACTAACTGAAACAACATGCACAACCCTCATCCAATTAAGCAGATGGATAATCCAGAGTGGAAAAAACCCAAACCCACAACCAAAAAACAGATAGAACCCCTATGCTGCACCCATGAAAGAAAAGCATAAGAATTTAATATACAAAGCACATTTTAAATTCAAATATTAAGCCCATGAAAGTCAGCTATCCACTAAAGTGCCCTACATATGGGGGGAAATGGGTAAAAGTGAAATGTCACATGCAGCATTACAAAGTTGCTATTCCTTGAGAAAGCAGTTAAAAATATCCAATTTTTTTCTATTTTGTTGTTTTAGAAATATTTGACTTGCCAGTTCAAAACAAGACATTGAAACACATCCGATAACTTAAAATTTCATTTGGGCAGCATCATATGGCTAACTTATCCACTTTCCACACAGAATCAAAATTCTGAGTTTTAAAAAGAAATTTACCCTCAAGACAGTGAATATGGATAGTCAGTAAACCTTAAAAGCAGTAACTGAGGTTGGAACACCTGAACTGGTCTTGCCAAGCTTCATTTCTGCTTCCAAACAGTTTGAAGGGTCAGTTCTGGGAGACTCACCTGGAGTTCTCTAGCACTGAAAAGTCCCTCCTGCCCACCTGGAAAGCCCCATGCTGTGAAAGCCCTGACAAATGGTAGAAAACCAGAGAGGCTTGGCGAATTTTCAGCTGAGAAGGTGGTACTGGGAGTTCACCCCAAAGCATTCAGACACAGAAAGCTCAGGATACTGAACCACTCATCAGACCAGCTCTCTGAAGTTAAGTTGGCTGGAGCACAAGGTTATTACACGTGGCATTTCTCTCCAATACAATTTAGCAAAAACATGAGTTTAAAAAAGTCCTTGTGGTCCTAACAGTGGCCCTGATCTCTCTGAGGCCTCCCTTTTATACATATAAACAGCTGATGAAGTGATCACAATCTACTCTAAGCCCAGGAGAATGACCAAAGAGAATGTGGGTTTTGGCTGTCTTCCACCTAGTCAGTGACAAGAAAAGACTTGAAGCAGAAAGTCTTACTATTCTGGCAAGAAACCTTTTTTTTACCGTTAAACATTTCTGGCTGATTTTCCAAGGGAAAAATCTAGAAAAAATTGAATAAGAAGTGCATATAAAATTAGATTACCTGGAGACAGCTTTAATTTCTATAAAACCGTAAGAAGTTTTTATGTGACTGTTTAATCTTTTAACAGCTGCTTCTTTAAGTACTCATTTGCACTAAATATATCACATGTCACCATACTTATGATCTTCCTGAAACAAAAGAACCTCTTCCAAAATTACTATAGCTAGCAATATTAAAGCTGCACCTACTGGCATCATTATATTTAAGTATCTGAAATAGACATTACTGTCAGCAGAATTTCTTTAAACCTTTCTCCCTTTTTTTCCTTACAAGAGGTTATTAGAGTTACTTCAGTGTCCTCTGTCCTGTGATAAAATGATAGAAATGAACTCTTAAAATTGGCAATAAATACCCACAGCCCATGAATTTGAGTTTCTCAGATCATTTATGTACCTCAAAAAACTGTGTTCAAAGCACATTCTCCCAACTACCTTGAAGTTCTTAGTAGACTGCTGACACTGTTGTTCAAGTTTCCTGAGGGGGGAAAAAAAAAACAAGGGAGAGATTCACCCAGAACACAGCTTGATCTCCTTACCCACCATGACTGGGAGTTTCTTCTGCATGGGCTTTTGTTCTTAAGTGTATTAACTGATGTGGAAGAAGCAGTCAGCTCTAATTCACCATCTTCTATCCACAATTTTTGGTGGTGGGGCGGTGCTTGAAGGTTGGCATTATTTATGAGCAGCAAAATCAACTTAGTCACACAATTAAGGACTAAAATCCTGGGCTGTTTGGGAAAGACGACATTTCAGGGGCACTGTCAGCCAGAAACTGAACTTTCTGTCGGGATGCTGCTTTCCCTTTGAACCATTCTCAGTATCTGAAGCTATTGAGTCCCTCAACAGAAGCTGTACCTATAAAATTCCTAAATTTTTCAAACTGAACTGCTGTTTTTCTCCATAGAAAAATTATTCCCTCTGTATAATAATTAAGACAGTTGCTGTTGCTCAAGGTGCAAATAAGAGGCACCAGAATCGAGCTAGAAAGTATTTTTTATGCATTTACCTCAACCCTCTGATACTCAGAACGTGCTTGGTTTGATCATGTCATACTGTCATGTAAAGATATGTGACCTCACCCCAAAAATATTAATACAGAGCCTCCTTTAAAAGGAGAGAGAAAAGTTTCTGCCCACAGGTATTTCCTCTTCTCCTACATTGTACTCCAGAGGCCACAAGTATGTGAGATAAATCGGTTGCTCTGAAAAGGTCGAAGCCTTTGTTTTGTGGATTGAGTTTAAAAAGCACAGGATGCTGTATTTCAAAAGCCAGGTAATGTGAAGAAGTGAGGCTTGAGTGGCTTGCTGAGCATCCCTGTGCTCTGGGAATGAGCAAGAAGGCTGAATTAAGACAACAAAGGATGAAGTATTCCAGTGTCAATCTTCACAGCTGAGTGCATTACAAAATGGTCTACTGAGGGGCAAATGGTCTGTTAGACAAAATCTGTTATATTACAAAGCAATATTATGTGATTTGTCTGTTTGATTTTGGAAAAATATTTGTGTCTCCTGTCTGCACTGGTATAAAACATATCTGTCTCTCTGTTTACACATAGAATACATAATTTTTAAAAAAACTTAATATTTTGAAATATGAAAATATAGGAGGCTGCACTGTGTATGTTGTATGTCCTGCAAATACAGCAGCTTTGGAAGGGTTTAGGAAATAAGAACACTTTTGAAGCCTAGATACATCCTTCTTTTACAGACACCAGCTGAAACACAAATCAGTTTTTGTAACATAAAAAGAAGAAGATAGTCACATTCTCTCCATCTGCAGAATCCAAAATTAACCGGGTGCTTTTCTAAGCTGCTCAGAAGGCTCCTGTAACTTCCATAACCTGCAGCTCCATGTGTGAGATACATTAAGCTTCGCCTTCCCATTCAGTTCTCAGGCTCAACAATACTCAGCAGGCAGCAACAGTATATTTAGCAAGAGATCTTATCCATCACTGCTGAAAAAGTACTGGGTATTGACTGATGAATGGAAGATAAATCACAAGAGCTCTGTCCATTCAGGCAGGGCTGAGTGAGACTGGCAGAGCCCTGCATGAAAGCTCATTTTGTGCCTGCCTGTACAATATGTCGTTTGTAGAGAGCATTGTTCTCCAATGATATCAGTCCCTTCTCAGTGTGAAGCCCTCTCCCTTTATTCCCTTCAACAAAGGTGTCCAGTGCATAAAACAGAAAATCCTCGAAGTGGAGAAATGTTATTACAACCTAAATTTCAAGTTGAGATGTAGACTGCCTTTCTTGTTTGCCACAAACCAAACCAAGTGCAGCCATTTCTCATTTCTGACAGGATGAACTATAAAGGGCAAAGGGAGAAGAGCTGGGGGAAGAAGAATCCAGGAGGGGATCTAAAAGCATTCCATGCAGCAGTAACCTACCATCTACTTAATGTTACAATCCCAACAATAAATTCCTTGATCTGACCAAACCCGCAGTAGTGCTTACTGATACTGATATCTCCAAGTATCACTAGAGATGACGAGCACAAAAGGGAACGTTCCTTTTGTTTCCTGTACATAACATTACCTATTCTGTTTCTATCTATCAAGACAAGTCTTTCTGGTAAGCAGGACAAGCCCATTTTGGTGGTGAACCCTGAAGGATCAAAACTTCCATTCCTATACAGAAAATTGCTTTAGAAAATATAATAATTAGAAATTATAAAGCTTGTCCCTGCTCAATTTTTAACAACAGGTACTTAGAGGCAGCAACTAAAAAATGGGCCTTAACCTCACCAAGACCAGAGAACAGCTCAAGTCTGCTTAGCTGAAGGCTTTATTGTTTACTCCTATGACTTCAAAAAAGCCCAAGGCTGCTAAAACAGGGTTACACATTGAGTTCCAGCAGTTACCACAGACACTGGCTGATAGGTGGCAAACCTTTGTGTTCCCACAGCTCTCCTCAGCTGACGGCTGAGGGTTGCTTTGCTGACACAGAGAACCAAGCTGGGGAACAAGGTGGAAGGGTTGAGGATGGCTTTTAACTGGGAATGCTTTGTGTCCCAGATGCTAGAGTAGAGGAGAACTCCCTTTGAAACTGGCAATACTCAATGAACACCACAGGACTGCCAGTTAGATAAAAGCCTCCCAAAAATAGTTTAACCTGCTGTATTCAGCCTCCTGTTAAAACAATTTTTACGTACAAGCCTAAGACTAAACATGCCTTTTCTGATGAAGCTCTTTTGTTGCCAGAGCTCCAGTGACTGCAGGCAGCACTCGTGTATGCCTGAGCGAATATAGTTAGCATCAAGGATGCTGTGAAGTCAGAATCTGCAAAGAGATTGCAGACTCAAGAACTGAGTCAAATTCAGAAGCACAGGAGTCATTTGAGCTTAATAATTTCAACAGTTTCCGGTTTGAAGAGAAAGAGCACAGAGCTATCCTTAATTCAGCAGTGTCACAGGGCTACTTTTCACAGTGGGCCGTCAATCACAACATCCAAACCAAAGCACACTTTCACTAGTTTGGTGTTTACAATCTTCCACAGCAACTTAATAAAAGCTAGACAAAGAGACAGATGTGAGACATCTCTCCTTCAGAAGACAGTTTCTTTCCTTTTGCTTCAAATCCTCAAACTATATAGATCATTTAGGGATCTATAAATCATAGGTACCAGTTAGGGACAGTATACATTAGTCACAGTATACATTAAATACTAAAATACAATAAATACTAAAAATACTCCAACAAAACTTTCACTTTCATCTTCTGTCACCAAAACTTTAGTGTTGCTGAAGGCTCACTGTGCAGGTAACTTCATTGATGTACCATTAGATCATTTGGTGTAAACCAGCTCCACTAAAAAGTTTATGAACACCTCACATAACCCTACTGTGCCCACCTTTTATGTGCTAATGTTACTTCTTCACAAACAAGATTAGCATGGAATGATTAAAGTAAATCATGATATTTGTTTCCATTTATGAGAACTAAAGTTTTAGCTATACCTGCAGGAGCCATGACCAATTGTTGTTCATACCAGGATTATGAAAAAGCCTTAATACAGACAAGAAAATCCAAATACAGTGAACACACTGAAGAATAAAAGCACTGCAAAGGAGAGGATGAAAACAAGACACTCTCACTTTAACAGAAACTCAGACTTTTCAGAAAAGTCCCCCTCTCAGACTTCAGTGTCCGCCAGACAAGTTAAATGCAAGCTGTCACTCAGAAGATGGGCTCCAACCAGCAGCCACTCACTGGATTTGTGGTTCACTCTCTCTTTGGTCACATTGCACAGTCAACCCTCCTATAATAGGAAATTGTTACTCCACTGGCTAATTACAGTTCTCTCCAGGGCCTAAATACCTTTGATGAAATATAAAACCAAACCCACAAAACCCAGAAGCATTAGCTAGAATGTGATATTTGAGCACATTTTTTTACTTCAAGGTGCTCAGGTGGGGAAGATTCTGAGAGATAATTCATTCAGCCTTAGCTTGTTCCTAAGGATAAAAGAGGCTTCAACTGAATTAATTTAAGGGGCATCTGAATAATACATTTATCCATGACAAATATATCTCTGTATTTGAATGAAAGTTAAGTAACTACCTCCACTGTAGAATTAAATACCAATTGTAGTTGCCAGGCAGCTCTACATTGATTCTAGACTATTCACATTTATGTTGTCCTGGACAACTCTAAATGCTTTACCAAAAGATGAAAATTCAGGTATTCAGCTAGTGAGCAACTACTGTAAACCTGCACATTAGGATATGTGAGTAGAAAGGCAATTAATTAGCTTTTACATGGAGAAAACAAAACAGGGAATGGCCATGGATGTTGTCTATCTAGATTTCAGTAAAACATTTGACACCACCTCCCACAGCATCCTTCTTGAGAAACTGGCTGCCCATGGCTCAGACAAATGTACATTTTCCTGGGTGAAAAACTGGCTGGATGGCCAGACCCAGAGAGTGGTGGTGAGTGGAACTCAATAAGGTTAGCAGCCAGTCACTAGTGGGGTTCAGAGTATTGGGGCCAGTCCTGTCTAATACTTTTGTTCATAATTTGGAAGAAAGGATCACATGTGTCCTCAGGAATTTTGCAGATGACACCAAGTTGTGTGGGAGTGTTGATCTGCTGGAGGGTAGGAAGGCTCTGCAGAGGGATCTGGACAGACTAAATCACTCTAGTAGGACATAAAAGAAAGTTTTTTTTTAATTGTGTCATCTGTCCCACGGTTAGCTCAATGCAAAGTTAATTCAGAGCATTAATACAAGTGTAAAACTCCAGATCAGTATGCTGCACTAGCCCACAATGAACACACAGGCATTCCCTGGACTGGAGATATCAGCAAGTATAACTTAATCTACTGCTGTACCAAAATAAGCTGCAGTCATATTACTTCTCCCTTCAATCAGCACCAGGGAAAATGTTGCTTCAGTTCAAGTAAACTTGATTTTTTTTTCCCATATAAAATGTTAAGGAGGACATAGTTTGGTGGGCTTAGGGCCACAGGAGAAAATACAGGAATCTCATTTATCTTCTTAGACAGGGACACAAATAAAATAGAAATGCGAATGGAAAGATAGATATTGAGCTACAAGTTAGAAGATAAGAGTTCATACCCAAACCTAACCACAGCTTAATTCAAATGACCTTGAAAAGTGATTTCTCCTCTCTGTGCATCTGGTTCCTCATCTGCATAAGCAAACAACTACGCTGGCTCCACTTCACAATGTACTTGGAGATCAAGGCGTTATTGGAAACCAATTTAATGTCTGTACCCAGGTGACATAACTCAGTTGGAATGAAATTTCCTCACGGAAGCAACTACATTTACAGACTAAATTTACAGACTTTAAATCTAAATTTAATGAGATGACAAAACTGATTCCTCTTCTCCTAAAGTTTGAGGTGAATAAATCCAAAAATAGCAGCTGGTCAGGATGAACTCTAGTCACACTTTTAGAAAAGAAAGGTTTTTAGAAATGCTATGGAAAAGTTCAGCAGCTGTATTCACAGTCACTTTGAATGTATCACACTAACTAGATCATCGACAATTTCCTTTGGCTTTTTAAACATAAGACAGGCAGAAATAACCTTATTTACATAATTACAATTATACACAGTAATGAGATTCCATCTCATAGATATAACAGCTTCTCCAAGCACAAAGGAAAAGAGCAGATCTGCAAATCTAATCCTTAAAAGAAAACATTCTACAAAATAACAGTTAATGTTGCTATGTGTGCTGTGTGATTTAGAAACTTATCAAAATGCTATATAAATACAAATACTCTATTTATTCTGCATGCTAATAATTCAGACATCTATTATTTTGTTGAGATCATCTAACAGAGCATAATTTGCCTTTTTATTTATGAAAATACCCTGCAATCTACAATTTTCTTTACCTAATCAGTATCAAACTTTGTAAAGGTGCAGCGGTGTGCCTGAATTCTTCCAAGGCACTTGCTGAAGAAGTGAGTACAGCTTCACAAATTCATAAACACTACATGGACTGACAGTTTCCATATGGTTTTGCAGCAAAGCAACAAAATTCTTAAAGACTCAGCTTGCTGATTTTGGTTCAGAAAATCTAAGAAAATCTATTCAGAAAAAATAAGTACAAATTCTATGATGCCTGAGACTCAAAGTTTCTGAAATTCAAGCCTGCACACAACTGACAACAACCTTCTTAAAAAACAAAGAAACAAACACACCCATCCTGAAGTCAATCAGTATCTTTTTTGTAGCAACATGATATTTTATTCCGTGGGTTGCTGCACACTAAAGGTTGTTTTCAGCAAATTTTAGTTGTGAATTTTCACACTGTGAGCTCTCAGTCATTGATCCTGTTTTGTGTTACCCAAAGACATAACAGCTATTCAAAGATGTCATCTCCCTGATCAGAGATTGTCAGAATAGAAGGAGAGAAGATAGGAATAATCAGCAAATGTACAAAGACGATTTTTGTAGGTGTACAGAAAGATTAGGTTGGAAAAGACCTCTGGAAGATTTCTAGCCCCACCTCCTGCTCAAGCAGAACCAGCTTCAAAGTCAGGTTAAGAAGCTCGGTGTCCTATGTAACCAAGCTATTGACTTCCAAAAGAATGGAGATTCTTCAGTCTCTCTGAGCTTATTTCAGGGCTTCACCTTGCTCATAGCAAAGAATTATTTTCTCTTTTTTTCAGCTGGAGTTTCCTTTGTGGCAGTCTGTAACTAATGTTCCGTGTAGTCTTGCCTTGCACCTCCTACACCTCCTTTACTACTATATTTTTTACTACTATATAAGTTGCTGAAATTAACTGAACCTCACTCAGTGTAAGCACCACAGTAGAAAGGCACCTCTAGAAAAAACAGACATCATGCAGATGAGCTGATCTTACTGCAAAGATTCTTGTACCTAAGGCAATAATCACTGGCAAGCGCATGGGGAAAAATACTTATAGCCCACTGCTGTTAAGAAATGAGGAACACTGAGGTTAAGTAGGAATTAAGTCCTATTTCTAGATAGTCTTCTTTAAATCCATAGTCAGACTAGAAACATTTGCCTTGAATTTGAGGAAATTATTTTAAAGACTCTAGATAAATTGCAGAGGATATTTGTGTGGTTCTAATTTTAATATTTTTTTGTTTTTAATTTTTGCAAGAGAAAATATTTTATATAAACAAAGCAATGCACTTGAAGAGAAGAGGGATATCCACATATGGAACCTACACACAGGAAGTTTTGAAGAGGGTTTCAATTGATTCAAAGTATTTTTTAAAGAGTAAAGACAGTTGTGTTTTCAGAAAACTTAGAACAATAAAATTAACATACCAGTATTAAAAGACAGACTGTCACTTATCTCCAGAAGAAGATGGAGTAAGTCCATCCAAGTTTGGTTTAATCAGGAGCACATGAATGAAACAAAATATTTTTCGATTTAAAATCTCTTCGGATTAGAAAATCTGCCACTACACACACTAGAAAGGACCTAAAATATTACAGCTCTATTTTCTATTTTAATGGATAATTGGTAACACTAGATTACAGGATTTGCAGGTTCCAAGTGCTGTATTTTCATAGGGAAGAGCCTCCTTTCTTTCAGGCTTAATAAGCTTGGCCTATATCAGCTTTTCTCCCATCAGTCCAAGTGTCACATTTGGGTTGGGGGAAGCTTGTTAGCAGTAATTACCAGCAGTAGGTTCTATTATTTGCCAAAGTAATTTTCCCTGCTAAGTACCACCAAAACTGCCTCAAGCCTTTAATTTTTTTTGCCTTCCTCCGCTTGCTTTTAAGCGGGTGCATTTTCCCATGATACTGGCCTGCCCGCTGCGGGCCGGGGCAGGGGCGAGGCGCCGGGTATCAATGTGATCTTGAGAGATGGGGTCAGCCCTAGCGAAAGCCTTTCACAAACAGACCCTGAACCCTATTAGAGATGCAAATCCACTCTCTGAGTGAGGATTGTTTGGCGCTATAATGGAGCCTGAGGAATTCCTGGACAGGCCGCTTTTCAGCGCCGGTCTTTTGTCCGCGTTTTAGCAAATTTCTGCAGCCTGTTTAAACCCCAGCCATTGTCCCCATGGCTTCATTGATTTCTCTCCCTGCCACCAGCTCACAATGGGCTGATATGAACATCTTTGTTACTGCTTTTGTACTGTATATCAGAGTAATGTTTCAGCAGATTGAGGCCTAGCAGGAAGAATTAAACCTGTACTACACAGAGCATGATGAATTGCCGGATTTACATATCATTTTAGAGGGTATTTCTGGTGGTTCTTTCTGAATGGTGTTGTGTCTCGAAGGATGTAGTCAAGGGATGAAGTGACAGAAAAGGAAGTGATTTAGATATTCACTGACAGCTTAATACAAGACGGGGACAAATTGTACCTATTCTCCCATTGCATCCTTCCATGGTATTAAATAGATAGGACGAGGTGGATGCACCCAGATCCCGTGGACCTGCCATGTCAGGCTGTGCTCTGTGGCCAGGAGAAAGAAGGGTACAGGAGATTTAGCTTATTCAATAGGAGCTCGCTTTGAAACAACCTCAAGGTGCCAGGGCACACTACCCTGATGTGTTGATCCTACTGTTCTTGGCCAAAAGATAAACTGCTGATTGAGTCAGGTCTTGACATTACACAGGCAACATATTTCCAGGTCCTGACATGCTGTGCAGCACACTTCCAAGGAAATAGCTGTGCTCAATGTGAAACTGCATGACTCGAATCAGTCTAATACCACTCAACATCATCTGCAGCTTTAAAGACTCATTATAGGCTTAGGTGTTGTTCTTTTACAAAATTTTCTTTGCATCCCAAACTAAAAAGCTGGGTTCCTATTTCTGTACTTTCTATCAGTTGCACTTTGAAATAATATCTTTAGGATTTTTTTTCATTTTTAGTTTGTCTGCATAAATCACTATCATTCTAAAACTGTGTTGTTTATAATGGACTTAAGGATACTTCTTAGCAGAAGTAAACTCTGCTGTTTAAACTCATAAGGCTTGACAGTGTTTACATAGTTTACAAATGTGAACCACAATCCACATATGGATCATATTTTGTGTAATTGGCACTAAAACGATGCAATAAGAAGAGATAAGTAAATAAGCCTGTAAAATGGTGGAGGTAACAGTAGAAACAATAAGCAGTAATTTCAAAGTTTTCAAATCAGAAGAAAATTTATATTGACGTTAAATCAAAACAAAAAATATACATAAGATGTAAGTTCTTTTCCATACTGGGTAGGGCTAAACTTACCCTCAAAAATCAGGCATATAAGCTTTCCCTTCCTATCATGCAAAGTACCCCAAACTGAAACACTGTGCATAGACTTGGGGGGAAATTGTTCAATGGCAAAGGCCAAAACAATGAGATTTTAAAGCGGCTTTAATACTCTTTCTTAAATCATGGGCATTTCTTTGTGTTAGAAATTAATATTTCCAAAGAGAAGAACTTTTGTTCATTTCTGCCCTCAACATCTGGCAATAACCAGATAGATTAAACAGAACAATCACCTGAAACAGAGCAATCATCTGTTGGAGTGAGTCCAGAGGAGAGCCACTAAGTGGATCACAGAGCTGAAACACGTCTGCTATGAAGACAGGCCAAGACAGTTGTTCAGTCCAAGAAGAAAAGACTCTGGGGAGACCTTATAGCGGAGCCCCAGCGCCTCAAGGGGGCTAAAAGAGAGCTGGAGAGAGACTTTTCACAAGGGTATGTAATGACAGAACAGGGGGGAATAGCCTTAAGCTGAAGGAGGGTGGGTTTAGATTAGATATTAGAAAGAAATTCTTTACCCTAAGGATGGCAAGGCACTGGAACAGGTTGCCCTAGGATGTTGTGGACTGTGCATCCCTGGAAGTGTCCAAGACAAGGCCAGATGGGGCTCTGGGTGACCTGGTCTAGTGGAAGGTTCCCTGCCCACAGCAGAGGGGTTGGAATGAGATGATCTTTAAGGCATCTTCCAACCCAACCCATTCTATGATTCTATTAAATTACTTAATCCATTACAGAGGCAGGTATGTATATCAGAGATTTCTTTGATCAAAAGAAAATGGCAGCATTCTGAAATGTCAATGCCCACTGCTAAGGGTTATCTAGAAAACAAAGATATGCATTTAAAATATTACTGCAGTAGTATTACTTTTGTAGTAGTATTACTTTTGTAGTAGTATTACTTTTGTAGTAGTATTACTTTTGTAGACAGTAAGGGAATCAGGTTTAAAGGAATCAAGTGATAGGCACAATGAGCTGTTTTTATGGATATGCTTGAATAAAGGTTGGAATGTTGTTATTTATCTCTATAAGGGGCAGAAATCCATGCAAGATAGACCCCAGCAGGAGCACTATTTCAGTCTTTTCCTTGGCAAAGAGTAGCCTTATGTTAGATGGACAATTTCTGCCACAAAATACACTTAGCAGAAAATCCACCACCCTTTGGCAATTGCTTACCAGGTTAGATATTCACCCTGATTCCTTTTCAGGAGATATTTCACCACAAAATCTGGATTTCTGGCTAGGTATCTACTGAGCTAATTCATTCATTTCTAGTCATCCTTGCACTCTTTGCACATACATACAGCTCCTCTTTTCACTTGGAACACAAAGAGAATTACTGAGAGGATTTATTTACATCAGGTAGATAACAAAACTGGCTACTCAAGTAAAAGCAAGACTGGAAAGGCAAGGTGGTTTGACACCCATTAAATAAGTCATCAGCCATTTGACTCCCTTCCCTTGATCATCTGTTGATTTCTTTACAGTTATTGCATGCAGTAGGCAGTACAAATTCAAAAACTACTTTGAAAAATAAATTGAAATTAAGAAAACAGTTTTCTTTGCCATATTCCTTTCATTTTTTTTCTGAACTATATGGAATATATAAACATGAAAGCAGCAAACCCTACCAAAGTATTTTTAAAATGGTTTGACCTGTAACTTGGGAAAACAGATGAACTGAGAGGCTGGATAAGTCTTTACATAGAACAGGACTGACTCAGGCACTTGTTATTCATTAATGCTGCATTTTTTGTTTGCATCAACAATGCAAACCCTGCATGGTGGTTTGTTTTTTTTTTTGAGAACAGGCATCACTCAACCATAATTGAATTAAAACAAAAAACATCCATGCACCCACCCTGTCCCCTATAATCTATAAGATGTAGAAGTCAAGCTGGGTTCATTTCCCATCTTACTGGCAGAACTACCTGGCAAACAAGCCCACAAGCAAACTCTGTTACACTTGTCAGAGCGGCTAATCCTGCATGTGCTCTTTGTGAAACACAGTCTCAAATAATTTTCAAAGTACTTTTATATTATTTATTTATTTTGGTAAGTAGGTATTCTAATCAGACTTACTCTATTGTGCCATAAATATTTCTTTGGTCTAGTCATAAGCTGGTAAACAACATCTACCACCAAGAAACTCAACAGTCAGCATGTTTCACATGCTAGCAAGACCTACTTGCTGAAAACGAAGTCACCTAATTACCTTTGACAGTTTAATTTCTAAATATGAGACATATTTCTTCCAGGTAGCCTAATTCCAGTTACATTTCTTTCCTAACACATTCCTGATACCCTGTTAAAGCTACCAAATCATGGTTGTGTAGACCCTCCCCCATAAAATATCTACTCCTCCCTTCTTAGCCTGTTTTTTGGTCTGGTATTATCACCCCAGCCCTATGCTTCCTTTCCCCCTCCCTGTTCCAAAACGTTCTCTATAAACACTATCGCCAGCATTGCAGGCTTTGACAAAGTCAGTCCTGTTCAGCTTCATGCCAAAGTCTCCAAGGAATCTGGAATCCACATTTATTCAATTGCCAAGATATATATTAGAACTAAAGCTTGCATTCTTGTGAGTCACTTGAAGACAAAGCAAAAGTTGTCTCACCCACAATTACTATTTCTTTCCAAATTATGTTAAAAGAGCAGTTACCTGTTCCTTACAGAAAAGAAAGATAATTACATTAAAAAAAACAAATTAATTAATTTTTTAATTACATTAAAAAAAACAAAAACCCCAGCAAACCAAACCACTTCGGCAACATGCAGTTTGGTAAACTGATATTCAACTAAAACCACACAGAAACCATTTTGTGCCAGATGAGATTACTGAATAACCTGAAAAGCCTGCAGGTGTATTATCTACATCTGTCAAATGCAGGCTCCCAAATTCAGCTCTAGATTTTGTTTCTGTGACTAGAGACTCAAAGGCTCTGGCTCTTGAAGGAAGAAGGGTGAAGTAAAGAAAAACTGAGCAAAGTGGTTAATTCTAGCATTAGCAGCTGGTCTGACTATCCAGCTCAAAGTTTTGTACTTCCAGTGCTGAAGTCAAAGTAAACAAGCCCTGGTACTTGGAAATTTCTGGACTTCATGAACAAAGGGCCATCTCCTCCTCTTCTTCAACATGAACGGTCATCTCCAAGGCAGGTATGAAGCATCCTTAATATACCACAGTTTTTTGAGCTAATACCATGGAGACCCTTATTCATGGGTGTTCATTTAGTAATTTTCCGTGTGTGTGCCTGGGGATTTTTGACTGCTCACTCTTTATGCTTGGTTGTCAATTTACATTCTTCAGGATGCCAATGTTATACAAACCAAAGCCAGGAGAACTTAATTTCCCTATGAATACCACAACTGCTTTGCTTAAGGTGCAGCCTTTTCCAGAGCTTCAGGGAGAAGCGACAGCCACAAACACAAAAAATGACAAAATATGAATAAAGGGGCAGGAGGGGATGACACAAACCTTCTTTTTCTATAGACCATGGGGATCAACAGACTATAGTTATAACACTAGGAAACAGATCCCCTGAAAGATATCAGCACTTTAGATAAAGATAAACTTTGTCTCTGAATCCTCTCCTAGTTTATTTATAGCCTACTCTTACAGGCTATCAACTGCTACCTTAAACAACTTTTGTTTCCCGTCCCCACTGCCCACCTGGAAAACACATCCTTGCTTTCACTCCCTCTTTGGATGATTAGAACACTTTTCCAAACTTTCAGCCTCCATTTGCTCACAATCATGTAATGCATTAAGTATCACAAGACACCACACAACTGGAGCACAATAAAAAAGTAAAAAAATAAAAAAATGAAAAAGTGAAACAAAACAAAGTGCAGACCACATTTTTGTCACTTAGAAACATTAGCCACTTCCTTCCAAAAACAGACGTATAAACAAAACTTCTGCTGAGATTCTGCAATGAGCCTGGGATCTGCCTTCCTTGTCCTAGGAGGATAAAGAAATCATAGGTGGATCAGGCAAGGTGTGACTCAGAGCAGTCCAAGAAAATCTGGGGCATGCACAGTTCAGCAGATGTGAACCTTTATATTGCATTTTCATTATTTAGTTATTAAGCAGTTCTCAGTTCCTCTTCCTCAGAGAAACCCAGGTTCTGAATGATTTGTTACCACCCAACATTCGCTCATGATGGATCCTGTTGTCCCTCATGAAAAGCAATAATCCTCAGTTCTCAGTTCCTGGTTCCCTCAATATTTTAAAGATATTCCTATTCTTTACCCTGTCTTAAAAAGTCATTCTCCAGAATCCACCATTTCTGAAATGCTATTCAAGGTGAAAAGGCACTTCCAGATCTGGCATGGCAAGTTAAATCACCTTAGTGGTCTAACCCATGGTCAGTCCCTTATGGCAGGGACAACCACAACCCCCTTGCTCCAAAGAGAGACATCCAACACAAAATGCCCTTACTCTAGAATTTTCTTTCCCTTATCTGTCCTGCCCAATCTTTTACCTTACACTTCCACCCACAACTTAACACCTGAACAAGCCTGAAAAATACAGGCTGCTGATATTGGGCATTTTGTTTAAAATAAATAGCAGTAGTGGGAGAACAACAGATTACTACATGAGTGTGTGACTTTCCTTCATTTTGAATTGATTAAAATTTACTTGTGCTTTGGCAGGGTTTTTTGAGAGCAAAGATGGGGTGAAGTCAGGTTAAGGAACTTAGGAACAGCCTAAAGTGCATATGTTGAATATATACCTTTCAATAAAGGCCACAGCACACACAAAACCAAAAATCAATGCCAAACTCCAAATAATTATCGTCTTTCAAGTTGCAAGCCTTTTTCCCAAAACACTTTTTAAAAGTTCAGTTTTGAATTTCAGCAAATATTGGAAGCTTAAAAGGGGAGACTCTGAACAACATGTAAACTAATTATCGATTTTTCCCCATAAGACAGCAAGCTCATTCAAAGGAAAAGAGATAATCCTCTTAATTTTTTCTCTAAGAACCTCCCTGAACACAGATAAAATAACTTTATAAATAGATATCCATTGAGAATTTATTTGCATTTCAGTATAACTGGGCCTGATGGAGGGTATGAACAGTTCTCTTATAAAACATTATTTGCTGAAGAACTGCTGCCCATAGAGTTTTAAAATATTGCTATATGAGCAAGATCTCACATGGTTTATGATAAACTCTTCTGTCTAGTGTTTAAAACCAGTTGGTCCATTTACTTCAGTCAAGTTAATTCTAACGACTTGAAAATGCACTTTTGTCACAGTGACACCTCATTGCCCTAGAGGTGGTTTCCTTGTTTGAGCAGATGTTCAGCTCTGTTTACTAATCTATGAGTAAATGTATTTTAGGGTCTGGAAGACATTTTCCCAATTTTTTTTCTTAAAAAAAAATCTGTATTTTTTCCTACCTCCCCTATCGCCTTCTCTCTCTGTTTTTTATAATGCATATAATTATTGAAGTACTAAACCCAAAGTTTACTCTTGCTCAGAATCAGACACACTTATTCTTACATATCCTATTTTTTAAGTCCTGATCATGAACAAAATCAATAGTTTATTACAGGAACAATTTTTCATCTCTGTCATTTTCAAATTGCACCTCATAGAACTCTAATATAGAGAGATATTTCCTGCCACCTTCATTTATTAGTGAAGAGGTCTTAAATTAGAGACAAAAGGTTTAATGAAAATAGTCTTCCACTTGCAAATGTCAGCTTACTTCTGATTTTCAACCAAGTACCTTACAGTATTTGTCAAAGCAAAGAGAACTGAAGCCTGGCCTGATGACACCACTTCATCATGATGACATCACTTCAGATAGACTGTAAATCACTGAATACCCACTGACTGTGTCATGCTGGAAATAGAAGGTGTAGGGAAGGGAGAAAAACAATTAAATAAATGAATTAAAAAAACAAAAAACTAACCAAACACACACACACACAAAAGAAGACCAAACCAAACCAAAAAAAAAAAAAAAAAAAAAAAAAAAAAGGCAACCAAAAAAACCTCTAGCAAAACCAACAGTTTACAGAGGGCTTAGCCTGGTTTGTTCAACACTAAATAAATCAAGTTTCAGTTGACCATAAGACTTCATGGTTTTCCTACAGAAGCAGCAGAGAGTAACTTAACATGAGATAATCAAATAATCATTATTTCTGACAGGTGACATTTGTAGCAGTCAACTAACAGGTAACAAGTATGCTGAACTTTGGTATTTTTAGCAATATCTAAGGAATAAGTAGTAAAACCTGAGTAACATAACAGCTAAATAAACAAAATTGTTGCATCCTCCTTTGCCTCTCTTGGCTTCTCAATGAGACACCACGAGGCATAAAACGTTTTCACCTTACTCAAATACTACAGAAGTGCAGAGAGTTATTTTCCCTCTGGACCTCTTGGTCAAGTGCCCCTTCTGCTCCATGAATTCAGTGGCTGACCAAGCCATAGGAGAGTAAAGAGCAACTTAGGATAGCTGTAGTAACCAATATGCCAGTGTGAAAAGGGAGAAGACAGAGTTGCTATGCCTTTTTTTTCACTCCTGCAGCTGAGAGAGGAAGGATTATGGTGTCCTGGCCAGGATAAGCAGACATTTGCAACAGCAGGAGCAGAAAAGTTTTGCATTGTCCTACTCTAGGACTGGAATGAAACAAATAATAGGATATGTGAAATAATGAAAAATGTTAAACTCTAGATATGTCTAAAATCAGGGCATGACCCATGGCCTGAGAGGAAATCCAGAACTTCCAGTAGCTTCCTGGATAGGTTTACATGGGCACTGCAATGGTAAAATGGCATAAATGCCTAGAATAGGTGGAAATGAACAGATAGCTAAGAAAAGCAATTTCAGCTAAACTATTCATACACTTTACACCAGAATGTAAATTCCAACAAAGAAAACTTAAACTTTTTCTAGTGCTGACAGCAGGAAAATAGTGCCCCTAACCACTGCCAGGCCTAGTAAGGGCATGAACATGAAGAATAACTGATGCAAGAACATGAACAAACAATTGGATTATTCTGGCAAATGCGTTTATCTCCAGAAAGCTGCCACTTCAAAGAACATGTCCTAGATCTGACAGAGAGATCGTGAAGGCATTGTATGGTGACTGTCCAATTTCAGAAGCTTTTATGCACTGTGCAGGAGTGAAAAAGCAACTGTGCCCAAGTTTCCTCCAAGTAGAAGGGTTCCTTTCCTAAGGAAAAGCTGAGGTTTCTATTTTACAAGTAGGTGCAGAAATGCAAGTGAAGTGTTCTGGTTTGAGCTCTTGCCTGCAGTTTGCTCCCAGCTGGCTTCATTCCAAGCAATATCTTTTATCCCTGATGGAATCACACTGATTCTCTCAGGACAATGGCTTAAACATGGGCCTTCATCCCAGCCAAAAGCCCTAACCAGGAAAATGATTATTTCAGAGCATGCAATAATGAATGTCTGTTTCTCAAATGCTTTGGTTTCATAAAGAAGCTTATAATGAAAGTTCATTCAGTTGAAAATACCACAACCAGCCCTAATACCAAAAATGAAGGTATTTCCTCTTAAATTTGGCAGGGAAACATGCATAGCATAATTACATCAACCCCAAAAGCCAACTACCTGCAGCATTGCTACTTCACTACTCCTGTAAGCAAGAACAGCACAAGCAATGAATGGTGCAAATATTTCTAATTCAAATCACAATGCGTCAATGTCAATTCTGAGAAGGTCTATGTCAAAAAAAAGGGTTCAGATGGCAGATTCAATAGTCCCTATCTTACTGCTGAAGGGAAAATAATAGAAGTGGTCAGTTCTTCACCCACAATATAAATATTCTTGATTCTAAAGTTACTCCTAAAATTTAGTAGCTGGTAGAAAAACTACTTTTAACATTCTGCCTTGTATTAATAAATGCAAAGGTCTGATTTTTAGTAGATGCATTGTGCAACAGAAAGGTAAACATTTGATTATGTCTCAATGACAGAAAACAAAAATATTTTCAGGTTATATCTCATTCAAATAAACAAAAATATTTGCTCAGTATAACAGTTCTGTTCTTTTAACAGGAAACAGAACCCCACCAACATATATTTTAAACCAGAGTTCTTTCAAAGGTGTAAGAAAGTGACACATACTCTGTAGAGACCCAAATGAAACAATTTTTCAAGGTGCTTGGAAAGAAAGTACCTCACTACCTCTTTACCTTTCCTTCAAGAAATAAAGACCAACCAACCAATCATGCTGTAATTTCCTCCCCTGCAGCTGGGGTGACTTTTCACCCACAATTAATTCTACCTCTCTGATCAACCTAAGAGCTTACAATTTCTGGTCTTTCTGAATTAACCCTTCTCTCTGCAACCACAGCATTTTTGAACCCATTAAATTCTTGCATTAGATTGACAACCTGAGGGTGAGAGTCATTTTTAGTCCACAATTCACAGTAATATGCACAGCATGTGCCTGTGGGGCTGCCCAAGTTTTCACATTTGTGGCTAACAAATGTAGTCCATTTTTGTTGTTCATGGATAAATCCTGATTTCATACTCAAGATTGTATTAATTTACCAGACAACTGAGCAAAAAGTTTATCATTGTGAGAGTCAAAAGTTTATCATGTTTGTAGCAGTTTTTAATAATTTCTTAACCCTTTATAAAGCCTTTACAAATGCAACATTAATATTAACCAAAAGATTAAGCCAAGGGTGCATTCAATTATATTTGCTAAATTTGCTACCCTGGCTATTGGCTGTCCATCTTATATGGTTTTAATCCCCTTTGTCAAATAAAACTATGAAGATTTTTCTTTTAATAGAAAAGCATCCAACACTATCAGGAAAACACTTCACACTGAACTTTTCAGCTGAATAGTTGCTTATTCCATAATTGCTTTAGGTTTCAGTATTTACAAGTTCAGCAATGCTATTGTCAGAAAAATACTTAAACAACGAACTTTGTGGTCTTCCATATCAGAGGATTTCCATGTTTATGCACAGTTATTTGTAAACTACCCCTGTCTTGCCAGCTTTACATTCATTCCCCAGTAGCAATTACAGAAAGGAAAAAGAAAAGTGACTGAGAACAACACAACCTCGCAGGCATCTGGTAATTTATGTGACATGTCTCCCCTTCTGAGCACAGTGTTTATATTATCATTCCAATTAGTTTTGCCTAGGCTCTTAAATTCTGTAGACTATGTGGGGCTAGAGATTATTCTGCTAGACAAAGTGAGTAAATTGGAAAACAAATAAAGAGGAGAATATCAAGTTTAAAAATGCAGAGATTAAGAGAGACAAGGTTACTGAGGCAAAAGGATGTCAAGGGAAGAATTACAGTCCCAGACAGTAGCCCCAAAGTAGTTCCTAAAACCTTCTGTCTTACTAAAAAATAACTCTCCATAGTTTGCAGCTGTGTAGAATGCAAAGGTATCATGTTCAAGGCATGAAACTTATTTTCTCTGTAGGCTAAGAAGATGAAGGACCCACTGCAATCTATTTAAATACACAAGATGGGTGGGGACAGAGTATGAAGCAGAAAGTACCAGCATTTAGGAGCATTTCATAGAAATTTGGTGTGTGCTCAGCTCAGTGCAATTCTCATCCCAGACACACACAGAGATCACATTTGTCATCAGATTTCAAAGATGCTCTTTCACTGTGCATGGGACAACATGTCAAACCTAAAGAAGGCAGCAAACTAATGAAAAAGAAAAGGGTTTGAGTTAAGCTGGAGTTTACATGGCTACACCATGCAGATTTGCAGTTATTACCTTCCTACATTACACCCTAGAGCATCACTAATGGACAATAAATATCTTGACTTTTCCTACAGTTGAGTCTTGATACGTGCTATGCCCATTCTGCTGGCTGGCATCCTACTCTGACTGCTACCAGGCTGAAATCTATAGCTTGTGAACAAAACCATGTCCACTCTTTGGTCAGCTAAGTAGAAAAAATTGTTCATTTTCAGTACTGGACAACTGTTATACATCTTATTCTATCAAACTTGTGGCTTGGATTAGAACATCTTGTTCTCTAGCATTTCATTTGGAAAAATCTATTAACGCTATTAATGCCCGTCTTTTCTTCTCTCCAGTCTTCCCTCTTTGAGGCAATTTATCAAGTATCATATACTGAGATAGAATTCATTTTTCAAAACAGATATTCCCCCAAAATCCACCTCTTCTATTCCTTGCTTTCTAACAGTGGACCTTGCTCTCAAGTCCTGCATTTATTGGTGCTAAATTTCCCAAACGAGGTATGTGGTTAAAATTCATAAAACTTCCTAGTGGTTTACATCTGACTTTCTCCAATAGTACCTTTGATATGGGGTGTAGAGTATCTTATAATCACACACTTTGATTTGTGGTAGCTTGTGTTCTTGACAAAGCAGCATCTCCAGTGCAAAGCCTGTAAGATAAATGCCATCCTCTGAGCTTTTTGCTTCTCATCCCTGGGGAAATATCCTGTGGCTAACATTTCATCCTTGTGGGATAGATTTTGTGGTATTTGACCACTTTGCAAGATGTCAGCTACAATGCAGATAAAGTTCACTGATGTTCATACTTTCAGTCCCATTGTGTGCATTCCCAGTCCCCAGTGTCAGATGTTAAGGTCAAAGTTCAGTGGGTGTCTGGCTGCTGAGGGCTATTTGTCCTCTGAACAAAACAATCACCAGCAGGATCTCATGTACCTTGTATCCATCATGTTAGCACTTTTCCAGCAGCCTTATCTCTGCCTCCAGGAAGCTGTGTTTATGATGTTCTTTCATGATCCCAAAGCAACTGTGGTGAAAGATGAGAGAGTCCTTCATGAGGCTGAGCACACAGTGGGGCCCACGGTGAACAGATATGCAGGATGCTGCACAATTTGCTAAGTAGGTTTGTGTCATGAGGCAATTATTCATTTAAAGCTGTCAGAAAACAATAACTTAAATATGTTAGGAGGCTCATTTTTTACAGCTTTGCCAGGGTTGGGGTCGTGTAACCAGAAACTCTTGCAAAGCAGTTTTGCTCACGTTGTTATTGCTGTGTGGACTCTGGGCTTCTATCCCTGAGCAGTGATGCAGCCTCTGAGGAATATCTCATGTTGGCAGGGCCTTACCTGCAGAAAGACTGTGTTAATAGGTTTCCTAGAGTTCTTCACATGTGATTCTTCACATATGGTGTAATTCCCCAGAATTAAACAGTTGTCACTGCAGTAGTATCATTACAGCTGAGAATATCCTTTTATCTTGTCATTCTAGGAAGGAGGTTGTAATTCTGCACTGAAAAGATATTTTCTCATGCTTGTTAGTGGAAGGGACATCTGATTTGGAGAAGGAAACCTCTGAAATACCAGGATTTTAATGGGAAGGACTGCAGCAAATGTGTTATAATCTGGTGGTTTGTTGTCACTGGTAGTTAGATTCTGTTCCTCTCTATCCACTAAAAAGTATTTTAATATCAAGCTAGGCCAATGCCAAGCATATTTTTCACTCAAAAACTTAAAATGTCCTTTTCTATGTTCTTTTTTTCTTTGCATCTGTCACTGTCTCATCATCTCCATATATTCTATCTTCTACATTCATCAATCCCTATCACAATTAACACCGCATACTATAAAAAGTTTTATCATTACAACATACCTAAGATGGGAAAGGGATTATTATTCCCCTTTGTCTAGAGAAGAGATAACAACATGGATTGACAAAGTGGTTTTCTACAAAGGCTTACTGAAGTCTGCAAACATAGAAGGGCTGAACTTCAGTTTTAGGTTACTGGATCATTGAATTATTTTTCTCTCTACCATTTATTTCATGCAGTATTATAATTTCACTGAATACTGAATATAATTTACCAGAAAAAAATCATTGAATGCTTCCACATTTTAGTTGGATTTCAAGTCAGAATAATTCAGACAAAGACCTGCTAAAAAAATCCTTAAAAATTGCATGTAATACAAGGGAGTCTTTTATATTTGAAACTTTGTTGAGAGTGTTCATAACCACGAGATGATAGAAATGTTATTGGAAGTGCATGTATGGAGCACTGACAGTTTAGGAGTATTTGCAACAAGTATTTTGGTTCTAGTCCCTGTCCTCTTCTGCCTCCTTTATAATTTAGGATTTCATCAGTCTTGGTTTAGAAACAGAAGCAACTTCAGGTCATCTTGTGAAGAGGACTGCTTTCACTTTGAAATTTTGTCAACACCTCATTTGTAATGCCTCTGATGATCATCAGGTAGCAGAGTGACTGTTCCTGTCACACCCACATCACTCCACAAGCACTGAAATTCGGGAGACAGGGATCACTGGACTGAAATGTTCACATTACTGCTATTCCTGTGGGAGGAGGTTCACAGTTTCCACACTGATTTTGGTAGCTATGAGCCCAGTATAGAATAGAACAAGATAACCTGCAGCACTGTCACCTGCTAACTACACACACATCTAAACATCTCAGATGGGCACCTTTCAATTAAGTGAAGTTTGCGATGGGGTGGGAGTAAAATACTGTTGAGACTTTGAAATAAAAACTGTCTTCTAGCAATAGAATTTATTCTCTACAAGCATGAAGCCAATTTTTAAATTTTTTAAATAAAAAAAAATTAAAACAGCAATGCAAATCTGAAGACAGGAAGCCCAGGGCTGGGATTTGGTAATACCAGGAGACTCCTGTAAAAGTGATAACCATGAACTGAAACCCACTTTGTTTTGACTTCTAGAAGGAAAGGTCTGTGCCTTATCTCTGGAAGCCCTGTAGGTATATTCTTTTTTTTTTTTTGCTTTTGAACCCCCTATCACTGGCTGAAGAGGAAATTGCTTTTTCAGATCCTGAATAAATTCTGCTCATGAAATCATGCACTGTAAAGCAATAGAAAAGAGTCCCCCTCCCAAAGGTTAAGTGAACTGCTTATATAACATTCACAGACCCCACCAGCCCAGTAAAGGGGTCTCTTAGACCTGGAAATTGTTCCCTCCTATATTTTGTGGCTCTGCAATAGGAGGGTGAACCTTAATAGTGTAACCAAGACATGCACGACTTGCAACCCTTTACTCCTGCCTCTCAAAATCTCTCAAGTATTCATGATTAATTAATCAACATATGCAGTTTGCTATGCAGCACAGGAAGAAAGCCTAAAGCATCACAAACATTTATTTTGCAGTCTGGAGAGTAAAAAGAATGATTATCATTAGGGTTTGAGGTGCATTTGAGATTATAGTGAGGCTGGAGCATTCAATTCTGGTTGCTGTTTCAGAAGAAGAAGGACACTGGTGAGATTGATAAGGTCAACAAAATGATAGTAACTAATTCAAAAGCAAGATGTCAGTGACTGAAGTTATAAAAAAGGGATTAACTTACAAGCAATTTAGGTGGAATGTGTTTTTCAGTATACAAAGGGTAACTGACATACAGGATGAAGTAAATTGGCAAAGTCAGCATCAAATGAGAGAAGAAATCAAGAAGAAATGGGATGACACTTCTAACAAACACAAAGTAAAACAATTCCTGGCACTGGGGGAAAGATGCCATAACAACAGCAGATCACATCCACTTCCAAAGTTGACAAACACAGGATAAAAGAAAAAGTGAAAAGTACAGGGTGCCCTTGTTCTTATGGGAAACACAAAATTACAGATTCAGATTACAAAGCCTGGTAACCAAGCATCTGTGAATTGAGATACAATTTCTAGGCAGAGCAGGTGCTGACAGATGCTAGGGTTCTTTTTACTATTCTATTTTACAACACAGCAGAAGATGTTCATTCTTTTTCTTTTCTGTTGCACTGCCTGCCTGCAGTTGAGAGAAAAGGCTTGTGGAGAGAGAGAGAAAGGATGAGAAGAAACCACTTTTATAATACTGTAGAGAAATAGACTTTGGTATGAGGCATAAACCTCATTTCACAGAATAGCAACCCCTTTAAATCTCAGACACCAAATAAAAGAAGGCTCTGTCATTCTCTTTGGTGGTGATTAACATGTGGCATTGAATATAAAACACACATTTCTATTAAAAGAAGGTAAAGTGGAAAATGTTCCTCAGCACCACAGACCAATGTAAGGATGAAAGCAATTTGTGCAGGTTAACTGTTAAAAAGGAAAGGACAAAAATTTAGAGAAACAGAGAAAACACTCAAACTCTATTGAAAGATATAAAATTTGTTTTGACATATTTGTATTGATTTATCTAACCAAAGGGAGTTAGTCCTTTTGCTACTCCAGCACTGTGCTGTGTTGTGACAGAGAACTTTCATTATTTCCAGAAAGAGTTGGGATTTGAAAAAGAAAATGTGATGGTCAAAGTTTGAAATAAAAAATTATATTACAGGGAACAGCATATGTCACAGGAATCAGGGGAAGCTAAGCCACTGCCAACATTTTGAATAAGATGTAAGAGGTACAATGATAACAATACTTTGGAAGAGCTTGCAAGGCAGAGCAGAGAGAGTGAGAACAGCAGCAGCGGCCCAGAGGAATTTTTGGGAGCAGTGGAGTGTGCTGCAACACCTTTCATGCTGTTTGATGTGAGAAGGCAAGACAATGTTATTAATTTTGAAGCAATCAAAGGTAAATGGATGCAGGTTGGGGTTTACTGCTGTGAGAAAATTCCTACTAAAGGTACAAACCCCAAACCTAAGGAGAAAGTTGCAAAAGGCAGGATTTGTAAAAATAAAAAAAAAAATTAAAAAACCAAAAACATCAGGGAAGACTACCGACATATTTACAAGACCAAGCCCAAAACTCTGCCCCCCCCATGTTGTTTACAGGAGCTTTCCAATTTGCAAAGAGCAAATGAGTATTGGGAAAGATGGATGCTGTATTTAGGCACAAGTGGAAAAACTAATAAAAAAGTAGAAAAACTAATAATATTTCTATCAAGTGCAAAACAGCAAAAGAAGAGAAGTTCCAGAGGGGATGTGCAGCTTGGATGCATCAGCAGTCTGGAGGCAAACAGCACAAGTTTATATATGTTCACTTCTTACTTTGGGATGATCCTGTTTCCTCCAATACCACTTGTATTCTGATTAAAACATGAAGTATTCTGCTGAAAAATACTATAAAATTTCCACAGCATAAATATTATGATTTACAGAGGGACTGTAAAATTCTGCAGGGGAAAAACAAAAAAACAAACAAACAAACAAACCCCCAGTAGAACATAATCATCTGCAGGAAAATCCAATTGGGTTGAAGTTAATCCAATAAAATATGTATCCATGTATTGGAAATGTTATTTTGGGGGGCAGATGTTAAGAAAAGACAAGGAAAGAATGATGTTGCTCTAAGTATGCTGGCCCTAGAGACAAATATAAGCCAAAATAATTTGCAAATACATGCTTGAGGTGATAAAAGAAGTCAGCCTGCTCACAGTAAGATCCTTTCTATACAGTCTATAATTGCAGTTGAGGTTGCTTCTACTAAAGGGGAGCAAGAATTTGTTGAGTTTATTTGCTGTTAAACTGAAAACTGATTTTTTATTTTTTTTCTTTTTTTGTGCTTCAGTCTGGTGGACTTCCTGTATAATTGCCTAGAGAATGATCAAGAAATTCATCCTGGTACAAATGTAGGTTAGGTTGCCCGAAAGTGACAGCTGAATGCAGAACACATCAAAGCTGAGCAGGAGCAGAGAAGACAAGTGACTTTTCTGATGTCATAGGCCAGGTCAGGTACAGCAGCAGGAATAGAATCCTTGCTCTTTGAGCCTTTAACCTCATTCTCTACCTCCCAGACTTCACCGCCTCAAAGGCAGAGCTTTCTACATCTTTCTTTCAGCTATGTCCATGTGCACCTTTGTGCTTGACTTCAGTTGAAACTCGTGGCTTTCAATGGAAGTTCTTATTTTGAAAGGCAGAAGAAGATAATTCTGTCAATGACATCGTGTGCCCCACTTACTGTGTGTGCTATCACTCTGTGCTCATCGAGTCTTACTGCTGCATTAAAAAATCTCAGCTGAAAAATATCGGCAGGACTGCTACATGGCTTTAAAAAAATATTTTTTTGGGTAGTCAAAACAGGAGGATAAAAAAAATAATGACTGAAAAACGCTTTAATAATAATAATTTTAAAAAGGCCCTGCATTCTCTCTGATCAAAACAGGCACCTTGTAGGAAAAAAAA
>VZRZ01001921.1:148406-244882 GCA_013398175.1 Climacteris rufus | reverse complement strand
AAAAAAAAAAAAAAGCAAGCCTTGAGGAAATTAAGAGTGTGGAATTCTTCCAACAGTATCTGGTCCACATACACATAATAAAGGTGAGACACTGGAGCACAGCAAGCCACGACTCAGGGTGGTCAGGCAGATGTGAAGGGGACACAAAACACGGTGCAAGAGTGCCCAGGAACATCCCAGGGCTGATTTGCTGATTTCACAGCAGTGAGAAGCCATGGCCTCAGGGTATGAAGATGCCTTGACAAAGTTGAATCTAGCAGAAAGAATCGCTGCCTTGAGTGATTTGGTAAACTTTGGGTGCTTCAGATTGCTAAGAAAAGTGAAGGTCAAGGGGAGGATCCTGAGATGGGTGGAGTTAACACTGATTGAAACCAGCTAACAACGGGGTGGAGAGGATTCAGGCACCATGAATAGCAGAAATTAGCAGCTAATTGTAACAGACAAACGCCCAGGTCACTTTATTCACTGCTCTGCAATATCCGCCTCAGTAGTTTCCTAATTTAAAGCCAACATGAGATAATCTATTTCTTATTGAAACCAGAAAGAAGCCATGTGCTTAACACAACAGCCAGGATCAGACATTTATGTTCTCTTAGCTCTGCCACGTTTGTTTGTTTTCTTTTTTTTTGTGACCTTGGACAAGCCACAATCTTTCAGTTCCTTATCTCTGAATTGGGGATTATATTCCACTGCTTCACAGAGGGGCTGAGAGATAAACATTTGTTCAGATAATGTAGTGATACCATCTCAGATACAAAAATAAACGAGAGCTTTATTATCTTCAGGGCAAGCATAGAGCCCTTGCATGCATTTGCACTGCATTTACTGCAGCACTGGCTCGGCCCAGAACGAGGTCCTCAGATACTGTCATGATACAGATAATTAATAGTAGAAATGACTATTTCAGTACAAACAATAACTAATAGAGAAATAGAACAGGGGTAGCAGATGATGAAGCCCTTCACACTACAAACTCTTCACAAAATGTCATTTTAAAGAGTAGTTGTCGAATCAAAATGTAAAGTTAAGGTCATTACAAATGCAAGACTGAAAATTATTGCCTTCTGATAGAGTTTTATTAGCCCACTAAAAATAGGCTTCAATCCCAATTCACGATCACCAGCCTGGAAAGTCACAACAGTGGGAGCAAAGCCGTGCTGAACCACGAACCTGCCGGGATTTGTTGAGGTTCGGAGCAGCCAAAAGGACCTGGCCAAATTTGTCTGTCCCATCAAAGGGCACCGTGGCAATTGGCACCTCCTGGCCACTTCAGGGAGACACCCACCACAGATTAGTGATTACCACAACTTCAGGGAGCTATTTCTTTTTCATTTTTAGAAGCACTCCTTGGGTTAGGTGTGGGCCCTCTCAAGAAAAAGTCTCAATGAAGCAGATATATAATAACCTTCATACAAGCAGTTATAAGTGCTGAATTATACACATTAGATCATAAAACCTACAGAAAAAATTGCTCCCTGCAATGAATACATTAATATATGGCCATATTAGTTTCGTCTGCATTCAATTATGCAGGATTTTTGCAAAGAGGGCAGTGAGAAGTTATTTTTCTGGTCACCTGGCCTGATACATGAGTGCTAAATTCACTCTGCACTAAAGGGAAAAAAGATTCAATGTGTGATACCTGTGATTTTCCCAGTGCCTTCTCCCTGACTGAGACAGCTGGGCCTCTCTGCACGGTGGAGATGTGTCCAAAGCACAAGTGACAAAGTTATAAATCACTTTTTTCCCTTCAGCTTACATCCAGCTGAGTCTAACGAGAAGAAAAAAAACTGAGAAAAGTTGTGGGTAATATTGGGGACCTAATCCAGGAGAGCCCTCATTAATGCTATGAAAACATTTGCCCCCTGCTGGTTTTTTTCATTGACTGTATCATTTTTTTCTGTGGGTATTTTCATATTGCTCCGTTAGGGAAGTACAAAAGGACTAGGGCAACAGCTTACATTCACAAAACAATGGATTATGAAGGAAATTAAAGAGATGCTGTGAAGAATAACCTGTTTCTATATCATATTCACATGCAGAACAGCTTAGTGTATCTCTGTATGTAATAGATGTAATTTCTTTGTAATGCCAGTCATACTCTAATATTGTCAACTTAATTTTGGCCATTAATAAGACACGGCATCTGTACAAAAATATTCAAAGATTCAATCTTTTTGTTCAAGGAATCCTATAAATCACAGTGTTCAACCTTTTCAAAAGTGATTACTGTCCATTCTAGTCTAAACATTGTTTTAATCTTTAAAATACTAATATTAGTGTTTGCACAACATCATAAATCAAGTAAGTCAAAACCAGAATGAGGCAGACAGCAGATATTTACTCTGATGACTGAACCTGTCATGATAAATACTAATGCCTCTTCAGCAAACATTGCTATAAATGGGGATAAAAATAAAAGGCAAATCAATTCTGTGCATTTAGCTGAAGACTTCAGGAAAAAGAAATGGGCTGAGGAGACACAGGCTGAGTCGAATGCCCCTATGAATTCAAAAATTTCTCTTCAGCTTTTTTGAAAATACAATGTAAATCATCTTGCAACCCCCTCAAGATTTAGGTGCAAGAATAAGCACCTACAAGTTACTTTTCTGTCTCACTGTTAATTAAAGAGTCTTCAAAGTAGTACCTAACACTCGGAATAAGTCCACTACACACGCTGGAAAAGCTAAAATTATAAGAAAATTATATAAATAGCATGCATATTGATTCCACATAACATAACTCATAGTTTGCTTAAGACTTAATAAAAATACCTTCCTATTAAAATAGAAAAAGACTTTTATGGCAGATTTCGACTTTTATATCCTCTCCACCCTCCATGTCACTTTTTATGGCTTGATCTATGGCTCTAAAAAATTAAATGCTTTCTGCTTTTCCTTGTGAGTCTTATCCAGAAGATCTCCGTGAAGTAAGTTTAAATACATTAGAAAACTATTCTTTTCTTGGTTTTTGTTTTGTTTTTAATGTGAAAACAAATTTTAAAGAAAAAGAAAACTAAAAAGGTTTTGGTTTTGTTTTGGGGATTTTTTTGATAAAGCTCTTTTTCTTGTGGAAAATCTGAGCTGCTTCTTTCATCATTCTTTACAGAAACAGAATTGCAAAGCAATTTTCTGTCTCTTTTTCATCTGGTTATTTGGGAGACAACCTTCTAGTCTGAAAAATCCCTTTCTTCTTCTACTTACTCTCATCCAATGATGGACTTTTAAGAGCAAAAAAAGGACAAATCCATTAGACTTTGCTACACTTTCAGAGAATACACATTTGTTTTATGCAAATATGTGCTATTTTAGACTAATTTGATCTGCATTTAACCCAGTACCGACTTCAGAGTAGTTCTTGGGGTGGAAAGGAGCTTAGATCAGTACCTCTTCTGTCCTAGGTTGCAGGGAAAAAAGTGCTGTTTTCCAGCCTTTAAAATTCAACACCTGTGAGAACTGAAACAGGAGTTGAGAAGCAGAAACCTCTCAAGCTGGGAGTGAAAAGTTGTCTGCAAATAGAAGGAGATGCTGCTGGAGAGTCAACCCCTGTCCTATCAAAGAGTTCACTCAAATTATTCTATTCAGCAAGACATGTAGGGAAAAAGGGGAAAAGAAAAAAAGCAAAAAAGCTGGGCAAGCTTTAATCTTTCTGTGAAAGCAACACAAGTTTCCCCATGTTAAATTAGAAATGGTTGACATTTTAGCTTATATTAATTGCCCATTTTTAGCATTTCATCTAGATTTTTACAAAGCTTTCACATTTAAAGACTCAGCTTCAGCTTTCAAGGTTTGGTCTGTGCAGTCACCAAGGCTGAGCCTTGCTGCTGCTGGGAAAGGGAAACCCAAAGGAGGACTTTCCTTTTTCCTATCAGAGAGTTCACCAGCTCTGCCAATCTCCCAAATTCTTATACTCAGGAAGACATGCAGGGCAAAAAGGGGAAAAGAAAAAATGCAAAAAAGCTGGGCAAGCTTTAATCTTTCTGAGAAAGCAACACAAGTTTCCCAATGTTAAATTAGAAATGGTTGACATTTTAGCTTATATTAATTGCCCATTTTTAGCATTTCATCTAGATTTTTACAAAGCTTTCACATTTAAAGACACAGCTTCAGCTTTTAAGGTTTGATCTGTGCAGTCACCAAGGCTGAGCCTTGCTGCTGCTGGGAAAGGGAAATCCAAAGGAGGAGCCTGGCCAGTGTCTGAGCAGCCCCAGGGAGATTCCTTCACACTGAGGTTGCAAGATTTGGTCAGGAATGAAGCAGCTCCATCTCCCATGCTAAGGAAGAGCTGTACAAAGAAATGAGTCACTGGTTCTGTATCTTGCTTTAGAAATAACCCCGCACATGCCTGAGTGACCTTGCTCATTTGCTGCATTAACTCCTTTAAGCAATCAGCTCTCGCTGGCCCCTGCCCTGCCCTGACTACTCGATTAATCCCCAGGCAATGTGCTCGTGGGACAGCGTGGAGCTGCTGAGCTGTCACCTCCAGCACTCTGCCACATGAATGAAACCTTCACCAGCAAACTCTGCCCCCTTTATATCCTCACCCACTCATCAGCTATTCATACCCTGTCAAAATTGCTCTTGCATTTGCAAATTTTTATTGTAAACTCTCAGATTGGTTGAGGGATCTCTAGGGTGTCATTTATGCTCCACAGTGCATTGTGGAGCTTTTCTTCATCATGTTTTGTTTTTTTTTTTAAGACCCAATCCCTAGAGAGTAAGGTCACAAGACCCACTAACTATTGTGTTTAGCAACACAAAGACAACGCTCTGTTCCTATAAAATTCAGCAAAGCTTTAGCCAGGGAGATTTACATACCAAAATCCCTTGGCAATAGAATTCATCAGCCCCTGGAATTATTGAAAATGAACCAGGGCATGCATTTGTCAGGGTGTGTGCTCCATCCTTTTTTTTTGCCCTGACAGACTTGCTCTATACCAGTTTCATTCTTGTTGTTAGAGAGGGTTCAGAGCAAAATACAGAAAGGAGAGACATTAATTTATGACAGGGAGGGCTGCAAGTGGCTCTTGCTGTTCTCCAAGTCCTGTTTGATGCACTCTGAACTATTCATATCGACAAAGACATTAATATTTTGTGCTATTTTAAGGGTAAAGCAAAGACTCGACTCACTAAAGCTTCTAAGTAATAAAACAAATTAAGTTTTGTTTAATATTACCCTTCTTAGAAAATATTTCAGTGCAAAAATCTTATAGATGGTGGTGAAAAGGCAATTACATGATTTCTAACAGAGTATTGTAAGATTTTAGGACTGGACATTCTTAGAAATGCCTGCACCACAGTCCTATTGTGACAACTGAAACAATTCTTCTAGAATTGGATTAACTGCCCAAATTCTTGTTTCAGAATTTTTAAGTAACTTCACTGCTACTTTCAGTAGCTATGAAACAGTAATTTTTTTAAAGGAAACAGCATTTTTTTTTCTCAGCAGCATAACTTGATGCCTGTGCCATAATTCTGCAAGGTTATTTAACATAGGCAGAAGGAAAATGTTAAAACTGATCTTTAAAAACCAATGAAGGAGATTATTGTTTTCATTAAGACTAACGTAATTGTCAAGAACATAGTTTTGTATTTAATTTCTCATAAGTGTTCTTAGATTGTTGTGTTCATTTCTTGGAAAAAATAATCGTGTAAAAACTCATTATTATGGAGATTATGGAAAATAGATTATGAATTAGGAATTGATAGCTCTATTTTTACTTGAAAATTACTATTAAAATGTTGTCTGCTATCAAGCTTTTTTCCTCAGCAGGTTAATTATCTCATTTAGTCAAGGTTGATACTAGCAAAATTCTCCAAAATAACTGAAAAAGAGACTCAAATCCCGAATAGTTCAACAGCCAGTCAAACTAAAATGGACATATACCACAAAAAGAAAGAAAATAATTCAGACTTGTGCTTCATATTCCAAAATCATTGCCACACACAAAGGCCCACCCAGAAATAAGGACATCCCCTGCAAAAGGCTCCGTACACAAACACCTTCAGAAGCTGTCTTCAGCTGGATATAAATTACCTGCTTATCTGTGTGATAAGTGCTCTGAACAAGTTAGGATTGTCATCACAGAGATATGAGACAGAAGTGTGGGAAGGTAGACAGATATTCTAATTTAATGGAGAAAAATTTAAAAGCATTAGCCAAGACCCCCAGGGCACCTTCCAACCTAGATCCAGGTCTTGGCAGCAGCCAGAGGTGGCTGTGGGGACAAGTCAGTAAAGACACCACCAGTTCTTCCTGCAGATTTTTATTGGCATTGGATGATATTTCCATTTCCCTGCAGCCTCTGTGGGTCCCTCTGAACCACTGGATTTTGGGTTCCAGCACAGAAAGGGCCTTGGGATAGCTCAGTACCAAGCAAGACTCCAAATCCTGTCCTCTTTGCACTCATTTGCTCGTGGGGTTCCCTTAGGAGAGCCAACATGTGCTTAAATGAAACCACATGGTGGCTTTTTCTGCTGTATCTTGTAAAATTCACTAACATGGCATAGAGGAATTAGTTAAAAATGACTTGTGGTTTCATCATTTTCCAAGCTCCACGATGCTTCCTGCTTGGCTTTTTAGAGACCATATGTAGCATTAGTGAACAACCCAAGTTTCCCTGTGTTTAACTCTTTCCTTTACCACCAGCAGACACCTTTTCTCTATAAATAGACTCCCCTTTTAGTGGCAATCTATTGAAGGTGTTTGCATACAGAAAATATGCCAGCCTGTAGACACACTATCCCACTGATTCAATACAGAATGACTATGTGCCTCAAGAATGTGTATACAACTGAAAGACCCAGCACAGCCAGTGTTTAAAATATTTTCTTTTTCTGTTTTTTTTTTTTTTTTTTTTTTTTTTGGCAAAGATTCAATACAAAGCTGCACCTTGTGCATTGAACCTCATCTCTTTCCATGAACCTTTTTTGTTTCAGGGAAATAACCTCACTGATGTCTATGTGCCAACATTAATGATGCTCTTATGACAGTGGAAGTTCACAAATGGAGATGGTTAAGGCAGCAGAGAAGTAATGAGCAATAAATAGTGAAAGAACAAAAAGAAATAAACAGAGATTTTACAGACAAGTGGTTGATTTTCTTTTTTTTGGGAGAGCTGGGCTCCAGCTGTTCTTTGACAAAGTGAATATTTAATGGAATAAAGTTTTGTATTGCAGAATTTGTAATGACAAGACAGTCCTAGAACTTAAAATGCAACTGATCATTATACAGAGATTAATTCTGATGAGTGTGTTTTGGAGATGCCAAATGTAGAAGCAGCACTTTTCACTACAAAAGAAAGGGAATATTTGTGTGCATCTCAAAGATGAGTAATGATGTATTTTTTCCCCCCTGACCTGACAAAAATATTTGTTTTAAAATTAAATTTTGAGAGTCAGGGTCTTTGTTTCCAGAAATGTGAGAATGAAGTGGGGAAGGAGAGGCCCATCATCTCAAACACAAAACCAAAGTATTTCCTTGTACTCTTCCTGTGGAACCTGTCTTTAATTCAGTGGCTTTCAAATTTTAAAACCTGCAAATCCCTAATAATTTTTCAATGAAAAAGGGTACTTCTCTGTACTGAACCCATTACAATAGGGTTGCTTTTCCAAGTTATTGGCTACTAGGGTAAGTCCACATGTCCTTAAAGCTAAATATCTGATTTTAAGATAAACATTTCTTTAGTTTTGAATGCTCAAGCTAATATTAATTATTCTAGGCCCTTGCAACAGAAACTTCTGAACACTTACTGGTATAAAAATCAGAGTGAGGGGGAGGGGAGGAAGGCTCTAACAACCCTGGTTACAGCCAGCTATGTGTAATAAAGTCTTTAATTAAGTAGTGCAAGTGAACTCTATGAGCTCTTTTGGGATGGGAAGGTGGAGAGAGTGGGATTACAACCCACAGCACTAAATCAACACACACAATTACAGGCACATATGGTGCAAGTGGAATTCAGTAGAAGTTTGAGACATCTGAGGCCAAATCAGCCCCACTGCTATAAAGTTATCCCTTTAAAGGATAGCAGCAAAGGTCATGGCAGCTTATGCCAAATATAAAATCGAGAACTAGAGGCAGGAAACAGTGCTCAGATGTTACTGAGCTTTAAACCTGTTTTATGTCTGCTTTGGGCCTTCCATTTGTCCAGACATTGCACACCAAACCTGCTTTGACCACATCAGATACAGCACAGCCTCATTTTTTAACAACCATGAAAACAGCAGTGCAGCTGTGTGCCTTTGCTACATGCTTTATTGTAACAGATCATATTTGTAAAAATTAGTTAGTGGATATTAATAGATTTGTAGCTGCCCTATTCCCATTCTGTCAGGATATTTGCAAATCAATTAGAATTCTTATTTTCCAAGTGTAGCAACAAAATACAAACCTCTTGTTTCAACAAGACAGAATCAAGAAACTGGACACAGTTCCCAGCTGTGCATTGCAGAAAGTCCTGTGTGCAGTGAACAGTGGCTAAAAAGCCCAAAACATCTGGTTTATCAGTCATCTTAAAACAAAATAAAATTTAAAAAATAACACTCCCCCAAGACAGAACCCCTTGCATGTTCAGCATGTGTCTGCAAGTGTTCTACTCTTAAATCAATTCCTGCCAGTATTTTGTAGACAATGAAAAAATCCAAGATAATGAAAACATTGCAAAGATTATAGACCAGTAAAAAAGATGGAGACTGGAGAACTAGAAAAAATTCTACAAACACTATAGAAATGAAGTGCTTTCAGGTTTTTTTGCCCTGTCCATAACATGAATTTGAGGACACAGTTGCATTTTTCCAGTTCCACTCCCTACTGCAGCTTTTGGTGGTTTGTCAGATGTCTGGAAATTCATGTGGGCAGAAGGGCATTTTCTTGCCTTCACTATGAGGTCAGAACCCTGGGAAAAAGGCTGCCCCTATGGTTAAACAAGAAGAAAAATACCAGACTTATTTTCAGCTAAATCTTTGCCTGAATTACATCATTCAGCAGTGATTAGAGAGTCCCAGAGATCCTCAGTGTGTGTGCAAGGCCCAGGCAGACACACACACACCCCATTTTTAGCTGCTGGCACAGAACCACTGCTTTCATCAGGTGAGGAGCTGCTTCCAATTGAGGGGATGTCTTTATCTTAAAGAGATTACTACATGCATTCCTTACCTCATAAACTTCAACCCAGAAGATCAATGGGGTCTTAAGGAGGCTAACCAAAACTTTTCTCAAAATCATCCAATTTCAGCAGGGTAAGACTTTCCACAGCCTAAGGGCAATGGAGGTGGGAAGAGAATTGGCATCAGTTTCCAACTTGCAGAAGCAAATTTTGGCTTTCAAACACACCATTTTCACTGAGAAAATAATACAACTCTGGATTTATTTTACTCATCGTTATCTTCTGCTAGGAACACTTTCTTCCTATAGAAGTTATATTTCTCATATTTTCTGTACCTCATTTGACTTATGAATAAATTCATAAAGATCTTTTTATTAGCAAATTCCTTAACTTTTAGAACAAATGGTATTAAAATCACTCCTACACCTGGGAAAACTGAGGAAATTATTATAATACAATCTTTACGTTTGGTATTGAGGCTACGTTTGCTGCAGGATGACAGATTTCTACTTATGAACTTTGCATACTGGTAATCACTGTTTTCTTAATGTCTGCTGGTATCATCATCGTGACAGACAAACCATATTTCTGCTGGTCCCCAGCAGTCCAACACTGCATTTATCCACTGTACAATACAATATATACATCCAAGGACATAGACAAAAATACAATTTTGAATCAGTGCTGTACCTGAAACCATTTATTCTTTTGTTCAAGGAGTCTGCCAAGAGAATTGATCTTGGGTTCAGAGCAGAATTGCTACGTAACCATTTTATGAATATGTGGTCTGGTAGTGCAGGTATCTTGTTTCCAGTGCTGCTGTGACTGGCCAAGTGTCATTAGGAGAATCTGATTCCAGGGTTTCCCTGCTTTGTCACAGTGGTTGCTCAGGGATGGAAAGCATCCCTAAGTTCATTAAAAGCTGTCTCAAAGGTGTGGGGGGAGATGAGGCCATGGAAAGGGGGTGGGTTAAACCTCCTGGGCTCCCCAGGTGGCTGTAGGCAATAGTCCCCCCAAGAAGGCAAACCACAGGGACAGGGGACAAGGAGAAATTAAAAAGAAGTGGTAAAGCAGAGGGGGAGTGATGCTGGGGTGGACACCAACCAGTCCTTGGTTTGAATTGTAGCTGCTTCTTTGTGCTTCCCTTCTGCATCCATGTTTTACTTCATGGAGGGAATTTAGCGGTTGGTTATCATGAATATTATTTTTTGGGGGGCAGGAGAGCTGGAAACAACCAGGCTGACTAAGGGGTGCTGTGGTAAATCCCAGGGAAGCACAGCCTGTGCACTGGGAACAGCGTGAGTCAGGTCAGGTGCTGAGGTTATTTATTCTGGAGGATGCCAGGGTGAGCTGGAAGCGCAGTTGTCCCTGAGACTGCAACAAATCATCTGATTCAAAAAGTTTGTATTTAAATCCAATGATCTTGAAAAGTCATTGTGCTTAGTACTCCTCCCATTTTTCTGCCTTCTTGTTTAAGGAAAAAATAGCCAAGTGTAAATATATTTAGCAGGCAAGTAGCAAAACATCACCACAAGTGGGCATCTAATAACTAAACTAAAAGTCAAATCAGTACACAGTACTTATAGCACCCAGCCACCTGAAACAGTTGTCTTTCTAATATTAATATGAAGAAAGTGTTGAACATACATAAATTTCATCACTCAGATAAATTTCTGTATCTAATAAAAAATACTTTAGTTGTCATGACTTCTGTTTTGGCAACGTATTACTTTCCACTGTCAAGAACATGAAGGTGAGTTTGGGAAGTTTTGGCTACTGATGTGGTTTAGTTACTATGTTAAAAAGTAATTATTGTCTGATGCTACTACAACTGAAAAAGCAAGCCAGCTTTTCTAAGGCTCGAGTAAATATCAGAGTAAAGCTGGACAAAACAGAATGAAACTGTGATTAACAGGCACTTTGTAGTCTCAGTAAATTAAAAAAAAAACAAAACAAAACAAACTAAACAATCCCAATTTATCTTTTAGTAATATATTGAAGTAATTCCTAATAATTCCCTGTTTCCTTTTACAGGATGGAGTGAGGGTGGTGAAGAGCACAGATCACAGCCAGTACTTATTCCAATACCTTGAATCACAGAGGGGTTGGGATTCACAGAATCAAGTTGTGGTTACTGACACTAAAGCTCTCCTTTACATTGTCCTCTGCAGGGTGCAAGGAGGCTGTAAGGGACAGTGACATTTTGAAATGCAGCACAAATTTAAATGTACACAAACTTTAAAAATCACATATGAACTTTTCCTAAAATACTCCCAAATCCACACTGCTTATTTCATTTCCCTTGTAAAATGAGAAAGAAAAAAAAAAGATAAATTCCTGCTCATTTCAGACAGTCAGAATAATTCCAGCATTTATGCCAGATTCAGGAGGGTGAAAGCATAATTTATTCAATCCTCCACACAGCTAGTTGGAGATTGGTGAGATTTTTGAAAGAGGGGTTAATGCAGGGAGATAAGTTACACATGTCCAGTGCTGGATAGCAAGTTGCTCCTGATTAGTGCTCTTCTGTAATGGTAATGCAGCACAGTCTTCAGGGGATTGCAGCTGATCTCTTTTGAAGATATACAGTGTGCCCCTCCATTGACCCAGTCCCTGAGACTGCACAGCACCCTGACAATGGAGGATGAAAACAAATTTGAAAAGCAATTTTAAGAATTTAGGTTATATTAAGACAATTTCCAGGTAGCACTGTTTTGTTTATGTGTTTGCTTTTAGAAGTGTTGCATTGTTGTATCAATGGTATTGTAATCAATAGTTAGAGTTAAGGGCAAATTTAAATCCCAAATTTCTGGGTTGTTTGCACCCTGATAATTAGAGCAATCACAAGTTTTGACACTGACTGCTTGTTCAGTTGCATGAGTTGAAAGAATCCTTTCCATGAAATCAGAGAAATCAGCAAGATCAGACTGAGCCGTGCCATTCCTCAAAGTTTGTTTGAACTTAACTTCCAAGTTTCAGTGATGGGGACTCTTAATTTAACTCAAACCAAACAACTCTGAGTGAATTAAACAAGTTCATGCTCCCCTCCCACTCCCTCAGCCAAAAGCAGTGGGAAAGAAGCATCCTTAGGGGTCACCTGTGCTCATCAATAAATGGTTATCAGTTGTTAATTTACAGTTCCATATAGCCTCCCCAATTTCTGAGTTTCTCCAAAACACCTGCTGCTTCAAGCTTCATCATCACAACCTCTGCACAGCAGTTAGATGTCAATAAAATGTCCAGAAACATTGTCAGAATATGACATGAAATTTACTAAACTAGATTAGAAAAGCAAAACCTTATAGCTCTTTATAAATCTTCCACAATTCAGGCCCCAACTCAGACATTTGCTTATGAATTATAAACCACCCCTATTTTACACAGCACTTAGTTTTTTTTTTCTGATTGAGAATGAACTCTTGACACATTTGAAACAGGGAGATTTTAAGAAAAAAATTGTGGATCCAAGAGGCTGCAGAGCTTACAGGGTACCAACTATTTGTCTGTTGTGTTTACTCCTGACTAAAATCCTTTCACCCAAGCTGTCTAAGGTCTGTACTCTCACCACCCTTGGCTAGCTCAAGCACACATACATTTGCTGAAGACAGGTTTTGCCTAATCTTTCTTAGAACATCATAACAGCAGCTCCCAAGGAAGCAAGTTTTCCAAGGATTTTGGTGCAGAAGGAGGAATTGCAAACATTATTCTGTTGTAACCCCAAATATCTGCACCTCTATAGGTGCTGCTGCCCTGAAGAGCTTTGTGTGTTCTGTTCTGAGTGGAGGTGGCCAGAGCCCAGCTCAAATCCACAAGCAGGGATGCAGTTTGGCAAGGACAATTCCAGCACTGAAGGATTGTGTGCTGGTGACTGCTGTGCAGCCAACCCACCTGTCAGGACACAGAGAAATGGCTTAAAATAAAGAACCCCTGGTGTAAATCACATATTGTTGAAAGGAGGCCTTAATCACCTGCCTGCAGCTCCACAAGGCACTGAGATAGTTGATTTCAGACTTATTTACTGAGTTCCTTTCACCTTTTCCCCCTTCATTAATTTGCTGGGAAATGCTAAGTGGATAGAAGGGAGCCTGTTGTCTGAAGAGCAGATGTTATTGTAAGCACTGCTGATTCTGATAGCCTTCCCCTGTACTTTTCTGCTGAAATGAGACCTTCCCACACATGCACACACTCTGCACGATGAACAGAGCAGTCATGGCTCTATCTTTGTATTATTCACCACCAGGATGTATTTACTCAGTGTTCTACCAGCTGCATGTTTTAGACCAGCTGATTGGTTTTGAGCCCTCTCTCTCTCATCCTTATCCTGGGAGATTTGACCATGGGTGCAGACACAAAGACTTTACAGCTTAAAGCTCCGTTAATCAGGTGGTTTATCTTTGCTTGCTCAGCTCTGGTTAGGGGCAGTTGGGGGAGAGAGTTTGGAAGAAATTGGATACATTAAGGCATAGGGGCACTTTCCACTCAGTTTTCCAGACACATTATTTTGGCATTGTCCACCAGTTTGGGGAAGGTTGCATTTTCTGATTGTTTGATGCTTTTTTTCTGTCCTGGATTAAGAAGGTTCAAAGCCAAAAAGAAAAGAGAGAATGGAATGAAAACAGGTGGGGGGGCTGTGAAAAATAACATTGCTGTGAAGCTGGGATAATAAACAGTGACCCATGATGATCATTACTGAGCAGCTACAAAAGCACTGGGAGAAAGGGAAACATCCCTCAGCTGCAATAGAATCTGTAAGTGACTGGTCCTACAGCAGCTGAACATCCACTCAAATGGCTGGGAAATCAGCAGGGCTTGAGGGAGCCCAGACATGCATGGGGGTTTTGCTGTTAAAAATCCTGATATCCTCTCAGCAGCAATGGCAGGAACATGTCTGAAGGTGCAGAGCATCTGTTCAGGTCCCTTTCCTAAAGCTGGCTGCAGTCTCAGCACAGAGAACATTTCACTTTTCCCCCCAGGTACTTCCTGCCTGATACAGGATGCTGCCTCCCACAGCAATAAAGGAAATGATAGCCTCCCATATATATCCAAGTAATAATAAAATAAGAAGTAGGTAATAATAACCAGAGCCATATGAAATATGCACTTCACACACCAAAATTAAACTGGAGAAATGGCTAAGCAGGAAAGGTCAGGGCTCATAAACTGAACATAATCTCCTGTGCTTTACGCCTCCCTCCCCAAAAGCAAATTAAAATTTAATGATTTTTGGAAGCTCTGACTGCTAAATACCATTTGCAGCCTTCTGTATGAATGACAGCATAACCCTAAGGCCAGTGAGAGTGGCCAAGACTGTGTGCTTTCACACACAATGTGTGGAATTTTTCCCTAATGTACAGAACATACAGCCCCAGCAGTCCTGATGGGATGATGCAAGCAGTGAGGACTGAAAGCTCTGGTCAGAGCTCAGGAGACCAAGATGACAGAGGGAACCTCATCACTGCCTATCAGTATCTGAAGGGAGGGTGTCAGGAGGATGGAGCCAAACAATGGGACAAGAGGACTGGGCAGGAACTGAGGCCTAGGTGTTTCCTCCTGAACAGGAGGCAGAACATCTTCCCTGTGAAGTGACCAAGCCCTCAACAGATCACCCAGAGAGGGTGAGGATTTTCCCTCCCTGGGGATATTCCAGAACTGGCTGGACACAATCCTGTGCTCTGGGAGGGCCCTGCTGGAGCAGGGAAGTTGGACAAGATGCTCCACTGTGGTCCCTTCCAGCCTGACCCATCCTGTGATCTCCACCGCTCTACTGCTGACAGTGCTGTGAAAAATCTCTCTGGAGCAGAAGACAAAGGTGCTGTGTTCACTTTACATAAAATTAAACATCCACACTGACTGTAATATGTTGGGAAATGAGGCTTAAATTATTCAGCAAAGGTAATTTATTGATATATGTCACAGACTGCAAACCTCTGCTTCAGAACAGAGATATGCTTTTTATTTTCTTTTTATTTACTTTTTCGCACTACTACTCTATTGACTTGAGTATGTCACATTCTGAACTCTATTCAGTATCCATAATTTCGGATGATGGAAGAAACTGAAGAGCTAAAGTGGTTTTTAAGATATTTCTTCAGCTTCAGCTGAAGTTTTTTAGTCTTTGTATAAACACCAAGAAATTACAGGTCCTAAGCTGGGAAAAAAACCAGTAGCAGCACAAAATTAATGTGAACCCCAACAAGAAAATGTTCAGGTCTAATGTGGCTGGGATAAAGTAAAGGAGCTTAGCCTGAAATACAGTAGACACTGTACCTAAGTCAAACCATAGGTGACTCCTTATACCTGCCAAATATTTCACTCATGTTCATCCTCACTGCTAAATAAACAATCAAAATTGGCAGCAGATTTTTAAAGGGTTGTTGATGGCTTATTCAGTTACTTGAACTGGTTATTTTGTTTACATATTTGTTCAAATCTTGATTGTATTCAAATAGAATAAATTAAAAAATGCAAACTAACAGTATTTTAAAATTGTTTCTTTTCAGACAAAACTGGAAGAGTTAAAGCTTTCTTAAAGATATTCTGCACTGACTCAGATGCATTAAATAAATTTGCATGAAAAAGGGATGGGTTTTTTTTATTGCTTTTTAAGCACACAAAATCATGGCATTCACATTAGAGGACAAAATGTCAAACAAATTTCAACTTTTATGATAAACAAATATTATTTGTACTGTCTACCTGTACATCACCATTCATTTAAAAACAATCTGCAATGATGAATCTTTCTTGTTTTCCAGAAGCTGAAATTAGGTCTTACACAGTCAGCAGAAAAGTCTGGACTAAAACTTGTTCCCAGCTCATCCTACTGTGATTGTTAGACACACTGGGAATTAGAATCAGTTTTTGTACTATGTGTTGTTTAGAAGTATGGGAAAAGTGACTGGCAGAGCACAAGAAAGGCAGTGGAGATGTATAAATAAAAAAAAAAGCAAGCCCTTTCTGATGTGAGACCATGGTGATGACAATTGCAGAACAAGCCTCTCTTTACACAAATCAGATCATCTCGAGGTCATTACCACACTTGCAAAACCTTTGAGCATCCCTGACTTTTCACAGCTTTTGTGCTCGCCCATCTGTCATTGCCTCCTTGTCTTCCTCACACGGCACCAGAATGAATGCAAGGGAAACCAGCAGGGTAATTAACGGGGCTGCTGTCTCGGGAGGTGCCCCCTTTTGTGCAGTGCAGCTCTAATGTATTCTTTACAGACACACACTACAGCCAGGAGCATTCCTGGGCTGCCACTGCCTCAGCCCAAGCTGCACACTTGCTGGGTTTACAGAAACATTGAATTCGAAAGAGAAATAAAAACAAAAGGATGAGGAGACTCGTGCCATGAAGACAAATGGATTTTGTAGGAGGAGTGGTTATCATTTAGCCTTCCAGCCTACACACATTCTGATAAACCCACAAATAAATGAGAAGTTCCACAAGAAACTCCAGAAGCTGCTTGCTGGAAATTGCTGTACCTGCTATTTTCAACGGAGGCAATGGAAATACCATCCTTCTTTAGAATTGCTCCTCTCTGTTAGCTCCTCTTGAAAAATTTTACTTGCTCAAATTGTAGCAGAGCACCAAACTTAATTTGTCTACATGGCAAACACCTCTTTAGAGATGGAACCTATCAGAGTTCAGGGAGTTGCAGATATTCCCTTCATTCCCCTCTTCTCTGCTGGCACAGAAAGGAGCCTGGGTCCATCTCAGCAGCCTACCTTGGCAGAACCACGAGCATCCTGAATCACTCTGCTCCTCAGCTCTGCCACAACCATTAATTACAGCCCCTGCCCTGGTTACCATTGTCACAGTAATTAACTGCAACCTGCCCCTCCCAGGCACAAGGATGTGTGTGCTCTCCCCTCATCACACCTTCCACAGAAATTTCTGATGTTTTGAGCTGTGGCAATAACGTGGGTTTTGCTGCTGAAAGTCTCCAACATTTGTTTTCTGTTTGCTCACACCTGCCTGAGGGGCTGGTGCCTGTGCCATGGCATCAGCAAGCATTCTCAAAGATGTCAAAAGACAGGCTGAAAACACCATGAACAGAAAAGAAACCTCTCCAAATTCCCACTTTTCCCAGTATTTGTAACTTGCTGTTGATCCACGTGAGTCATATTCAATGAGATCCTTAATCTTGAGAAACAAATCCTGCATTATTCTCACATTTTATACTTCTGGCAATTTCAGCTTTTGCTAGTGCTCTGAGTTGGACCTACAGTCTCCGAGTTATTTTCTCCTTTTGACTGCACAATCCTTTCTCACTGATATCTTGGCAAAGGCACATTTATACCTACGTGGATGTGCACTGGGAGTTTTGCAGCCCATTGCTGAGGTAGCTTTCTGCCCTCTCAAAATATTATAAGTTTCAGAATCACACAATCAAGGGTAGGCACTGAATTAAAAATTCATGCTGAAGGCAAGATGCTGGATTTCTTGAGTTTGAGAATGGATGAGGAATAGTCCTGCCTCCCTGATTTTTACTTGTGGTTTTGGGGAAAAATATAATTGATGGTGATAGGCTCAGATTAGACACATCTGACGGTTAATTTCATTTGATTCAGAACTTGAGTATAATTTTCATTTACAAATCCAGGAGGGATATTTTTTGGTGTTGAAGGATATGTAAAACTGCTAATAACTTTCTGGAGATAAAGAGATTTGGAGATTTCATCAGGATTTTACAGAACTAAAATGAGGCCATTTTCTCTCTATTTGGCACTTATATGAAGGATACTCTGCCTTCAGACAGCTAAATTTCAGGTCCACATATTAATTATAGAGATAGACCCCAAATTCAATATCCTAAACTGCTCTAAGCAGCCTTTCTGTCTCTGTGTTGACAACTTGGGAGCCTGATTTTCAGTCATAGACAACTAAAAGTGCATTTCAGTGCATAGCGTTAGAAATTGGTTCAAATAAATAAAATGTATGACATCACTTCTCTGCTTCACACGTACCATAATAAATATAAATATAACAAATATAATAAATAATAAACAAATAAATATAATTCACATGTACCATAATAAATATAAATCTGTGATTTATGCCATATAAGCCTTCACAGCTACCTACCGGTAATGCAGCTAAAGCAAATGTAAAACCTCGAGGTTTGAGTGCTAAAGTTAGAAATTATTGACTTAAATATTTGTGTACAAGTCTCCCAAACAAGTCCTGTGGGTCATTCTGATGTTGGCCACATAAAAGAACTAGTGCTGAAATTCTTTAGTTCTTATACAAATTACACTGATTGCATCTACCCTGACATAACCCACAATTGCTTTATTTCTTTCTTTACTGAGCTTTTGTCTCCACTTTCTTACATTTTGTACCATTATTTCACAATCTTTGCTTTGGGGGTTTGGATTTTTTTTTTTGTTTTGTTTTTCATTTTGATTTTCATAGGGGGTTTTTTGGGTGTTTTTTTTTTGGGGGGGTGGTTTATGGGACTGGGTAGCTGATGAACATTCTCTTCAAACAGGTTTTGCTCACAGTAAGGGCAGCTATTATGATGCATTTTGAGAGTGTAAAAGAAACATAAAACACAAATACACCCAGCAATTTTTAGCTGGTCAGGATTTGACAGAGGGGAGGTTAGGAACGGGATGTAGTTCAACTTAAGCTCTAATGATATTGCCAGTTGAAGCTACCTAAAGCAGAAAGATTCAGTGTTTGTCCCCGTGGAGAATCACACTGACAGTTCTTGGCAATCAGACAGAGACAAAGCAAGAAGTGCCAACAAGCCCAGTTCCCACCTTGCCTGAGACAGTCCCCTGACACTGCCCTGTTTCTGTGTTCCCCCTATTAAATTATTCTTGTCTAGGCTGCTTCTATCACAGATCTCTGTAACAGTTCCCATCTTTCAGAGCAAGATTGCTTATCCTGTTGCCTCTCTCTCTTTCACAGATGTCTAAACCCATAGACACCTGTTCTATATCTATCAGGGCCTTCCTGTGGAGACCTAATCTATCTGTCATTGGCAATCTGCAGAACAGCCATGAAAGGCAGGAGCTATCCTGCCAAATGCAGCCTACCCTGGCTAGCTGGGGCCATGGGAACATTGAATTCCTAGCGTTAATTTAATTTAATTTTTAATTATAATTTAATTTCTAACATTAACAAACAGGCCAATGACGTTATTTGTAGCCATATGAAAATGCATGAGGTATAGATATGCAATACTTCATAGTTATGGCAGCACACATCTGCTCTGGCATGGAGTGGCACAGAGAGAGCAGAAAAGCAGTGGGTGCTACACAGAGCCCTGAGCTCTGCCCTCTGCCTTTAAACACTGACCACACATCCCATTAAAGCAATACCGTAAATGTCAGTCAAGGCATAATTAGTGTCTGCAAAGGTACTTCCTGGCAATAATTGATTTCTTAATCCAGATCCAAATCTGCTCTACTGATATTCTTTAATGACTTTCTGAAGTCAGTGATAACAAATTGGATAAGAAAAGATGTTTTCGTCAGTCTGGAGGATTCACAGGAGACACAAAGGCTGAGTTAACGTGGTGGTGTTGCCAGGAGTGACTGAGCAAACAGTGTTTGCAATTACAATTCACCCCCCTAACTTCATTTCCAGCAAAGCAGCAGCACTTTAACTTTAATTATGGCTGCCCCAGAGTGAAACAGGGAGGGAAAAATTGCTTTCCATCACTTATTTGTTCTTTTGTCTTTCACACTTCTCGGCAAACTCCATCATGTAATTAAACTCTAAAGGCTATTTGCTGACAACCTGTGGTCAAAACCTAACAGAAGATGATAATGATGCTCGAGTCAGGTTCCCTCCTTCCTACAGTGCCACTTTCTGCCAAAGTGCTTCCCTTGCACAAATTACTGCACATCAAAAATCAGATCATTTGGAAGCAGGGTGTGACGTGAATGCAGCTGGCAAGCTTTGTAAGCCTGCCATTACAATTGCTTAATGAGGAACTGCATTGATAGCCTGCTTCTCCCACACCTTACATTCATGCAAGGGAAAGGATAAATTCAGACAGTAGAGTGGCTGGAAAACACTGGTGTCTCATTTCAAAATTCTACTCAAATTCAGTCTTAAGAGTAATAGGCTGCTGTGGCCTCTAATTTCAATAAAAGCAGTAGATAGCATGGGGAGGGAGGTCTGGGCTCCCTGAAGAAAGGTAAACACCAGAACTGTTTCAGACATCATGGGAAAAAAACTGAATTACAAAGATTTGGGAATCTTAGCATCATAAAAAGCATTCCCAAGATTATTTCATATTGCTTGCCAGCTTATATCTGCACACTGCAATATACCAACATATAAACTGATTTTTCTTCTACTATTGACAAATCCAGTAAATGAGAAAGAGACTCTTGAAGAACATTTTACAGTGAGAAAAGCTTGCTAAACTTCCACTCTTTGAGCAAATTAAGACAAGGAACACAGTCCTGTCATTTTAACAGTCTTCTAGTCCTACTTGTCTGCCTCTCTGTGGTTTATCAGTCTAGAAAATGCCCACTGAGTGCCAGCACTTACTGGTGGACGAAGCAACAGGCAGGAGAGACAGAGGCTCCAAGCTGGAGAAGATCTGGCTGCTGTTTGGATGAGATGCAACCCTGTGGAGGGAAAAAGGAGCGTTCTCCTCCCCTCCCTTTAAAGGAAACACCTGATGCAGTTCCTGGCAGGTGTACGGTGCTGGGGCCAGGATGCAGCAAAACTGGGAGAGCCTTGTGAGGACTGGGCTGTGCAGGCAGAAAGCCAAGTGCCAGAGGTGACAAAACAAGAGACCCACAGGACTAGTGCATGTGTTTCTGCAAGTCAGAAAGATGCTGGGCAAAAAGTGAGCATGGAGGAAAGAAATGCCCCAGGAATGTGGGGAATATTTGCTCTCCTGCTTTGTGGCTTGCTTTGTCTCACCCCAGCATCTCTGGGCTCCTGCTCTGGGAACAAGGGTTCCTTGTTCCAGTTTCTGCTCTAAATATGACTTCAAAGCTAGAAAAAGCTTGCTGATCACCCTTGGTGAGCTCACTTTGAAGAAAAGACTCACACCAGGCCTTCAGGAGATCATAAATACTTCTCTTCAAACCAAACTGGGTGGTTGTATCCGCTCCCTGTACCATTGGCAGAGGAGGAGCAGGCAACCTGAGGATGCCATCCTTGCAGCCCATCCATCCCTTAGTCTGGAAGGGGGCTGAGGCTGATGCAGGATGGCTATAACTGATGGTTGCAACTCTCCTTTCCTAATCAGTCCTGCTTGTGATGCTTTTCTCCACTCAGGCTGGAATGACTGGATGATTAGGGGGTGTCCCTGTACCATGCAGACTGATGGAGAGATGCCAGAACCAGTGCAGGTGCTGCAAACATCACTGCTATGGCCCTGAGGGCAGTCAGACTTTGCCTCTCTAGCTGTTTAACATCCCAGTCCACGTGATTTTTTCCTCCATTTATGAACAGTCCCTCTGTTGCCAGCATCTGGGTTTCAAATTCATACATCATTGTTTTGCCTGTAGTTTTCTTTAGGCTTTGACATGTTAGTGAACCTAATGTCAATTAAAGTGCTGGGAATGTCAGCATTTTAATTTTCTGGGAAGCTGCTGGGTTCTTAACACATTCTAATCTTGAATTTCAGCTTTTTTTTTTTTTTTCCAGGCCTAGACCTTTCCTAAGTACACACAGACAAAAGCTCCAAATTATCCTGTGGTTTGGTGATTCTGAGCAAAATGTGCCCTGGGGCTTAGCCTGAGGACATCAACTCATTTTCTTTAGTGACCCGAGACAGATAACTAGAAGCTGGGTTTCCAAAGGTGAAAGGCTGCTGTCACTAAGCCACTGCAGCAACTTAATTGAATGTTTTCTCCCAGCTCTAGCAGCAAAGGCTGCTTTTACTATTTGTTCAATGTTAGGATTAGGATGGAGTATTTGCCTGACTTGTCTTCGAACAAAAACTGTAGAAGAAAAAAAAAAAGATGTTTGCAATTACTTATTGAGTGCCATCCTGACATATCCAAGGGTCATTTGCACAGCCTACCCATCACTCTAGGTTAAAACTCATTTCTGCTTTGGTAAATCACACCCAGGATGGCTTTGTTGCATGTTGTAACCTGTCCCACATCCACAGATCATAAAACATCTAAATTAAATAGCACAAATTCCATAGTGCCTTTTCTTTTTTTCCTGCAGAGCTCTTGCATATTTTGTTGGGTTTTTTCCTATTATTTTCTTCCCAATCAAAGCCAAATATAAAGGCTTAATTCATAATATTTTCCTTCCATTAGGTTTCTGCATTTAGCTGAGGGGGGAGCCTGGAGAAGGAGTCACCAGGATGTTCATTAATTTCCCAGTAGGGCTATGCAGACCAGCTCACAGCCTAAACCTGATCACATTTGCTTTTCTTCCCCACCCCTTCACATGCACACCCTCATAATGGAGATGGAGGAGAGATAATAAGAGAGGGAACAGGCAGCTCTTCACCATTTGTGAAACTAATGAGCCCCTTCATTTAGTCTCATTATAAATATGCCACCTCTGGCACCAGGCTTTGGTTCTGTTCCTAGCTACATCAACATCAATTTTGAGGCACACTGATGCATCACTAACAAACACGACAGCCAAATCTCTTCCTTTTCAGCATTTTTTTTTTTCGTGGTACTCTCTGAGACCTTCCCTTCTTCATTGCTCCCCCTCTGAGAGGCATGGAAGCTAGATTGGAAAGTAATGAGACTATTAATTAGAGCTTCTCTAAAGGAAACCTATCCTGGCTGGGTGTTGTCTCTGTCTCAGTCTTTGTTCTGTGAGATTAACACTTGTTTACACAGATTAATACAATAAATTAATATCTCCAGCTAGGGAAAAAAAAAAGTCAGCCTGAGTAAAAAGCCTGATTATTCTTGAGGTGGACAGCTGAGGTTCTTCTTGTGGAGACACAACTATTTTGTCTTCCTTGCACCCTTTTTCTTTGCAAACCATGTGTTAGGGGAGCTGCTGAGGGCAGCAAGGGACAGGCACAGAAATGTTATGTAGGCTGCTCACCAATTCTGGCTGTTCACACACTACCCAGGCCACAGGGGTGGGACTCTGTTTTCTCAGCAATTTAGAGGTCTTGCTGAAGTGAGTTTGTGATCTCCTGTCTGAGGAAATGCATCCCTCTGGTGAGATTTCATGGTTGTACCACAGGAATTGAGGGCTGAGCAGATAATGGCTGATTTTAGCTCAATTAATTTCTCCGTTGTGAAGCGAAAATGTGATCACGGAGCACATGAACAATGCAACACCAGGTTGTGTTCCACTGTCATGGATCAATCAAGTTGTTGATTGGATCATTACTGTTTATATTTTGCTTTTTTGATCTAAAAAATCCCTAAATCAAAGCTGATTTACTGGCTGCCAAATATCTTAGAGACACCTTTCTGTGATATCAGTGGGGTGGTATATTTAACTAGCTGAACTTTTAAGACTAAGATCTTTTAACCTGCATTATCTCAAGTAGAATTATATTATTTTAATTTCTCTGTCAGCAACCACTAAAGTGCTCTAGCTGAACTCCAGAAAGACAATTCTTTTAAAGCTTAAAAAAAACCCACCCTGGAAGCCACTGCCTTGAAATTTCCCAAAATGTTAAAAGATTATTTTTCTGAATGATCAATACTTTTCCAGGTAACTTTATGTGTATATCTCTTTTTTTCTTTAAATTAGGCAACATATACTGAAAGTTTGTTTTTGAATAAAAACAGATCTCCTCAAACAGAAACAAATACAACTGCTGAAATAAATATCATTAAAATTGTCCTGTTATTAAAAGCAGCAGTTAAATATACCCAAAACAGAAATTTCAAAATTAAAGAGAAAATAATGGTCAATAAAAGGAATAAATTCATTAGGTCAAAATTAATTCTTGCATTCAAAAATTTGGCACACTAGCACAAAGTTTCAGTTGTTTTAATGGAGTCTTACTGTCAGACTTGTGAAAGTCTCTCCTGCCTGTAAAAAATGACAAATGGCAAGTGGCAGATATACTTTGGCAGAAGGATTCTTCCTTTCATCTTCTAAATACAGGCTGGATCTAAAATCCTGGCCTGGATGCAGCAGTCCCAGCCCAACACTACCTCAATATCTCAAATTCTCTTTCCTGAAGGAAACCTGCAAAAATATTGACAAATATATCTGATTGGTAACCTTCTGGTTTAGGCATAATCTGGATTTAGAGCAGGATATGGAACTGAAAAAGAAATATTCTTTGTGATAATGAAGCAAAGAGCTTTGCTTTCTCATTCTCCTGGACCTCTCCAACACTCAGGTCTACTGAGCATGATATGCTGCTGCCTCACAGAACAGAGAGAAATGTTGTTTCTTCCTCAAAAGATGCACCCAAGCATGCAGCTTCCCTCCCTTTGTTACTCATTTGTGGGACTGAGGAAGAAGAAAGGATCTTTCAGGTGTTTCTTTTAGGCACCTGGGTGTGGTATGCAGCCAGATAACATCGACACACCCAGCAAATATAAACACAAACACTGACCAAGCCCTGGGATGGGGAAGAGCTGGCAGCTGAATGCAGCCAGAATAGAGAATATTTGTGAAGTTCACTGTTGGTCATTCAGCTTTAGGGTCTGCTGGACTGTTTCTGGTCAAAGCTTTCAAGAGGAACATCTCATGGTGGTGCTAGCATGCTCAAATAGCCAGGATGATGATCTCACCTTCATGATTCACAGTCTTGTTACCTTCTGGCTGAACTACCTCAATAGAACACGTGTTGGAAAATTGCTTTCTGTTTTTCCTGCATCTCCACTGTGAGCTAGCACATGCCAAAGGATACAGCTTGTGTTTTTTAAAAAAATTTAAAGGTACTCTGTAGGATCTGCTGCAGGGCCTTCCACTTTGATTGGTTCTGGATTGAAAATTCATTTATTTTGCTTGACATCAGTACCAAACTCCCCAGCTACTTTCCCATAAAAATCTAATGAGAAGCAACATGAAGGGAAGAGGCTGTTTTGTTATTCCTGGTAGCCCCAGTCTGTGTCCTGCATGCTGGAAGGACATTGTAGATTAAAAACCTTCTGCTTCCTTGTCCTTGAGCTAAGCAGAGAAAAATCCCACTGTATATGTGACAGGTTAAAAAGCTTAATATTTTCCAAAAAAATTTGCTATCATTCCAGCAGCTCTGATCACAAGTTTTACAGACAGCTTTCCAGACAGCACAAAACTGTGAATCTCCTGCCCTGAGACCTGCACTGCTTCCACCCAGATCTTGAGGCTTGCACCTGCCTTCCCATCTTAATAACTGATGGGAAATCTCACGTCCTGTCAGCAGGAAATATTGAGATAATTGTTAACCACTGAAATCTTTACACTTTGGCATTATTCCCTTCTTTCTGTTTTTAGATTTCTTGCACCCATTGGTAAAAAAACCAAACCTTTGGCAACAAGAAATTTCACTCCATCATTGACAAGTATCAAAAGTGTCACAGAGAATAAGAAACAAAGTGTTTTCATAACAAAACAAAACTGAAAATTTCTTACCCCTGACTACTTTTTTTCTTGGTTCTTTTTTGTGACCTTTATCACCAAATGTAGATCTTCAAACCAGTTTGTCAGACACGTACTGAAGATTGGCATGGAGCCATAGAATATCTTTGTATCAGACAAAATAATACAAAGAAACCTGAAAGCAGTCCAGCTCAAAGCTCCACAAATAAAAGGAATAGTGAAAGAAGGGGATATTAGGTGGTCTGGCTGAAAATAAAAGGGTTTTTTTTATTTCTCTAAAATCCTCCAATTCAATTTATTTAAGCAGAAAAAATCTAGTCTGTACTTGGCTACTAAGCCCATAGATATTTAGCTGTAGAACACTTTACAACATCTATTTCACTTGACAGAAGCCATAAAACTTTCCTAACTTCCTTAACAAACTTAAAAACTACAATAAAATCCCCCAAACCAGAATTATTGCCAAGAAACCAATAAGCCACTTTCCTGACATAGCAGGAAAAAATTCAATAAAAGCCTCAGCTAAACCTAAGCAGGCTACTGTGCCCATAGCACAGAAAGAAGCCCAAAATGAGCAAAATCTAAAGCCTACCAGTCTGAAGGAAGAACTCTTCTCCAGCCCCAAATTTGACAGTTTTATTGCATGAAGTGGATAAAAAATAGCAGTCAGTGTATGAAATGGTAAAGTTTGAGGAGTATTGGGAAGTTCCATCCTTTCATCCTGTCTCTGTAAGCTCTTCCAGGGGATCAGAGGAGCCTGGGGAGAAAAGTGTTCCAAGGATATGAGGGAGGAAGTAGCAATGAGGGAGGAATCTCCTGGAAACCTTGAAAGATGGGACATTAGCAAACAAACAGCATGCAAAGAACAATCCCTACAGTTTCAAATCCTTTTAACAACTGAATTTCTTCTTCCACTCTCAAGAACTCCAGCCCAAAATGGCTCATATTCCTCTAAACATAGACGTCATCCTTCTGGTTATTAGAAACCTTCTAATTTTGAGTCTAAATTTATTCATTACTCCTTGGTAATTAGCTATTTTTTAACTGTCTCTTCTTCCTTAGTGGTAATTATCGTTCAGCCCTAGATGCATTTACCAACATCTGTTCACTCAGCTTTCTTCTGGCTGTTTTCATAACCAAGTTCTCTTTTCATAAGAGAGGTAATTCATTCACTTCATCATCCCATGAAGTTTCTTTTCTGCATCTCTTTTCCTCACATTTTCTGTTCTTCAGAAAGCATGACCAGAACTACATGCACTCTGATTTTATTCTATATTTTCCCATATATTTCACAATTGCACTTATGTATCTTGAACACTATGAAAACCACATGCTTTGTCCTTGTATTTTTTTTTTTTTGGAGATGCCTGTCAGAAAGGTCAAACCCACCTAAATGTGTGGTATCTTTCTAAACAGACTCCTTAACCAATTTTGAATCTGAAATATTAATTTATTAGAAGAAGAGAACGTAAATAATGTATGTATGTATATCTGGGCACCTATCTCCAAATTATCCTCATTAAGCAGTGAATGAGGGGATTTGGATTTTTTAATGAAAAGGCCTCTCTTGTCCATAGTGGAATAATTAACTGACTTAAAACCAAGTTGCTGACAATGATTTCAATTATCAGCCTCATTAACAGGGTAAGGTTATGGCTTCAGGTTGGAATAGTCAGCAAAGAGGGTTACTAGGATAAAACAGAGTGTGCACATAGTTTAGTTGTCTATGTGTGCAAAATAAAGGTCAGGAGGGCAGAAAGTCCAGCAAAAATTTGTCACAGAGCTCAGTAATAAAATTATAGGATGCATCTTGCTTGTGAAGATAACTTGATTTACTATACAAGTGAATTTTTCCCCCCATTTTTAGAACTATCTGAAGGGCAATTATTGTATTCTAACTTTTATCTGAAATTGCTTTGGACTTGTGAATTTCCCCCAGATTTACCTGTAATTGCCTGAGTCTCTGGTATTCAACAGCTTGGAAATTCCATTTTCAAAAATGAAATGGCAAAGTCTCTTCATGCAGAAGAAAAGACAGACTTTCAGTACCATAAAGGAAGGTTTAGTTTCTATAAATACTGGCCTATTTCCCATTCAGCTGAACATGTCTGCAGTGTGGGATGCATCTCCCTGCAGCAGATAATTCAGACAGTGTCACAGAGGTTTCAGATTTCCTATTGGAAATTGCCAATCAACAGATTTTACACCGAGCTCATTTTTTGTCAGTGGCACATCATTCCAGGATGACAAATTACAGGATGATATTTAGTACTATGTCATAGATTCTGGCAAAAAACTTCTGCAGCTTTGGGTGGGCTGAGTCCAAGCTTCAATGGATACCAAATGTTTTGATATTTATCCCCCCTATAAGAAGATATTTGTTTCACAGCTAGACAGGTTCCATGGCACAGCCCTAATAAACATGGAAATAGAAGTGATCCAGCCCCACACAGGAAAACTCCCAAATGCACTTAGGAGGTTTGAACTTTTCAAGGGTATGATCAAAGCTGAGTGGAGTGAATGGAAATGCTCATATTGACATCAATGGGCTCTGGAAGAGGCTTGATGTGTTGACAGCCAGAGAGATGCTCTGAAACCATCTGAAAATAAATTCAAAGTCTCATAGGCCACTGTGGCAAAGAGATACCATTGCTTCATTCTCTTCCATGTCAGAAAATTATCTCTGAGCTGTCAGAGTCGGTTTCTCATTTCAGTGTCTGTGTTTCTAGCCCATCTCTCACCAAATGGCTTTCCTTTTGTGTGTATGACAATTGATTAACAATAAAAAGCAACAGGGTCATAAAAGTAGCACACTTTGCATCTATAATATGAAATTTTCTTGCACATAGCCAAGTATTATCTTCTTCAAATGATATTCATCACACAACAGAAAAAGCTGAGACAAATCAGTCCCTGCTAACATGGGACTCATGTACTTCAGCATCCCCTTACCCAGACTTAGCATCAGTGACAAAATTTTAACTTTCCCCTGAGCTGTAATCCACCTTAAAAGCAGCAGCCTCATTCCAATCGATTTGGTGAGATGAATGTTATTTACACTTCAGTTTGCACCTTTTCCCAAGATTTCATAAAAGAATAAATCCACACTTCCAGGCACGGCTGTGCATGAGGAAGTCTGGGGCTGTTAAGAAGAAGTGTTAGACACGTATGGGAATGTATTAGGAAGGGTCACACCTCCATCTTAAGATTTTTAAGTGACAGCAAGAGCATAAAAGACAGCAGGATGGCAAAGAGAGATTCATTGCATGTGGTTTTTTTCTTCTTTATAACCAGGGTTTTTAAATTGTTAAGCATCGCTCTTCAGCAACCTAGATAGATCATGCTGTCTAGGTGCACCTACATAAATAAGACAAATAAAGCTTTGATGAAATAAATCCTTTAAATTAAATATATCATTTCCATGCCACGTATGCTGAGGCCAGGGAACACCTCATGACAAATGTGTTTTCAAAACAGGGGTTGGTAAAAGCAGAGTTGGGTGTTTTTCCTGGTAAAAATTCTTCAGAGCAGCCAGGTGAAACTGAGAACACTCTTTCCAAAGATTAGGGTTAGGAAAAAATTCTGAGACATCTACTCCAAAATAGAGCAGTGCATTGTACCACTTTTAAAGCTAACACTTCCCTATTTTAGCTTGTCTTCTCTCTCATCCAAGTGTCAGGAGTTTCCCCAGCCATCAGAAAAGGAACACAGAAAATGTCATTGCTGAGATCTCTCCAAATTGATTTGCTCATGGGTCCTGCAAGCAAACCCAAAGGGATGAATCTGTTCTCTGGTCTTCAGCAGCATCTGCTGCAACACTTTAATCAGTTCATGGCCTTCTTGGCTTGGCCTGATCCTCCAGAGAGCTGAGTTGGAGGAGATATCTGCTCAAACTCTCATGTTCAGTGCTCTTGGTTCTGCTGGAAGTCCCACTGCCATCTCTGGTTGGCTCTACCAGAAGATTCCTTCAAGAGAGCTACCAGATAGTCTTGGCTTTGCCTTTGCCTTTGTGACAGCAAAACAGTGTAAACTGTCAGCACTTAACAAAGAATCTGACTTCACTGGGAACCAAGCTGTTATTTTTTCTTACAGGTTTGGGAATTCACATGGCTGTGGTCTCCTGGTTGAAATGATCTGACAATGCTGTAAGGGCCAGTCCTCCTCTCACCATATACCAGTGCAGTCTGTGCTTCAAATCAGTTGTCTTAAAAATCAGCATGACTCAAACTCTAAACTGCAGAAGAAAATTACAGCAGTGGCCTGATCCTTGTCTGGTATAACTGGGATGTGTTTGGGGATGGCTGAGGGTTTGCCACACTGAGAAATGGTGACATAGTCCAGGCTGGGGTGAAGAATGACATTTGTCCTTGTTTCAAATGAGTTACCAAAGGATTCAAATGTGTTTTTGAAAACTTTAAAGCCTTGAAACTATTTCCACTAGTCAAACAGCCCCCTTCTAATCTTTCCAGAATTTTCACACCAATTCTTCCTTGCTTTCATAAAGGGAAAATCAGTTTGGGTTGTCAGGGCTTACAAGAATCAAAGAGCAGAAGAAAGCCCAGTTCTGGATGATGCCTGACCTGACAATGTTAATCTTTCCTGGATGCTCACTTTTCTGCACCATGACCCTGTAAAGTCAGGAGGTCTCACCCAGATTGGCCAGAGTCACACAGTGCTTTGGGAAATTTTATTTGTTTATTTGTTTCTTTTATTTGGGAAATTTTTTATTTGTTTTGCTTTTGGCTATGAGTTTGAAAAGAATGGATTCAAAAGCACAGGCATATTTTATAGGTTCACCTTTTTCTCATTCACTCTTTGTTTTAAAAAAGTTCTGGAAGAAAGCAAATGGATTTCCAGTACCACCACAGTGGCTCAGTTCTGTCTGCTCACACAGCATCACAAATCAAGTAAGAGTTGTCCTGTGGAAGGCAGAGCTAACAAGAGGAGACTATTTATAGCATCAAAGTGAGTTTAACAAATGGATCATAGCTAAGGCAGTATGACAGCCCTGCTGGCTAATTAATAGAGACACCAAAGGTGATTTTGCAGCAGAGCCAGAATCCCCACTATGCTGGGCCTTCAGATGAGGCAGATTCTGTTGTGTTAAGCAACCAGAAAAAGCATCCCAAATATACCCCAAAGCTGGCCCATAACTGCTCTAACTTATCCTGCTCTGAGACAGATAATAAAAGGTTTTCTTGTTTTGTTTGGTTTCACTCTTTGTTTATCCTAGCATTAATCAGAAATCTTACTGCTTTCACTCTTTCCCTCTTTTTCTTATGACTGATAACTGCTGAGCTGGACCATGGGGGACTGGATTGAAGCCTCCAGGTAAAGAACAGGACAGAGACTCCTCTCTTTAGGGTGACAGGTGACAACATTGGCACAAAAGTGGGACAGAAATCAATACCAGAATCAGAACTTGAGATTTTTCTCCCATCACACCATGTGATTATGGCTAAGCCGTGTCCACTCTTGTGCTCTAAGGGTGTACAGATTTTTGAATAGTTGGCATGAATAACTGAAAATATACTCTTTAGTCTATTTTAATATTTTATATTTTAATATTTAACATCTTCATATTTATATTAAAAAGGCTCTTTGTTAATCTCTCCCTGAATTATCTTTTTTAAGAATATTGAATAAAATTCTCTGGAATTTCATTTTATAGCAAACAATTTTATGAACACAGAATTTTTCCACAAATAAACTTGCTGTGCCTGCAAGACAGTCTCTCCATGTTCTCTTATCCTTTGAATTCCTATTAAATTTGGCTGAACCCACAGGAATTTAAAAAGACTTTTTTTTTTCTATAGGCCCTCCTGTTTCAGGAAGTCCTCAGCTCTCCATTGCTGAGCTTCTCTTTGGAAATTATTATCTCAGAAGCTGCTCCCCAGGGAAATTACTGCAATCCAATCACCACAAATGTAAATTAAATCAGCATCCAATATAGCCACAGTGGTTTGTGCTTCTCCCCACTCCTTTCTCCCTTTAAGAAATGTAATTCTGCAACCCCTGGAATAAATTCTACTCCCCTCCTCCCATAAGGATGTAGCTGCAATGGTCTGAGAGAAGATATAGTCTGTAGGAAATCACAATAATCCAAAATGAGGAAAGGGATAGCTGGGTAGGAGAGGAAGGAACAATGAAGAAAGTTGAAACTCTCTGGAATTTAAGATATCAAGAACAAAAGTACGTGGGCTAGCCAAAATTGTCACTTTGAACTCAAACCTTGCCCGAGAACAAATTCAGTTCCCTGTGGCAAATACGTGCTGGCAAGTCTGATAATTCAGAGGGCAAATAAAAGAGTGCAATGCCTTCAGAATGTGTCCCAAGCCACTAACTGGTCTGCATCATGTGTCTGTAGGAAACGAGTGCTAGAACAAATTACTCTGAGTGCCTTTTAAGGTTATTTAACAAGTATTGGGTAATATGTAAGATAATGATGTGTCTTCAAAATAAAAGGTCGACTGATGTCCACATAACTTGTAATGATGAAAACTGGGATTATTAAGAAATGTCATATTTAACATTTAAAAAATTACTCTCTACCACTTTTCATGGAAAAAAAAAATGTTCTGCTTGGTATCAAGAATCATCTTCCTCAAAAAATGAATGCTGTTCAAATAGTTGCTACAAATCTTGAGACAATCTCCACATCAGTTACATCTCAGTATTTTGGATTTGAATATGCAGGGTTTAAAACTCCAGTCACCAAACATAGCATGATCTTACTCTTATGCCAGTTATAAACCTTTGATTTATTCACATTGTGTCAAAGTGCATGATTATTTATTATTAAAATTGTTAATAATAACTAATCTTAAACATTTAAACAAGAGCCTAGTGTACCCAGTGATATAAAGAACTGATAAAAATTAATTTCTTCATTGTCCTGAAAAACCCTGTAAATCTAAAAAGATGTATTAAAATACTGGATTGTTCTTTCTCAAATGCAAATACACAGACAGACACACACATTAATATACTTCTGCTCAGCAAGACTACAATTGTCCTTCTAAATGTATATTAGAAAGGAATGGTAAGTATTATACCAAATATATTTCTTGAGTGGTAAGAAAATATTTAGCTACATTTAGCATGAGTAGCTGAATATGTGAAGGAATCATCCAGCAATTTATATTGACAGCCAATGCTGGGGTCCCAGCATAGCACAGTTAGTGGGTATAGGGTTTTTTGTCTTGGAATAAAGATGCAACACAGCTGGGCCATAAAAAAACCCCTTTTATTATGTAGGCAGAATAGGCTTTGATGCATTTCCAGTTTTTTAATTCTGTCTTTCTGAAGCTTGGAGTTTTCTAAGTATCACTGGTCACTACCATGTTGTTTCTGAGCAACCTTCCCCAATCTCAGAAAGGAAAGATTCTTTGTAGAAAGAATTTATGCATAGCTCTGTTTTACTCTCATGAAATGACTGCAAAATCTGAACATTTTAGAGGTAGAAAAGACAAGTGAATCAGTTCAGCTGTTACACAATTTCTGGCATCTAGTGCAGCTCAGAGAAAAAATCAGGGACAATTCTGTCAGTTGTAAACAGAGGCAGAAAGAGTAAAATAGAGTTAAAAAGTGCTCTTAAGTATGCAGCTGTATTCCAATGGATGGCATCATCCAAGGAGTGATAGAGGCACAGATTGGTCGTGTAATGTAAGCAATTAGTTCTGGCAGCTACAAAAGAACTGGTGAAGCAGAAAAATCAGTCTCAAGAACTAATCTGTATCTGCACAATAGCAGTGTCTTGATAACACATCTGAAACATGGCAGTTCAAACAGACAGGGCAGAGGAGCTGTGTGGATGCCTCAGAGAGCTGTCACCCACTAATGACTCTGAGAGCCAGGTGGAGGCAGGGAATTATCATTTGGAAAAAATAAAAGGGAATACAGACAAACCACCTACCTCTAAAAAAAATTAAAATTTGAAAATAAAAAATTAAAAATTAGGTCAGAAAAAAAAATCGCTGAAATTTCAATTTTACACAGCAGTTTTCCCACAGAAAACTGCTTGTTATTCATTAGTAAATATAAAGTTCTGTATGCACTCACTGACTCTGGCTCTGACTCCACAAATCACCTATATATATATATATATTTAAGTTTGCACAGATTCCCCATTCAAAAAACATAATTGCGAATTAAACTTGTCCAAATAATTATGTTTTTCTGTGCTTTTACAGTACCTAGAGTTCTCACTCTGAACTCCTTTGTGGACTTGCTGGTGTCTGTACAGGTTGAGCTCATGCTGCTTCGTGGGACATTAATAGGATCTCTTCCTTTGTTCAGCTAAATATTTCTCCCAGAAATAAATATCACATCCTGGACACGCTTCTTATAATATCAGACCAAAACTTGGCCAAAGGTGTTGTAAGGTTTTAGAAAGAAAACTGTGGGAGGAAGAACAGAATCACGAATTAAAAGTAGATAAATCTTGCTGCTTTAACAAAGCAATCTAAAAAAGGGCAGGTATTTTTACAAGTCTTTAGCAGGGGAGTATTGTTCAGGTCCTGATATACACATTGTGAAAGTTATTTTTAAAAGCCATGCATCTAAGTTTCCCAATATAACTTGCTCAGGATTTTTTACAAGATAGGAATTTTTAAAGGTCTACTAGTTTGAAATTCCAACAGAAGTTGTAATTGTACAAAGTAAAATGTATGACTGTGGATGGCAAAAGCTTTTAGGAACCTATCTGAACTTTATCTTTAGTTTATAATAGTTAAACTGGAAAGACAGAAAAGGAAAACTTCAGATTATTTGATCCAGTGGATCATTCTTGTTTCAAAAGTAGCTCAGTTCAGCCTTAGGCTATGGATCTCTGAGTAGGATTTATAGAAAAGCTAAAAAGCTCTCTTCTCTCTGCTACCAACCAGAAAGAGGAAAAAGCCTTGTAAAAAGTGTCAGACCAAAGCACAAAACCCCTATTCAGATTTATTCCAAGAACCATCACAGCTTCTCCTCATGTACCTCCTACCTTTTCCAGTTTGAGTATCTTAGCAAGGTATGCAATGAACAACTACAGGATGGAACAACTTAAAATTCAGTCGTGATGGGACATCACAGCATCATTTCATGCAGTAACTTCAGTGAGGGAAGCAAAATGTTGGTTCATGTGACAGTGACATCCCAAAGCATGTGTCAGAGTGCCTCAAAGCCAGCCCATGTCACACAAGGGATGCTTGCTCACATAAAGCAGCACTGGAGGAGTTCCAGAGTCCTCCCACCGTGATGGCACCTCAGGGGGATGAACAGAGGTCAGAAACAGCACTGACCTAAGCCCCCCAAGGATGGGGGCAGTGGGTGACCCCTGGGCCCTGGGGAGGTCTGAGTGTGCTGCTCTGTCCCAAAGGGGAGCCTGAGTGTGCACCCACCTTGGCTCCTGTGCTGCCAGCCCCTGTGCCTTCCAGAGCTTCCTGCTTTGACACACACAGAGTTACTGCAGAATAGCAGGAATTACATTAAATTATGGATGCTTTCTTTTCTCACCTAGATTAGTAGCCTTCTTGCAAAAAAAGCACTTCTGTAAATGTCAGGATGCGCTGGAATCAATTGTAGTACATACCCTTTAAATAAAACAACAAAGTAATTCCTAAGAGCCATGGTATTTCAAGACATCCAGAGTAAACAGAAAATTTTGTTGGTGCTTGGGCTTATTCTCGGGTGATCCAACAAGAGAGAAATACAAGAAAAATCTGTGGTTGTAGCAGAGGCATTGCTGGGAGGGGATTTTACTGTGTGTGTATTCTGCTCTCCATGGAAAGAGAAGATAAAGCCAAGTGTGGTTTCCTAAAAATGTGTGACCAGTGGATTATTTCCTGCTTAATAAAACACAACTAAATGCATCTAAGCTTCTCCAGATGGATATCATTTATGAACTGGGGAAAAGATAAAATTAATAGGAACTTCAAAGATGTGCTGAAAAGTTTCCTGATTGAATATTATCTGACCTCCAAATGGTCTTCCTCTGCATTTCCTGGAGCAATTTGGCTATTAGTCAACCCATTCCTTCCACAGAAATGCAGATGACAAGTTTATAAATATCTGATTCAGAGCTGGAATTTAAACTTCACTTTGATTTAAACGCTGTTCAACAAGGTGACATGTTTTTCAGGGACCAGATTCCCTGGCAAAAGAGGGAGGACATGCTCTTTACACTTGGGGTTTTTCCAGCACAGCCAAATATTTGTTATCCCTGATACCAGACAGAGGGATTGCTTGGCCATAGCACACTGCTTTTGTTAGGGCAGGAGTTCTTTTGTAGATAAAAGTCTGCAGACTGCCCTGGTGACCAAGCTATAAATGTATTTATCATACTTAGACTGGCTCACACACTGCAGCTCAGAGCAGAACTACAACACAGAGATCCAGGCACTGCTCTGTCCCAAACTCAAGGGGACTCAAAGGATTCAGAATGACTTCTCCACACTGTTTCTTCCATCCTTGGTGTCTATATTAGACAAACCTCTCTTTTTCAGGTTTTCCCTGAAAAAAAAGTATCATATCCTTGGGAGGGCTTCACTCTGCTGATGAACTTCCCTACTCCAAGTTTTCTCCTGCTTCAGTAATATCTCTCTCAAAACACAAACCTGCTGGGAGAAGCTCATATCTGCACATCCCAGGAAGCTCTTCAAGCTCATCATGCTCTGAGTTGGCACTTCACAGAACAGAGGAGGGAGAGTGAGCAACAGCCTGGGTTAGACAGAATTTCATGAAAATAAGTGATACATTCTGTGTACATTCTGAAGGAGTTTTACGAACATGTGTCAAAACACTTCAGTGATAACAGTGATTGTTATTCCTTTAGCTAAACTGGAGCTTTTACTGCTGTAAGGAGAATTCCAGGAACATACCTGCTGTCCCACAGCTGCACACTCCACACCAAGCAGACCTTGCAGGGCAAATTCAGGGCTTCTGCTGCAGGAGAACACGGGAGGCTGCAGGGCACCAGGAAAGCCGCCCAAACACAGAGTGCCCGAGCACACACAGGATGAAAACACAGCATGAGCAGTGAGGCTTCAACACCACCAGTGCCAGCAATTGCCAAGTGTTGCCAAAAAATTACCAACTCTGAGTCACAGAATGACTGCAGAAGAATCAAAGACCTTGCAAACAGGGCATTCCCACTTTGGGCTGTAAGCAAGGAGAAGAGGCAGTAGAAACAGGAGGGATCTCTGATCTGCATAGTACATTCTGTGTATTTAGTTAAAGATTTGTCAGATAATTAATTCATTGAATTTTAAGGGGTCATACTATTCTCTCTGGAAGTTGAGATTAATTTACATCCCAAAGCATTTAGCTGTGTTTGCTGAGCTAGTTTGAACACATAGCACTTTGCAATGCCTTCACATATCCATAGAGGGAATTTTCAAAGACAATTTGGTGATATCCTGTAAAACCTACACAGTGCTGTGGGAAGCCCAGCTACTGCAGGATATGGCACTGAAATCCTGCCATAAAATGTGTGGAACAAGCTTTCCTCAATCACATTGTTCTTTTATGTGTCCACAAAGGCATCCACACTGACTGTGCTCGAATAAATGCAGTTTTTGAGAGGATGAAGTTGGTCAGTGTTGTCAAGCTGCTGCAGATGTTTAAACTCTGAAATGGGTCATGAGGCCACACAACTGCACAGGAGCACAAAGCCACAGATTTTGCTTTGCATGCAATAGTGCAATACAGAGAGTGGGCAAAGCAGCTGCAGAAACTAGATTATCTTTAAAGGTCCTTTCCACTTCAAACCATTCCATGATTCAATGAAGGATTTCTTTGCAGAGGTTACCATTTATTATCTAGAATGCTTCAATGAAAATAATATGAAAAAATAATAAAAAATTCTAGTTAATCTATGAGGGCACTCTCAGAGCAAACAGATCTAGATACCCTGGTTAATTTTTGCAGTAATTTTGTTTTCAATTGGAGTGTATATATTATTAAAATTAATATTAAATCTATACAAAATGCTTCCATCCACAACAAAATTAATTTTTGGGCTGTATTCACGAGTTCTTTGCACACATCCTTCTTTTCCAGAATTCAGTCCGTCAAAAGGGAAATTATGTTCTCTTGCAAAAGACATTGGTTGTCATCTCAGGAAGAGCATCAGTTCTCTTACCTATTCTTAGGCAGAAAAAGTACAAATTACAATACCTTGAACCAGTTACTCCAGAAAACCCCTCTAAGTTTTAAAAACTAAGTTCCTACAAAAAGGATTTTTTAAATTGCTCATTACAAATAAAATTTTCAGACTCAGAGTACAGTGACATTTTAAATCTCCATGTGTGTAATACAACATCTGTACTTTTTGTTAAAATATATTTTGGAAGATCTATATCATAACAAGCTCCAGAATCCTATTTTTTCCCACTGATGCTTTGGCCTACCACTTGTCTACACACTAAGTTATCAATACCATGCAACAAATTAGCTAAAAATATGTATCTACCATGAGAAAACAGTAATGCAGTGTCTAAAGCATTAGAAATACACTCTGCAGGCAGAAAAGGTTGTCCTGACCTATAATTACACAAACATTTTATTTGTTGCTGAGTTCTATGTTGAGATCACAGCAACACCACCAGCCAAGCTGGGGGCACTGCACTGGCACCATACCCCTACTTTCTGACAAATAATGAGAGTGCAAATACTATTAATTCAACTACACAGGTCATTATGATGAAAAATTTATTTGTAGATACCCCCTTGATTAATGACTGATGCCTGCTTAATCTAAAACATATCCAATAGGAAAACAACTGCAGTCAATGAGAGGTACCTGACACTGGAGAGAGCACCATTTATCACTCCAATGAATGGTCCATGGCATTGTTCTCTGTGCATGCAAACAGACACAAACACTGCCACAACCTCCCTGGAATAATGAAGTATCTGGGAAAAACACAAAAGGACAGAAAACTCATGAGGCATGTAGTGTAGGTATTTGCATAGACAGTAGACAAAGGCAGCTGTGAGGAAGAGAGAGACAGAAGACATGCTGGCTGGAAAGAAACCTGCTCTGCTCTCTTCTGCTGTACTCTGTGGCATTTTAGCAGTTGCCAGAATTGTCAGTGCTTTTTGTTTCAGTGCACTTCCCCAATTTCCTCAAGTGTTTGGAGCTGCAGTTCACCTGGACAGATTTACAAAGAGCATATTCCTTGTGTTACAATTGCGCATATCTGTGCCTCTCTGGAAGAATTATAAAGGTATGATCTATAAAAAAAAGCACTATATTTTGCACTCCGCACCAAGCTATGTTATATTAAGTCCAGTCCTTCAAAACTTTTCCAAGTATTTAAGTAGTCCTGAAGCTGGGAGTAGAGCCTTTGCTGAGTGGCTCACAGGTAAAAGATCATATAAATGTTCCACCCAACCCAGGAGAAGCAGAAAGTGCAGCATGAAAGGAGCCCTGGCCCTCCTCTTGTACCACTCCACAATCCTCCTCTGCAGAAACCTCACCCATTTTCATGCAGGTGCTCAGCCTGTCATGTAAGGTTGGCCCAGAAGGTTCAGATGTAGCCCCAAGGTTATTTAGAGTTATGTACACAGGGCAGGCCCTCTTATGAAACAAACCATGGGATGATTTCACTGAGAAAACTTTTCTTTTGTAGCAATTCTACTAATGAAGCCTAACAATTTGGTGGAGTCTCCCTTCAATATGCACATAGCTACCTTGAACTCCTAATCAGCTCTGGGAGCAGATGCAATTTTCTATTCAGAACGGAAGGTCCAACCTATTGACATCCACCAGGGCCCTGCCAGCAGCAAGGGCACATTGTCCCTCCAGCTATGACATTCCTCTTTTGTAATGAAAAGGGCAACCCCCAGCACCCTGCCAGTCCTCAGCAGAACCAGGGCCAAGGTTCCTCCTTGCCAAAGCATCTTCTGGGAGCCTCCTGACTGGCTCTGGGCCAGCAGCCGCCTCCACAGCCTGGGAGGGAGGAAAAGGTGGGAGATGGGGAAGGCTCTCAGCAAGTAAAACATATTTTAAAATGTACCAGCCTTGCACTGGTGGCAGATGCCTCTCACTGCAGAACACCCAACCACTGGTTTGTAAGCACTTTGGAGAAAATCTGCCTGGAAATTCAGAATGATCAGCTGATGCTTTGCCCTAGATAGAAATGTGCTAGAATTTAATTTCTATCATGTTGCATTTTTAAATGTAACATTTAAGCTATTTAAAGAAAAAATATTACACTATTTCAAGGTTTTCTAGAGATGGTTGAAATATCTAATTTTAAAATAACCCTGAATTTTGTGGTAGTCCTTTCAGGGAAAAAAAAAAAACAACTTTCCTTTTTGCTATATTACCAGCCAAACATTTCTCTTATAGAAATAAGTGATTAAAGAAAAGCAAACTGCGGAATAACTAGGAGATTTTTTTTTTTTTTATTCTTGGGTACTTACTCAACAGAAAGAGATGATGAGAATACTAACTAGAGGGAAATTGAATAAAATTTACAAAAATAAACTAAAATTAAGGAAGAGCTTTTCAATTCCAAATGCACAAAGAAGAAAAGAACATGCACCTGCAGTAGCTCCAGTGATCTGCAGCTTTACAAAGCACAACATAAATTACTGTGTAAAATCTATGAAGCTGTCACAAGACTCTGGCTTCTGAAGTAGCTGCCACAGAAACTCAACAACAGTTACTAGAGCAGGGAAGGAAAATTAGAAAAATCAATATGGTGTTGACTCAAAATAAAGACTTCTTGCCAAAAAAATAAACAGCAAAAAAAAAAATCACTGGACTGGGAATCATAAGAAAGACTTTTTTATTTATGGAGGTTATTTAGGAACAATAAATATAAATAAAACAATAGAAAGACAGCTAAAAACAACCATACCTTAAGAGAAGAAGGAAACAAAAGCTTGTGCTGATTGTAGATTTTCAAGGGTTTTGCAATGCTTAATTAATCAGTAGTTTCCTGACTTCTTAAGCCCATGGACTGCCTGTAAAATAAAAATCCTAGTGGTGAAAACCCCATGAGAACACCTATGTTACTGAGTGGCACAGAACTTGCTACAAATATACAGAACTTTGGAGAGACATCTGCAATAAAGTCCATGAAAGGGTCCTGCAGGTGCCATGACCTACATTCACCAGAAATTTGGTGCATTAAAAGGTTAAATTATTTGGTAAGCCCAGGTTCTGACTGCACAGAATGTGGCCAGGCAAGCAGAACCCACTCTTTGAGAGGGAACATTTAATTTACACTCCTGGGTTGTTAAGACCCAGGAGGGACCCCAGGGATAAGAGAAATTAGAGTTCTACGCTATGTGGTCTCTGAATATTCAATAACCAGAGTACCTGACTTCTTAAAAATAAGAATGGATTGACCCTGCATCTCAACACAACAGTGAAATATCAGTAACTTCTGTGTTTGGAGTCTAGCACACAATTTTTAGTGTTTCCCAGCCATTTTTTACAAATGACCACTGGTTCCCTACCATTGTTCTGAGCTGCAGCAGGAGCTCTATGGGAAAGAAAGTTGGGTAATGGCTGAAGAATGAGACTTTTTGAAGTGGTTTGCAGACTACTTCTAGAACATTATAGTGCTGAAAATAGATCCTTATCTGCCCTCCAGTTCACAGGGCCAGGTGATATGAACTCTTTGTAATAAAAGGTAGGAGAACCCCTAAGGATATGAGTTTGCTGGGAAATAACGACAGAGAAGAAAGAAGCTGTTAGAGTGAAAGATGGGGAGCATGAAAGGGAAGAAATGAAAGAAAAAAAGAATGAAATATTTTCAGAAACTGACATGAGGGCCAAGAAGGGGAAAAGAAGGAAAGGAAACTGAAAGCTACTGAGTGACCTTTACTCTTAGCATGGAAAATAAATGTTTCCTTTTATAGTTTCCTGTTAAAATAAGACCGGTAAGGGATCATGAATCTTTATACAATTTTATGGTTTCCCTTTCAGTGAACCATTTCAGTTTTACACACAATTTTATAATGTAACTGCATAAGAAACTAAGCTTACCTTTACAATGCCATGATGACAGCCTGTGAAGCTGCAACTACAGACAAGCACACATTTCTTTCTGAGCAAAAAAAAAAATAAAAATCTGTAACTTTTTTAATTAACAAAAAAAAAAAAAAAAAACCTGCTTTGAAATGGAACTGAAATGATATTTCCTAACAGCTTAATAATGAAATCAAAACAGAAAGCAGAATACCCCCCACAACCATACATGCACACAGCTGTAATCACTATTTTTTAGCAGACATTGTGCCTTTGATCTTTCTGGCCCTTTTCCATCTTCTAGACAGTCCAATCCCAAAGGAATCATTGCCTACCAGATACTTCTCCATCCCTCACTGGCCCTGAGCTGCCTGTCCCTGCAGCAGTGGCACATGGAGCACACAGCAGGGTCCTGCTGGGACGAGGAAGGCAATACCCACAGACTCTGTGGGAGTTGTTCTCCCCCTGGAAACAGGCCACTCACTTCCCAGCAGGCCATAAAAGCTGCTGGAAAAGAGGGTGGGCACACCACAAGTGGTCTCTCCCCACTGTACAGCAGGGATTGCATCGGTGTGCTGGTCCTGAGCAGGCTCACAGGACCCTGGTCCTCACTAAACCCTTCCTTGTGGAGCACCTTCACTGACACTGGGTAAGCAGGACCAGTTCAGGGTATAGCTCATAGATAACAGCTTTCAGAAGATCAGGAGATTTTTCTTTTTCCATGCAGTTTGCTGGTGCCAAGATCCAAACTCTAATGCTAGCCCATCAGTACAGGAGCTTTGAACAGACCTTGACTGCTCCTCTAACCTGGCATGTAGGTCCCAGTTCTGATACCAAGGCATCTTTAGTTCTTTCCCTGAAAATACTTCCCCTGGCTGCTGGAGATGGCTGTTTTCTCTCACCAGCTTTGCAGTGAATGAGAGGGCTCAGATGCCCCTCAGCACTGATTTGGTTTATAATCTTCACTGCATTAAAATACCTTTCATGTCTGTGTTGGCTTCTTCAGCAGTCTGACATCCCTCTGCAGGCAGCAAGGCAGAGAGGGAAGAGTCATATTCTGTCTTTACTTATGATTTCAAATATTCTGGTCTGTATCTCAAATTTTGGGGGTTTTTGTGAGTCTCCACAGTGCATGCTTTGTCTTGTTCTAAAATGTTTTCCCTCCACTCAGGTTATAAATATCCAGACCAAATTATGCATGGCTTCAATATCAGGCCCATCAAATAGTTCAGTCCTAGTAGTTCCTCAGTTCAGAATATCCTTTGTATCTCTGGATAATCTGGACTTCCAGGCAAATAAATAGCTAGATAAACAATAAATAGATAAACTATAAAGAAATTAACCACACCAAGGTTTTACAGCAATTGTGTTCATCTCATGCCCTACCCTTCAGTATTTGCCATCAGACTGGCACAGGAAAGGAATGGAAATGCACAGGTCACCTTCCTTCCCCTCCCCATGGTCTGGACTGGGTCCCTGTCCATGTGCCTCACAAAAGAGGGTGAGCTTGTCCAGGCGGGTGTGGGCTGGTGTGCACAAGCAGGGCAGGGCCACAGGGCAGTCTCACTCTGCCCAGAGTGCAGAACCACTCTATAAAATATCAATGAAAGCAATCAATCTATTTCAACGCTGTCTCTAGAACTTCTCTATCCCTTCAATTTTATTGAACATTTTGACATGTTCAACTCCCATTGAGCTTTAAGCTTGTATTTTGAACTCTGATTGTGCCAGGAACCCAGGAGCAGAGAAAAAAAAAAAAACCTAATTAGAGAAATTTCAGTCCCCTGAAGTCAATGCCACACAATGGGAATCCAGATGATACACCATAGAATATTACTTCTTTTGTTCTCCCTTCATGCTACATAAAACGGGGCTTTTTCAAGGAAGTCATCCTAGCAATAACTTCTACTAAATACATGGCACATAGCCACTAAAAGGAGAATTTAAACAATTTTCTTGATAGATACAAGACCCTTCACACAATGTATTTCTGGGCACATTATAATAAGTGGCAGCAGCAGTCTCTTCTTCAGTCTCCTGCTTTTTGATATCCTGAGATTCAGGGCTGGTCTTAAAAATGGATGCATGGCCTTATAAATGACACAGCAGATTGAAGCATGCTCATGACATGCTGCCAGATTGATAGTCTGTTGATGGCTACCCCGTAAATTAGATCCCCTCTGTTCTGCCTGCGGGCAGAGGCTCAGGGAAAAGGAAGGATGGACACAGCAAAAGCTGACAGAAGACATTAGGACAGAGGAAACACAAACCCAGGTGAAAGGCAGAAGATAAGAAGCAAACCCAGCTGCCTCTGTTGTGCTTTTCTGTCAAGTTCCATGAGAGAGAGGATATTATGGGGAGCTACCCATCTTGGCTTGTGTTTCATTAGATGTGTTTTCTGTCAGCACGGGGCCTCCACAGAGCTGCTCATCCTCTCCTCTTATGCAAAGCCTCAGTACCTACCACATTCACCTCCTGCTGGAAGAAGAGGGAGAAGTGAGAAGGAGTCCATGGAGCAGCAAAGGAGAAAAGATTTACCATCCCTGTCAGGAGAAGCTCAGCTGCTCTGAGTGCCCAGAAGCTCTGCTCTTTGGCCCCACACTGGGATAAATCAGCACCATCTCTGTGACACTAACAGATTTATATCAGTGCAGGGTCACAAACAAGTCCTCTGGTGTTCCCACTCCAGGATATATTTCCCACTATGATTTCTAAATGTAGGGAGAGGCAAGTGAGTACACGTGCACGCACACACTGGCAGGCACCACTCCTCTGCATTTAGGCACTCACAGGACCAGAGGGATGTTCCTCCACCTGAAAATGAAACAGAGGTAAAGTAAGCAGAGGAGTTTGCAGCAAGTAGGGCTGCATGTGGTTACTTTTAATGAAAATGTCAAGTACCAGTTCTGCCCAAAAGTGATCTGAGCTGAAAACCTCTTTTCTGAGTCAAGCTGAGCAGGACTTAACATCTTCACTTCTTCTATGACAAATTATTGTCTGAAATCAGCAAGATAAAGTAGATACCTGATGTGCACTCTTCTGTCTCCCAGAGCTGGAGAAAAACAAAGAAAACTTTTGCTTCTTTTCATTGCAAACTTGAAAAACAATCAAAATCCTGGAAACCACTGAAAACAAGTACAGCTTTCCACTTGTCAGCCCTGCCCCAGTGACTGGCCCATGAGCTCAGTAATAAACCTCTGGTGCTTCTATTGCTGCAGCTCTAATCCAGCTGCCCAATCCTCAAAATAACTCTCATTTCTCTGGGCTGCAGAGGTGCATTTTTCCTCATCTTACCGATGGGTGTGCTCCCCATCACCCCAGGCATCCCCTACAGTCCTCAAGTCCCTCTCAGCACACTCAGGTATCCTCAGCTGATGACACCCTTGTATTTCACCAGACCCAGATTGTTCCTGCTGCTTTCACTCCTGAACAGGCTCCTGTTTGTCCAAAACCACTGAAAGGAAGCAGCTCCTGCACATCCCCATCACAGTCCCAGTGTGTGCTACAGCAGGCCCTGACAAGAGGGTTGATTGAAACATCTCCCTGAAGATGCTCTGAAACAAGTCTTGGAGCATCTGATATAAGGTGCCTTTATGAAAAAAGGATTCAGATGGATGAGGGCAGCAGGTGAACCACTAACATGGACAGAGACTGGCATAATCAAAAGAAAACACAGAGGTGCCTTGCACAATATTAATTAACAGCTGATTTTTGCTGGAAGAGTTCAGTAAGTGGGATGGTTTGTTCAAAAGAGATTCTTAATTTAAAATTCTTTTGCCAAACATATCCCAGTAAACCTGTATTTTGCTTAAAAAAAAATCCCAAGCCAAAAACAAACAAAAACTCAACAACAACACAGAAGAAGGCTTTCATCCTTCTAAAGATACATTGAGGGTTGAAAATCTTTACTTTCTGGGGAAAGACAATCAGCCTGGTCTGGGTAAGCAGCAAATTATCAGGCATCTTACACCCTGAAATCAAAAATTTATCTGCTCTTTCAGAGTAACACAGCCTGCTGTAGGGCTAGAAGAGTCAAGTGAGCAGGTTTTGATATTTTATAAGGCAATAGTGCCTCAGCAAACTACTCCAAATAAAAGAAGGTCCTGTCGATATCCTGGGAGGATGAAGACAGCCCCCTTAGGAGAGCTCACACACTTGATACAAGCACAGGGGGACAATCACTGCCCTGGTCCTGCTGGCCACTCTATTTTTGATCCAGGACAGGATGCTACATTGGCTTTTTTAGCCACGTGGGCACAAGCTGGCTCATGTTCATTTAATACAGTAAATGGTATCACACAATCAAAATTATCTCTGAGCAATGGGAATATATATATATATATATATATACACACTTTTTATAGATACACTTTTTAACCAGCATCTGTGCTGCTGCACATCTGTGTAACTGTGAAGCTTGGTTGCGACAGATGCAAAATATTTGTGTGTGTTTTCTGAGTGAAGGGCAGCAGACTGTCACTTGCAAAGTACATGGTGGCAAAAGAATGTTTAGACACAGAGACATGAAAGGGAGGATTGATCATTGCATTGATGTGCTCGCCAGTGGGTCCATCACTCACCCAAAAAAGTGTCACTGGTGTCACTGTTTGCAGACTTGAGGAGCTAATTGATGCAGCTGCAGATGAACTCAATATTTTTGCTGGCAAAATAACTTGACGTGCTGCTGAATTAGAATGGAAAGGAGTTGCAGGTGGCCTGATGAGAGGTGCAGCAGGAGATCAGGGTCACTCCACGAGCACAAAGCAGTCTCAGAACAGAATGGGGAGACACTGTGGGGCTGGGGCATCTGTGAGGGCAGGCAAAGTCTGAGAACCCCCAAACAACTTCTGGTCTGGAGGATCAGAAGGTGAACAGCTGGAATACCAGCACTGTAACTTGGAGATCTCTCATTTAAAGACATAAATCCACCCTCTATTGACAGCCTGAATCAGAAACTTCAAGTTTGCACTCACCTCTTTATGATACTGTCTTCAAACTCTTGTCCATTCTACTATCTCCTGTTCTTTTTTTCCTGTAAGAGCATTTGGAGAAGTTTAAGTTCACGTGCTAAAGTGACCCTCAGTGATTCTCTGGATAGATATGGATCACATAGTTCAAGAGATTCTTTTTCCAAATGATTTCTTTTGCACTTCCAAGTAGAGAATTTTGTTTAATCTCAATGTATGAAATTGTTCTTGTCAGCTGAAAATGTTGATACTTCAGTTTTTATCCTGTTCTCCAAACCACACATTAACATAAGGAACAATTTCTTAGAACAGAACACTGTGTTATGCCCTATTAAATATTGCCATATTGTGAAACAATGATTTCCTTTTATTCTTGGTATATGTATTTTTGCATTCTTTGTATAATTCTATATATTCTTTGGAAATCTCTTCTCTTGTTTGGTGACAGATTTCATGACAATCTATGAATATTAAACCACCAGAAACTGAGACTCCTAATACCTGCCAAGATTTCATGTACCTCTACCTGTCTCTTGGCCTTATCAAGGTACCAATATTAGGAATAAAGATTTTAGGACTCCTCCTAGAGCACCAAAGCATCAGACCAGGATCTGTTTCCCTCTTCCAGAGGCTTTCCCTAGTGCTCAGTGTGAGCTCTGCAGGAGTAGAGCCACTGACGATCAGTGGGGTTGCATTGGTGTTTTCCAGCACCCACACTTTGCTCCAGGGATCAATTTCTGACCCAAGCCCTGGGTACAGGAGCAGAGACAGCACAACCTGCAAGGACAGGTTTTGGAGTCAGTATGGTCATGGTGAACCATCTGTGTTCTTCTCATCACTGCTTTCCAGAAATACTTTAAAACTCACAGTCCCTACTCTGTTTGTTTTTTTCAGATTTAGAAACAAAGCACATAATTAATGCTGCACAGAGATACATTTTAAATGAGGGGGGAAAAGGCCCCATTTCCCACCACCAAAATTTGATAAGAAACATGGAGCATTGCACTGTGAGTTCTTACAACTTACAGAGAGCTTGATCATCACACAGGGCTGAGTGGACACTCTTGTGAAGAATTCTGTGCCTGCAGGCTCAGCCTCATCTTCCTAGTCCTGAAGAGAAAGAAAAAAACCAGTATAAATGCATATTCAAGTAAATTTTCATTCACAAAGAGCAAGCTGGGGAACTGCTTTTTGTGAATCTGTTTATGTTAAATCCATTATATGTATGCTGGTAGCTCTCAATATATTTTTACTGCACTGGAAAACAATGGCAACTTGTAAATTCTCCTGCCCCTAGTAGAAAGGCTATACAGCCTCTTAGATAAAGAACTTTTTCTTTTATTTTTAACTAATACCACACAAAAAATTGTATTGAATAGCTGAGCTTAGCAACACTGCAGGAGGACATGTTATGAGAAGTTTTTTACTCACAGACACTAATGCTACACACAGGAAATAATTATATATAGCAAGTGGAGGAATGTGCAAATTTACCAAATGTTTATTATTTTGAATCCTGCACTCCTGTATGTTTGCAATCATAAATCACTCCTCACCTAAGAAATTGAGTTTCAAGCTCTAATTTTCCTTAACTGAAGCACACTACCTATGGTGCAGGCAACAAAAACCTTCCAGCACCCACACAAACACTTATTATACTTGATTTACACCTTTTTTCCCTGTCAAAATAATCTTCCTGCTCATAACATTTGATCAGTTACTGTAGAAGACAATATTATAGCTGTATGGGTGAAACTTGGGGATATTTATCTATACAGTAAAAAGAAGAAATATAATATCATGGGTTGAAAAAAATAAGCATATAGGTAGACAATTCAAGGCCAACTTGACAACTCTTTCTTCATGGATTTTTGACATTTACTCCAGTCCTTAATTATCTGTTCTCTGAAAAAGTTTGTTTTACCATGCACTGAACATGTCTTGGGAGACAGAGAGGGGAAAAAAAGGGGGAAAAATCATCAGTGAGAATAAATTTTCCAAAAACTCAACATTTCTATTCCCTGCTCCCCAGAAGCCACAATGAATCACATCCAGTTGTGTTCTCTAAAGGTAAATTTCCACAGAGCCAACATATAATTTAGCATCATAAATAAGAGCATAAAATTTGGGGATCAGTTTGTTACAGATTTCTCCACTTTACTCACAAGTCACAATTCCCAGTTCTACCTTTTTTAGATGGAGAACTTATTCCTGAAATAATTTAAAATATATATAATTTAAAAAATAAATAATTTTTAAAAAGTAGAGGACAACTTAGGCCTATTACTGAAGGTTAGCTAAGATAATATCCTTTCCACATTCAGCTGGTGCACAGAGAACATTTCTGTAGCAAATCCTTCAAAAAATGGCAATAAAAATGCAGTAGAGTTTAAGCAGAGATTTATGAGTGGATAAACTGCAATCAACTTTTAAAAGAAAAAAAAAAAGAAATAATTGAAACACTACAAACCTCACATGAACACAGTTTATGTTTATAAGAATTATACATGAGGCAAATAAAAGTCTCTATAAATTGTCAATATGGAAATATTTACACTGAGAAGGTTATTCCTGGTAAGACACCCATGCAAACACAAGGAATGTCAGGCACTGGAGAGGTCAAGGCCAGAACTGATTCCTGGAAGGAACTCACCACTGTTAAAAATTCCATATTTAATTTAGAAACATAAAAGCCCGTACAGGCCTTTGCATGATCTTCATGTAACTTGTTGCAGGTAAACTAATTTGATGCCTGTGCAACCTCGTCTTCACTAAACAGCTTTTACACAAAATAGCAGGGTTTTTTTAGCTTTAATTCCTTCCAAAGTGGTAGAGAGAAACTGCTGTGCAGCTGTAAGACAGTGCCTATATGTCTAAGATGCTCCTGAAATGCAGCACTCCTGCCATTATTCACAGGCAGAGAGAGTGCCTTGGTGACAACACACTTGGCAACTGGCTGAGTTGTTAACTGTAATAAAATTATTTGGAACAGAGAGGCCTGATGTTTTTATTAAGCTGGTCCTTACAAAACCATCACAGCAGCAGAGCTTTGAGAGTCACAATTTTTTTTTCCATTCTATGACACCCATGAGTGTGGAAACACTGAAACAGAGAAAAGAGTATTTGTTCTTGAAAGAAACCATTGGTCAGTATAAATGAGAATACATAGGTGTGTGTATACATACACGTGTTCTGCATATGCAGGCAAATACATTGAATTATTTTCACATGGAGCTGCCAGCTGCAGCTCGAAAATGCTGAGGTTTGTGCTGGGTCTCACCTCGAGACTGAGGGGGTTTACACTCCTGCCAGGAAACTCAAGTGAGATCCCTGAAAAGAGACCACAGCCTCTCCTCTAGCACTGGGTCACACATGAAGAACCAACCACCATCAGCTGCCCAAGTGCGAGCAGAATTATCAAAAATCTTGAAAGTAAGATATGAAAAAAAAAAAAAAATTAGAGGTACATGTTCAAACCTACTGAAAATGAAGAAAAATAGCAAATTAGTGGCTCTTATCACTTCTAATTCAGTCAATGCTATTAATTTTGAGGGAATTGGAATGGAAGGGTGATAGTGGGTGTTGGAAGAGAATCAAGTGCACCTACTGAAACCTTCACTTCATCTTGCAAAAATGATGATTTTTGTTCTGTACTCTTCATGTCCTGAATTTCTGTAGTTTACTGTGAAAATGAGTCACTGGAATTTCCACTGGGCAGAGTGGGAGCTGCTTTTCCAACACATGATATGTATCCTGCATAAAGTTCTAAGTAACAAAACCCCAGCACTGATTAATTCTTTCCCAAGATTATTTGAATTACTGCTTGGAGGTTCTGGAACTTGGAGTGACTCCAGCTTTGGTGAGCTTGATATACAGGAGAAAATATGAAATATCTGCTCTTCCAAAGCCACAACAACCACTTCAAATATTTTTCTAAGGTGATAACATGCTCTGTCTTCTTAGGGTGACCTTACACTAAGTAGTAGTGGAAAGAGACTAGCAAACCCCATTCTTTCCCAGTTTCACCTTCTAGATCAGACTAGGAATTCCAGGATTCTGTAGATATTCCTTTCACAGATTTAACTCAGGCTTCAGTCCACTGGAATTTTTCAACAGAAGAAGTGCAAGTTCCACAAATTGCACTTGGCTGAAGTGACACAGGGGTGTCACCCCTACATGTGTGGTTCCTCTACACGTGGAACTTGTTCTGGTGATTTTTACAAGCTCCAAACTGAAAGTCAAAGCCTGCGTGGCAGGAATGTCCATTTTTGCCATCCCATAATTGCTTCCATCCACCTTATAGCCACATATCCCAAAAAATGCCACCTAAATGTCTAAAATTAAGATCCCATGTTCCAGCGTTGGCATTTTGACAGAACCAATCAGTTCTCAGACTTGGTTTAGTGAACACTGGCATGGAAATTTGTAGAATTAAGAGTCTGGAGGGTTTTCATTTTCCCTTAAGTGCTGGACTTCTGATTCAGACAGCACTCCCCAGGCTGCACCAAGATCACCTCCCTTCCTGCTGAGCTATGAAATGACCTGAGAAGCCTGATCCAGAGAGAAAAAGGAATTCATGAAGTACCAAAATACATATCCAAACATGCAGTAAAAAAGGAACATGTTTTTGGACACAAGCCATACCATGTTAGGCAAAATATTTACCATTTCCTGTGGAAAAAGCAAGTCTCTCTTCCAAAACACTTTTGTTTTGTCTAAAAAAAATGAATAGCCAATATCTCTGTTAAAGATAAAAATGAATGGAACTACTATTTGCCATTTGTACATATGAATGGTGTTTCATTTTAAGCTCTTTCAGAGTTTGCATCCTTCAGATTGCATGTCCAAGTCTGTCACAAAAAGTCAACTAGAGGAGCAGGACCTTATAGTTAAACTCTAATTCCTCACCACTGGTTGCTGCTCAACTCTCCCTATTTCTCTTCATTAAAATAAGAAATGTCTAATTAAAAAAAAAAAAAGTAGAGGGAAGCCTCTTGTTTTTCTGTTTTGTTTTCATTGGGTTAAGGTCCACATAAAAATAATTTTAAAATAAAATTAAATTACTGAAAATAAGAGTCATTTGGGAAGTCTGCAGACACAAATATCAAATCTTCTCTTCATTAAAGTCAGCAAATCCTCTAAGGAATTATTTTAATGTACATAAATTATATCTAGCATATGCTGTATGATAAAATAACACAACAAGACCACGTTGACCACAGAAAGAAAAGTCAAGCTGAGCAGTCTCACTACTCACACCAAGCTGGGCTTTGCTGAGAATTGAGTCCACAGGACTTTTCATGCCTGCAAAGGTACATTTTCAGAAATTACATCTGGATAAAACCTATACTGTTGGAGGCATCTGATCCACCTCTTGTGCTGTTATTTTTCTACTAAATATCTATTGGCTGCAGAATGTTTCATAAGCAGACAGAACAACAACAACAACAAAAAAAGAACTGCGTCAAATTTAATATTAAGGAACACATCTATAACAACTCTTTTCTTCATAAAAGTTCCTGTGCCTGTTTTAATGTCTTTTCTCTGTTTTTCAGTATTTTCTAGCTTCTGCCTACATCTGCAACAAGTTTGGCACATAAAGTTCACAGCTTTGTATAAGACTCCAGTGCCTTGTATTCACACTGATGGAGTATATGATTGTGTACAGATGCTTGTTTTCCTTTTCCAACTAATTTTTCCTTTCTTATGCAGACTTCTCTTGGTAGTGTTTAGAGTAGAAGAGGGGTTTAGAGGTGAAGCAAACTAAAAAGGGTGGGGTCTTGGAAAGAGTTGCATGGAGTGTATGCAGACTAAACCTTTGCAAAGGCAGGAATTTGCTGCTCAAAAAGAAATGACAGCTGCCCAGTCCTATTTACATACCTGAGGACACTCTGTAGGATGCAGTCATCAGAGCAGCTGACAGAGCTTGGGTTTTACCACATCCTAGTGCAGGACACTTCATCTCCCAATCTTCCAGTTAATAAATTATTTTACTTTTGCCTGAACATTTATCTTGCTAGTGGGATAAAGAATTTATGGAATTCAGATGAGCACCTACAGCAGGACACAGCACCAGTCACACCAGCTGCCTGATGGGTTGGGGCAGGGAGCAGCCAAAATCCACAGCCTGGCAGCATCCCTGTGCCACACCTCTGTGTCCCACGATAACTTATGGAGATGCTGAAGGAATGAATAATGTTGTTAGTCTGGATTTAATGCCAGAGATCTCATGCTAGCAGACAATTTTGGAGAGCATGGTGTTGAGAGCTGTGTTGTGTTTCCAGCATTGCAGCAACTTCTCTCAGCCCTCCACAAAAGAGGCATGATTTGTTCCACTCATCACTTTGGTTAGAACAAGACCCTGAACAAAAAACATGAAATCCCAGAACTGTGATTCTGTTTCTGTGTCCTGCCCAATATGGAGGTTTAGATTAATCACTCAAGCTCAAATTTCCACAGCCTCACTCTTCTGGGGTGCCCTGAATTTTAGTGTATTAGATCACATAAGGATTGCCAGAACTTCAGAAGTTCCTTGTGCTCTTAAAACTAAAGACTTAACTAAATGAAACCCAAGTGGTAAGCAAATCCCACAAACCAGTCTTTTACAATATTGTCTAGATATTTCCCATCTGCAAAAATGACAGCAAAATCCTATCTCAAGACAATATTATTATCAGATATTTACTCAGACTGTGGATGGAGGAGACTGTCCTTCAAATTTTTATGAAATTAGTGATCCAAGGAGAAAGGGACTGACACTGTGAGATGTCCTGCTTCCTATTTCACAAACCTCCTTGTTTTCACAATTGTTTTCCTTCTTGCATTCTCAATTTAGCCCTGTTCAGCTTTCATGGAAAGCCACTACTTAGTCAAAGCATGGAAAAAATTATCAGCACTACTCTATTTTTATTTTTTTGTTGTTTTTTTTTTTTTTTAATGCACACAAATTACACATCTGGCTGAAGCTTTCCTCTCAATTACAACATCTCCACAGCTTCCTGTAAAGAGAAGAAATTCTTATTCAGGCCAGAACTCACCCAGCAGAGTTCAAACTCTAAAAAACAATTCTAGCCAAGGTCAAGGAATACAAAGTGAGTCTATGAAGGCAGGTTGGGAGTAAGTCAGTAGATCTGAAGGTGATGGATGACATCTATAGGTACCTGTCCTTTGGTTACTCTTGGAAGAAGAAGTTTATATCAGAGTTGTCAAAGATGAAGCCTTGGTTTAAGGAGTTCATGCTAATCAGGCTATGACTGACATTCTCCTTGGGTCTCCTCCAGTTGCTTTAGCAGAGAAACTCCACATGAATCTGAGACACTGAGGAATCACAAATGAGGAGAAATTTGTTTGGTGATTTTTACTGACATTTATTCTATAACAGCTAATTTTGTGCTTATCATTTTACACTAAGAGGTCACCCCTTTGCCACAGGCCTGCTCAGACACACCACTGCTTTTGCAGAGAAGCAGACACTCTGCAGGAGCTCACAGAGATATTTGTCTCCTTGGGGGCTGTTAGATCTCTGTGGTGTCATTTCCTGAATCAGCAGATCCTTGCTCCTCTTTCCTCCTCACAGCCTTGTTCTGAAACCTGGGTCTGCTCTGCAGATGGCTTGAGTGTGGAGTCTGTAGTGCATGGAGCACAGAGAAGATGTCCCCAGACCTTTCCTGTCCTACAAATATGGACAGGTAGGTCTGCCTGGGGGTCCTTCCCAGCTTTTGGAATCATGAGCTGCTTTATCTGGACTCATGGACTGAATATTCCTATTGACTATGTTTCTACAGCTCCTAGATGCTGCTAGGAAGCCATGAGTTCAGCTTATAGTGCTTCCCTGATTTAATCCAGATAATATTTCCACTTGCTTATGAGTTGGAATTGCTTAAAGTTTCATTTTCAGAGAGGGCGGTTTGTGGTTTTTTCTTCTTGTTTTAAACATGGATTTGGTCATCAAAAAACCCCCATACTCTCACTGAATTAAATTACTTCTGATTTAGGAAGAAGTGAACACACACAAGGAAAGACACACATCTGGAAAACACAGGAAATGCAATTCAAGTGCTCTGAGTAGTTGGTTCAAGTTACTTTTCCCAGGTAATTATTCTCTTGTTCCCCTTCTACTCACAGACATTTGCTAACTGCAACTTCAACATCAAGTACTTTATAGACTTAGAATAGAAACAAAAGTCTTTTCAGCCTGTAAATAAGCATGCATACCTTCAATTTGCTGTGTTTGCTAACAAAGGATCTCTGCTTTCTTTACAAACAAAGCAAAGGAAGGCAACTTTTACCTGGTTTGCCCAAAAACAAATTTATGTCTTCTGCTTCTGGTCCTGTAAATTACACAGAGCTCAATTTGAACAATTTCTCTCCTAAGAGTCAGTTTTCAACCTGCCAAATTTTCACAGCATTTTCATTGCCTTGGATTCTTGGTATCCTTAAGAAATTTAACCAATCCATTACAATTTCAGTTTGAATAGATGTGCTACCACAGAAACAGTTGGTAACTGTGCATACCTTTGGCAATTTCCAGTGTAAGCTGCCATTTTTCAGTAAATGCAGATCCATTTTTGTACCGGTGAAAATACCTGCATTCAGATTTTCAGCCTCTGTATTTCCTGAAATAATGTGGACTATTGGTGTCTCATCACCCTACAGGGCTCCCAATTCCCAAGACAGGCATCAAGAAGAATCATGTTTACCTTAAGCTAGAGCTAAATATTTCAGTTTACTGTTAAAAATGTCAAGTAATTAGAAAGTAGTCCCAGAAATCAACCTGCCTTTCAAAATATTCCAACAATTTGTGTGTGGCAGAGGCAAAAATGTGACTTGGAGCTTTGGTCTGCATCATGGCTGGAACCCTGAGCCTCAAATATATCCTAGAGCGCAGCTGGGTGAATCTTAGTAAAAGGAAGCTTGTCCCTTTAATGCCTTGTTGCACTCACAGTTCTTAAGATATGGTGATAACCCAGGTGTGAATTGTTGTGTTTGCTGATTTACCTCCCCCCAAGTACCAATAGAAAATGAGATCCTCCATCCCATCTTTCTTCCCCCACAAATGTATCCCCAAATCTTCTCTTACAGCCTTCCCAGGAGGTGGGGGTCCCTTTGCAGCAGCTCTGGGAAAGGGCCCTCTGCCATTTCTTTGCCACTGGCTCAGAAATCAACCTGGAGTTTGGTATTTGTCCCCTTTCCCCTCTGGGACCAAGCTGAATTGAGTTCTCATGCTTCTGCAGGGAAGAGGTTGCAGGAAATCAAGAAGGGACTTTCTCTCAGTGCCCCAGATAAACATCAGACAGGGAATACCAATCTCACCCTCTGCCTTTTCCAAAAGAAGCCAGCCATGAAGTCAAAAAATCTAAACTATCAGTCTTAGCAGTGCCTTCCCCAAGTGCCAGCCCTGCTCTTGAGTTTCACAAGCAAAGGAAAAAGGCAGGATAAGAATCCATCAAAGCCTCAAATCCACATTTATTCTGAGCCCCCAGTTTCTCATTTTTTGTTGGCCTCCTGATTTCTAAATCTGAACTCTTTTCAATCACAACAAACAATGTGATCCTAAATAATTCAGTAGCAAAAGGCCTCTGTTGGGAAGGATGAAAATAAGAACATACCTGCAATTTCTTTCAATTGTCTTAAAACAATCACCTCTATTAGCAACAGCTGTATTTAATGAGATTTTAACATTATTATTTCTTTTTTTCCGTGACTTCCTGAAATTGCCACTGGTGTATTAAAATTCAAAGCGTAAACCAATGGTGAATATAACAACACAGGATTCTTAGGATGTCATGGGAATGGGTTTTCTCTAAGCAATTTTTAGGAGCTCAAAGAGCCCCAGCAATTCAACATCTGTTGGTTCTACAGCTCCACAAAGGAAGTACCAACCTGATGCCAGCAAAAACATCACTGCTGAATCAAATACCTGGCTTAACCCACTCCACCCAGAAACAGCAAAGCTGTACATCTAAAACTATTTTCCTGATGTGAACAAGAGATACTTAATACATAAAATGTACATTAAACTCACAAAAATATTTACAGGCAGGTCAATTTTTAACGCACAATTCCCAAAAATGTTTCAGAAAACTGGAGAAGAGTGTGATGGCATTTGCTTCAGCATTCGAGAATGCCATATCACACCCAGTCTTCATTCCTAACATTTGGAAAATACCTTTGCAGATCCAGCTTGGATCTCTGTGTTGGAAGTTTCGTATTGAAATTTTTGAAAATCCTGCCTGTAGTTCTTGCTTGTCTTGCAGTTTTAACACTGACCCATGATTGTTTATAAATGCAAGCATTAAAAAAACAAAACAAAACAACAACAACAAAAAAAACCCACCAAAAAAACCCAACAAAAAACAAACAAACAAACAAAAACCTTAAAATGAGTTATTCCTTTGAGAATTGTGAAAAAGAAATGCAGAAGGACTGTAATGAAAAGAAAATTTTATACTAAATTTTGATATTTAAATTTTATTGCCTTTCTCAAAATCAAGTCTTATACAGCTGTGTTAGAAACTAACTATTCTAGCCAGGATATTCCTGAATTTACAGCTATTTTACTGAAGACTCCATTCTGTCCAATTCATGGTCACAATGAGGCCAACACTTAAAACCCCACTCACTTCATAAGGGCTAGAACTCAGCACACAGATTTTGTTAAAATGTCCCTGTGACCCCTTAATCTTTTTATACAAATATTTTTCCAGAAATTACTTTCAGCATTCAGCAGCAAGTGATATGAGTTGTGTAAATGCAATTAGCTAGAATTTTAAGACTGATTTTTTACATATGTTTTTTGGTTTTACCTCTGCAATGAAGGTAAGGCGTCAGATTGATTTTATCTTTCAACTCTGCTCTCTGTGCATTTGCACATTTTTTTTTCTTCTTCTTTTACTAACATCTGGAAATGAGCTGCAAGAGGCTGTTTCCCCATGTGAAGCAGCAGAAATTTCTTTCTCAGCCAAAGAATCCCCAGCCACTGATGGCACTTCAGAAGCTGTTGCTCAGCCTATGAATCTCCACAGGCAAGGACTGACTGGAGTCACTGGGGGAGCTGCACCCGCCATGCCACAGCTCCTTATTCTCACTGTGACCTGCAGTCAGCTCTGTCCCCATCCCATCAGGTGTATTTGCCTGCAAACAGCAAATCCAACCTGGATTTTTCCCAGGCAGCTTTTCATCAGCTGTCTCAGCCTCCCTTTGGTTCCATCTGCTTGATGCACCAGTAGTGTCCATTTACAATGTCATTTCTGGCACTCTGCCAAGGATAACTATTGCTTTCTGGCCACAGTGCAGATAATATTAGAGGTGCACTCTCTCATGACTCTTGTGAAAGCAATCGCTGCTGGAACCCCCAGTTTTTTCAGAGCTGCCAACAACCCATAATGGAAGGCACACTGAGAGAGGGAATACACAAAAACAAAGGGGCAGCCATTGCCAGCAATTAAAACACTCCAGGCTGGGCAGGGCTGGCAGCCCAAAATAAAGCCTGGCTGCCACCATGGTGTGACCAGGCCTGGAAATTGCCACCGAGCATCCCAGAGCACTACGTGTTTTCAGGCAAGGAGGGTTCTGCTGTGGAATATCTGCTGAATGGACACCACTGTGTTTCCTCCTCTCATTTTAAAAATAGGAGAAAATTGCCCCTTCTGTGGCAGACCTACTGATCTAATTGCCACTTTATAAGACAGCCAAGTGACAGTCGCTGCTGCAACATTAAGACATCCTGAATATATTCCTTCCTGCACACAGTGAGGGAAGAACAACAGAAACAAAAAGTGCCAGCAAGATCATTTAATTTGCATCTCTGCTTATTGACATTTCCATAGCAACTTCATTAGGAAGTCATTCATTTTAATGCTGCTGCTTGCTTTGTTCACAAATTCTTGCTCGGTCCTCTTTTCCGGGGTGGTCATTTTCAGGAAAGTTTTTTTGGTGTGAGTCAAAGAAGTCACGCAGAAACAGAATGTCAGAGCCTTGGGATCTACATTTTTCACTGAAGGAAAAAAAAAAAAAAAAAGGAATGTGTTTGGTTTACCTTAAGGGAGTATCATGCAGATCATGATTCATGAAGGCATTTAAGCACATGCATCACTCCATCCAGGGCAGGGCTTTAACTTGCTTGACTTTCACCTGAACACGCATCAACATGAGCCAAAAAACCTTCTTGAATCAGGGCCTTAAAACATCTGTCAATCATCACTTACTATACAGGTCTATGAAGTATTAAAGCACCGAGGCCAGCACAATAAATAAATGAAGCCAATAATGTACAAACTGTTACAGGCAACTAAAGTAACTCAAAACATATGGGTTTCCACATGATCATAAAGTAACTTTTGGTTTTTGCATGGTGTATATACATGAAGGTCTTTCCTCTCTCCTGTTACTTGAGTATCTTGGTAATCATCCCACCTGAAAATGTCACATAAAATCCATAGGCCTTTTTAAGACTTTTGGGTTAAAGTCAGCATTTGATCTCGGAAAGGAAAACTAAATCATCTTCTCTGGAAAGTTTTTTGCTTGTGTTTATAAAATATATTTTTTTCAACATTGTTCCAAAGAGGTAAAAAGGTATAATGGAATCACTGAAAATTTCCTGTAAAAAAGAAATCATAAAGACATCTTTACGGAGAAGTAAACAGCAACACAAATAATGCAATTTGTCTCTTTGAAATTGTCCTGTAATCTAAGAGGACGAAATCCAAATTCTTTCCCCAAATGATTTAGCTGGGAACAGACTCAAATTAACAGATGGCAAAAGCCAATTTCATTACAGGATGAAACAGATAAAAGCAAAAGTCCAGTACCTGAAGGGTAAGAAAACATAGATGGAAATATTGAAGCTATTGAAATGCCCCAACAACCACCTACTGAGTGCAGCCTGGAGAAATATATATATGCACATTTATTTTATATATAAATCAACAAACACCTGATTTTATAGCAAAGTCCCATAGTTTTAAGTCTGTCTGCTACATTTGAGTACAGGTTCTCAAACCAGCCAAAAAGGAAAAGGAAATGTAAGACATTCATTGGTCTAACACAGCATGAGGATACAGGATATTGTTAGAACTGTTGTTGCTTTTCAGATATGCAATCAAGTATTCAGGTAACTGTTATAAACGTGGAGTTTTGTGCTTACCCATTTTTCCATACCTTGTGCTTTCTCAAGCACAGCACTTAAACAAAGCAAGTTCTTAACCTAAAGTAACACAAAACTAAATCAAAAACTTCTGAAGACTTGCAGTGAGCTTTCTCCTGAGCTAGAGATTGCTTCAAACTGAAGGATCCAGATCCCAAACCAAACAACCTGTTCACAGTAAATAAAATCTCTGTAATTATACACAACAGTTTAATCCCTCTTTCCAGTAGGTGCCACTCCTACGAGAAAATGTGAGGAAAAGAGATTTCTCCCACTCCTGAGATGGACAGCACAGGTTGCTTCACACTGAATGTGTGAATATAGCACTGATGTGCTAGAAGAGCACTGCTGAGCTCTTTCTAAGAGCACATGAGGGTTTCTTGGAGCACAGCTTAACACAGAAAACTCAGAAACACCATTCCAACAGTGTTCCCCACCTCTCTCACTTTCCAGGAAATGTTGCAGTTAAAAGATTGCTTTAACACCTCTGCTTTGATTTATTTACACTCTCCCATCCCTTATAACTACCTTGTTATGATTCATTCTGGCTTCACAACATTTCATCAGTCCTATCAGCTGGCAGTGCAGCTGTATTTCAAGCAGGGATTTACAGGTCACCAAATGCAGGTCACCAAATTTCCCAGCACCAGAATGCAGAATGTGTCCTATACACACATTCCACTCAGGTTGCAAGGTCATCAGAGCAGGGGGTTTTCTTATCTAACAAAGAGAAGGGGAAAAAAAAAAGAAAGTTCAGGCTGCCCTGGGACAAGGCCACTTGTTTTCTGCATTGTGGCGGAGCCTGACATTTATGTGATGTCAGTATAAACTGTGCGACATTATACTGTGACACAAGCTGGCATGCAGCAAGAATTTATGTCCTCATCTGACATAATGTATGGGCTTGGTCCTAAGCTAGGAAAAATACAGACTGATGGGCCTTGTTTGAATGGGATGCCTCTGGAGGAGATATTTTCCTGCCTTGTATCACTTTTATCACTGCCTAATTATGACAGTTGCTGTTCAAGGGCAACTTACACTCAGAAAAATCATTGCAGTGGTATCTCAGATGCCATGTTTGGGTAATTATCCATCAGTGAAGGCTGATTCCTCTGTAGAAATCATTACCCTGGAAGAACAAGGAGAAAAAGAAGAGGATGAGTGATCAAATGAAAATTGAAAAGAATTAATTCTGTCTCCAAGGAAGACAGAGGAAGTCTGTGAACTGGGTTAAAAATTGAACTAGAACAGAGGAAAACCCAGGCTAATCATGAACTTACCTGTACATTTCCTCATACCTTGTATGGAAATCCAAACAAATAATTAAAAAGGCATTTAGAATAAATTTAGCTTTTATGAAATTAAATTTTCCTTATTAAATTTTTAAGCCTTAATAAAGCTATGTATTATATAAACAATAACAAAAAATTGAAGAAAAACTTTATTACAGATACGTAGAAACAAATCTTCAAGCTTCCTGGTTTTAGCCATTCTCCTGAAAAAAAAATCTGTCTTAGTTAACTTTTCTACAAAATGTTTTGCTTTTAACAAGATTTCATTTTCTACTAGAAAGCACTTCAAACAAAAATTTCCAAGCACTGCTTGGAATTTATAGGGTTTGACAAACAGTATTTGCCTTGTACATCAAGTTCTTGTGTCATCAAGAGGTACCATGACACAGATGAGCAATAAAATAAACAGTGTTACTTCAGAACTGATCTTGGTTTTATAAAGATTTATAGATTGTTAGTGATTTCTCAACAAATCCATCTTTCAGAGAGAAGTTTAAAACCTTACGACTTCTAAGCGGTGCCAGCTGCTTTGAAAAATACATTTTGTGATCCTTTAAGTTTAAAGGCTAATAAAATACATATTCTGGAGCAGGGAGAGCAGGCAGGGAGCCTCTGCCCTCTCCCTTACCATGGATTATTGCAAAAGGAGGTGTCAGGGGGGTCTCATAGGACTGGGAAGGAGGGAAAGACAGGACAGACAATAATTTGTGACAGTGTTGGGTCACCATCCTTGAGTGACAACCTGCAGGGACATGGTGACACTTCTCTGTGAGCTGCACGATGCTTCCCCATTGATGAGGATGTTCATTAATTAATTAGTTTAAAAGAATAGGAAAAATCATTAGTGAAGCCTACTGCAAAAAAAAAGTAATGGATAGGAAAAATAAGGTGCAACAAATTCTTTTATGGTGATGATAATTAACAACTGGAACAAATTGCCAAAACTGCAAGCAGATTTTTCCATTGCTAGAAATTTTCACATTTGAACTGCACATTTTTTAAATTTGAAAATATTCTAATTCAAATAAAATTAATTTCATTTAAGTAATAAGATATTTGATTTGTGAAACAAGAAAAAAAGTAATGGTACCTTCTTAATTAGATAAATTAGTAATTTTTTCGTTTTACTTTCTCTTTATTTCTTCTTGAAGCTAAAGTTTAGAAGGCCTTTATTAATTGGAGAACCAAAGTCCTGGCCCATGTATTTCCCCAAGAGCATATTGTACCAAAGACAAAAAAAAACCCCAAATTCAATAACATTGGGAAGAAAAGCTGGTTATTTATTTTGATTGTATGCACATTGATTTCTCTGGCTCCTGCTCATATGTTCTCCATACTCAGGACTGGAAGGCAGTGGAGTCCATAGTACAGTGATGAGGTGATCCTTTATGTCATCCTGAGTGACAAGAATTTCTGTTTTCCAGGTTGGACCTTTTGATCTCAATAGTTCTGTGTAAACCTCAGGACTTCCTTCACACAGACAAAATCAAGAAAACAAAATAAAGCCCAGATCCATCTCTATTTTGTTTCCAGTGAACTCTGTCTGTTTAAAGTAGAAATGACTATTTTCCCAGAAAATAATAAATACTCTGCTTGGAATTAATGTACTTTTAGGTGACATTGGCGGAGAGATGATGCCTTTCAATTTAAATTTCCATTTGAAACACTGCAAAAATTAAAGAGTTCTTTACCTTAACTTTATTCCCACTTTGAAGTGAAGAAATGTAAAGATACATTCTTAGTAAAAATGTGAATTAAGCAGTGGAAAGGCATCAAAATTACCCAAATACCCTCTTTTTAGATGTCTGTGCTTCTCAGACTCATCAAGCTGTTTCCTTCTGGCACACCAAGGCAGAAATTAAACTGCCTCTCTTCCATTTGGAAAGCAAAATCCACAAAGTTTCTATTTGAATAGAAACCTTGTCCATATTCTCCCCAAACTTCCACGAGCAGCCCTTTGACACACGATACACCAGTGAGCTAAACACAGCAGGGCAGGCAAGGCAGGGATGGCCCAGTGTCAGCCCTGAGCCTCCAAAAGGAACCTGATTCCCTTTGTCCCTGGGTGCCAAGGAGAGCTGATGTCATGAAATGGCTATGAGGAACAATAATACCACCAGAACTGTTTATTTAATTAGCAACAAGGGCAAACCCCCCCTAATGCAGCTTGATCAAGGGGTCAGCTTGAGGGGTCTCTGCCGGAGTATGGGTAGCCTTCAGTGGTTGAGGCTTAATAATAATCTCTAGACTTCAATTTCCTACTAATAAAGGGTAATATAATGTAGGGTAAGCCCTCTTATTTGTTCAGATCTTTTTAACCACTGAGGAGCTAATATGCAACAACTGAACAAACAGTGGCCACACAGGTTTCATTTTTAGAAGCACAGATGACCTCTGATGAAAGAAATGATCAGTCAAGCTCTGAGGCAAGGATGGACAGCCAGCTAGAAAATGCATTCTTTTTTTTTGCTGTGCACAAAAAAACAAAAAAAGCAAGCTACTCTGAAATAACCATATGCAATATCAAGTAAAAGTGCCTGAAAATGATTGTGGAATTGCTACAGTACAAAAGCGTTGTGGCTTTCAGTGAATGTGTATTGGTAGGTTCTGATGAACGTTGCAAGTGTATTTTATTACACAGAGTCTGTAGAAGTCTCTATTTCTTATTCTTCCTTATGTGATGGAGTTGCTGAAGTCTGAACATTGTCCAAATTTAATAACACATAACCTCACTTTGTTGTTTATTCCCACACACACACTCCCCCAAATATCTGCTCAAGTTCAGTCTTCCTCAGGAAAGCCCTGCCTGTGTAGCTGAAACACAAAAGTTTTTACAGAGAAACCTGACTTTGCCCTTTTTTTAAATTAAATACTAAAGTCTAGATACAACAGTAGCCTCCAGATGCCAGGGCCAATTTCAGCACGAATGCAGGACAGCAGAGACATGCACATGCCCACTTGCTGGAGGGGAAAAATAGTTCTCTTTAATCCAGGATTTTTCTTCCTGAAATTTCTGGGGTCTTGTTTCCAGTATGACCACAGCTGTTTGAGTTTGGTTTGCAATTCTTTGCTTGCTCACCATTCTTTGGATGCCACCTGCCCCATCTTTCCTCTTAATTTGCCATCTTCTAATTGGCCTGGATGGCTGCTCTGCCAGCATCTCCCTCAGGGATGACCCTGAGTTCCCACTGCAGAATTTTAATCCACTGAGTCTTTTTCCCTGGGGTGGATAATCAATACTGAGAGTCATATTTATGTCCCTCTAAATGTATGAGTTATGAAATAAAACTCAGAGAGGGTGCCACGTTACCAGGAAAGAGATGCCATAAAAACAATGCTATTATGTTTTTATGCCTCTCTGACCAGAATAAATTAGAAGGCCAAGGTGGTAAAATCAAATATTGAGAATACTTACAATTATGCTGTAGTTTTTTACTCTACACCAGACTCCTGTTAGCTGAGTATTGAAAGAATGAGAAGCAAATTAAAGAATATGGTCTCCAGTGAATAGGAAATGTAAATCCTATTAATGCTTATAGGAATTACACCTATACATTTAAAGGGCAGTATAGAAGACCTTTAAATTGATTACCTAACAAATGGCTATAAAATGAGAACAACTGGTTTTTTAAAGCACTACATGACTCTATTTCAAACTCCACATTTCATGGATTTTACAGCCATGGAAGCAGTTTGTAAAGGTTATAAAAAATATGTACAATACACAGCAATGGAAAACAGCACAAAAACCTAGCATTTAGCAAAATAATAATAATCACTAAAAACTGTGGTCAATTCAACACCAATAAAATAGGTGACAATATGGTTGTAACCATCAGGCAGGGGCACTATATTGGATAGAGAAGGAAGTTCTGGTGGTAGTAAAGTAACTTAAAAGCAGCTGCTTGAAAGGCTAAAGAAATTAAACAACAGCAAGGCTGTGGAGCATCTCTGGAAAACCTGCACTGGGCCATTTTGAAAGGTCCACTTTTGGTGTAAACTACACTTGGATCCTCCTTCCTGTGCAAACAGCAAAAAAACTGCAGCCTGTGAGAGGGAGGGAGAAGGGCACAAAGGGGCAAAATAATAATAAATCTCTTATTTGACAAAAATATAATCTGACGGAATCTGATGAAATTCAGTGACTCTGACAACCAGATGTTTAATTTTATCTGCAAACATCTTCTAATGGTGCAGAACTCTCAACATTTTATTCTCATTCTCCCCTTGCAGCAAGAAGGATTATTTAGGATATTGTTGGGAACAAATGCCTTGCCAATTCCTTGCAGAAATGTTTGTTAAATAGTGATTCCAACGATTTCTGACACAGTGAGAATATGGATTATTTCAGATAAGGTTATTGACAAGGTGCTTGAGGGTACAAACCTTTTGATGGCACAGACTGTCACAGCAGGTTCCTTTCTGTTTATGTATTTCATAAAAGCTTTTGGTATCAGCATCACTCCTCTCTCATCCCAGCTATCCTCTTCCACATCTTCAGCTCCTGCATGCCATGGATTTATGGTCTCCATTCTGACTGGGTTCAAAGGCATTATCCACATTTTGCCCTCTCACCTTCTGTTTGACACAGTTGCTGGTGAGAGTGAGCTGCACTTGGTTCCCACCCAAGACCCCCTCTGATGATAAGCAGGGAGCTTTCCCCAGCCAGCAATGATGGAATAAAACTCTGACATCAGCTCCCATCCTTCCAAAGCTCCTAAATCCTCTCTGCTTAATTCTGCACTGTCTTTGGCATGGCATAGCTATTGACTTGCTAGATTGGAAGAGGTTGCATTGCAAATTAATAATGAACTAGCTGAAGTAATTAGCTAAGGACTGATTGCTTCCTATGTCCTCAAATGCTGTAATCAGCCTTCAACCACAGGCACAGTCAAACAACATCAAATCATAGCATTACTAGGAAAAAGGAAAATAAAAAGAAATAAAATAACTAAAAAACCCAGTCAGTCTTTTCTCGGTCTTGGTTAATAAAATAAGATACAAGTTTATTCCTTGACAAAAAGCAAATCCTGTGATGGCATATAAAATGGGGGGGATTAAGTATTTACTTGCAACACAGTACAGGATGTTTCTTATATGTAGTGCTTGTACATAAAAATATCCTGATTGTTGAGTTGTGCAGGTCAAAGAGATGTCCATGTTAAAAGGTCCTGTGCAATTTCTACAGCAAATCTCTGCTTTTCAAATTGTTGACTTTCTGTGAGGCAAAATGAAATAAACATGAAGCCTTTATCCTCTATTGCTTGCACAATAAGATCATTAGATAATTAAAACAACAAAAGACACACAGAAATATTGGCTATAGATGTAAATCAATTACTCTAGAAGCAATTACTTTGGATCTAAATTAGCCAGGGTTGTATAGGAGATATATAATATTTAATTTGCAGTATGACTCTGGCACAAATCCAGTCAACAGCAGCAGCCAAAAAAAGTCACCACTTCTCATTCAAGGTAAAGAACAACACAATCACTCTGCATTGGTGGCTCCAGCTCTAAAAGCAAAGATGTAATTAGTGCTGCAACAAGTTATGGCATGCAAAGAAAATTGTCCCATTACAATTCAACTTTGAATGAAAAGAGCTTGCCAGAAGGCAGGATGAGGACTAGACTGAGGAACCATCCTATAATTTCTTCTAGGTCACACATGAATTGTCAATAGAGATGTAAAATGAATTAACTTTGAGCAAAAAAAAAAAAAAAAAAGTGAAAAAGTGAAGTAATAGAAATGCATCTATATACTGAAAACCAGCCTATGCTGTGGCATAAAGTAGATTTAAAGGGATCCACTCATTCATAATCAGGGCCTGAGTGTTATTGCCACAGAAAACTGTTTATTTAGCACTTCTCCATATTTTGTAATCAGTTGTTCTCACAACAGATCCTGAGCTGGGACCAATCAACCTGCCCCTGAGATATTTTCGAAGGGGTTTGAAGAAAATCTCTGCAGCAGCCTCAAACACTTGGAGTTGCATTGACACCACACAGTTGCACCTCTGGAGATGTTTTCATAATCACTGATCTGCCTTTTGTTCCCAGGAGGAAGCCCACATGTGAAACTGGATGGGTGCCGTCTGCTGAGGCAGAGGAACCAGAGATGTTCAAGGAAAGCCATCAGGAATCTCAGTTATCCAAGGTCTGTGCTGTGTGCCCACGTTACATTGCTCCCTCCAGGAGGGAAAAGGTAGATTGTGCCTTTCCTTGAGGGGCAGGCAAAGGTGGAGAGGGGATCAGTGGTGCCAGGGCAGAGGGGATGGCAAGAGCAAAAGTTTCTGCTCTGGGGTTGGGGGCCAGAAGTGTCAGTAAGAAAAGTCACAGTGACAGTGTGAAAAACCCCTAGGAATCAGTGAGAATTGTGCTGAGTTTGCTGTAACTGAACAGGCTGGAAACTGGGATCACAAATCCTTCCAGGGGAAGACAAAGTAAAGAAGGGAGGATTTGTTTGACATCTCTCCTTTTTCTTTCTTTTTTTTCTGCTTGGGTTTACCTTGTCATTTTGAAATGTCCCATTACAAAAGGCAGTGGTTCTTGCCTTTTTGAATGAAGAAAGAGAGGACACCTGGGCAGGCTGATCCTGGACCAAGACATTCTCACACAGACTGTCCCACACACACAAGGTCTTGTCTGGCTACAAGGCAACCAGAGAAAATTCCTCTAACTGGAAATCACAAGTGTTTCTTCTATTAGGAATAGCTTCATCTACTTGTTCATGGCAAAACTCACTGCAACCCTTCATGTTTTCATTTTTCCCAGTCTGAGTATGTGCTGTCTTTCTCCTGCCTGGCCCCCAAACCCCTCAGTCCCTTCCCCACTAAGGGCAAAGCCTTGGGAGCAGCTTGGATTAATGTTGCTCAGGGTTCAGTGCATGTTCAGCTGCTTTGGGCAGTATTTTCTGTCTTTAAGGAGGACCTCACACAGGGTATGCTCTGGAATTTTCAGAGGAAAGATTTGCATTTTCACCTGTTTACAAAAAGAAAAAAAATTAGCTTGCAGCTACATAAAAATATCTTTTTTTTCTCAGCCAGTCACCCAGATTTGACAAGGTGTGCTCTAGCACATGGGCCAAGAGCACCAGGTAATATCTTCATCAGCAGGTTCAAAGTGGTTTGCTTTGGCAGAACTGCACAAAGGCTGCTTTTACTTCTCAAAAAGCCACCAGGGCCCTCCCCTTGAAAACATCTGCATCTCTAAGAGCTCTGAAGTTTGATGATGTGTGCTACTCATGCTCCAGGAAGAGAAATTTCTGAAAGTGACCACTGAGAGCACAAACCTGAGGTACAGCTGGCCATTATCAGGGCAGACAAAATACACTCACCTTAGTTGTGTGACATGTAGAACCTCTCACATGTCCCAAAGCACTTCAAAGAGCTACATAATTTCAGATAAATTCATTTTTGCGTCAGGCTAATGCAACTCTAAAGTCACAGCTAAGCCTTTTCTTTTTGGAGGAAAGCCCAGTGGAGGCAATATGAAGTTTAATTTCAATTACCCCTTAGAGTGAGAAGAGGTGGGGAAACGAAGAGAGTTGGGATCTTAGATCAGAGGTAAAGAAGGTAATAAAGTGCTACAAAAAGAGAAGGGTTATAGCTGCAGCTCATCTAAAAGAAAATTGCTTAAAATACCATAAGTAGTTCTAAGAAAACCTCAAATCCCCCGTAAGAACTTAAAATAGGATGAAACTGGTGCTTGGAGTTGTTCTGAATATCTTTGTTCTGCTAAATCAACTTTCACTGCACGTTTACTCTGCCCCTCTATAAACAAACATTTGGGTGAGTAAAGTTCAAAGACAGGGTAGGGATGCAGGAAGGTTCAGTTTTAGGAGCAGGTCTTTCCAAACCAGTGATTTCAAGGCAGTCTTTGGAGGAGCAGCCCCTTTTAACACACTACATAAAATAACCTATTAAGGCAGGGGGACAGAAGCTTTTGTCATGCCTGTGCTTCAGCCCCAGCACTGTGTGATGAGGGGAGTCACAGCACAAAGCCCCCATCCCTGAGCCTGTGCAACTACTGGAAAAACAAATTACTGAGCCAGGAATGTGAGAGAAAGAGCAATTAAAATCCCCCCCCCCTTTTTTTTTTAATCAAGGACTGTTTTGCCTTGGGGGCTTGGAGGGGTAGGAAATGAGGCTTTCCAAGCTTTTGCAGAGTAGGCTTTGGAAAATATCTGTCACAGACATCCCTGTCCTTTACAGATTGTGCTCTGCCCTTTTTTTCTCTCCCTTATGGCACACGTGTGGGGAGATTTTTTAGACCTTCAACTTGTCACAAATGTAGTTGCTAACAATTTGCCCCCACGTTCAGATGCTCTCGCGATTGCTTTCTCCAGTAATTACTCAGTGGGAATGTCACAGCAAGCTCCATAAGTTACAGCTAATCACTCTTAAGTGCTGGAAGCAGGACTGTATTTGTGCAAAGAAACAGCAATCAAACACGGTAAGCAGATGGCTGTTCCCTGTCCTGTTACCACACTGAGCACAACAGATTAAGCCATGATGGATTTATCAGCACTGATGGATACATTAACACCATACTCTGTTATAGAATAAATAGCTTTTGACATTTCGTCATAACTTCTGATGCACCAATTTTTTAAAAGCTGGTGGTTTCTGGAAATGAAAACATGGATGTCTGCAAAAAATCTGCAGGTTTTTCTGTGTTCTCCTTAAAAGTTGCAGCTCAGCATCTTATATTATGAGAGACAGGACTGAAATCTCAGAGTTGAAGAAATCCATAGGATTTCTTTCAACAATAAATTGAATATTCACCTCTCCAGAAGCTTAGTGACAATCAATTCTTGTAATTGATAAGTGCCAGTATTTTAAACTGATGAAAGCATTAGCTCATTTGCCATATCTCAAGAATCACATACAACATTATGCAAACAGCAATAAAACAAACATAAGTATGCAAAGCCTTTTTCTTTCTGATTTATAGGCTGACCTGTAGGCTAGGGGAGGCTTAACTGATATTTTGCAATCCTAGCGAAAGCATACCCTCAGATTTTTCAAAAGTCCTCATCTTGTGAGATGAAGAAGGGATAAGAAAGTAAGCAATTTTCTAGGAATGTGGGTGTCAGCTGCCAGGGCTGCTGCCAGTAAATGAGCAGCTGAAATGTTTAATGGGTGCACTCGTGCACTGGCACAGCAGACACCTCAAACCAGGCTCTGAACAACTACTGCACAGTGGCCATACAAAGGGTGGTCAAGAGGTGTTCATTTCTAGACCTGCTGCCTCTAGGAAAGCAGAGTGCTAGCTGCTCCGATTGCAACAAACCTGCTAACAAACCCATGTGCTTCCCGGGGACACTGGGCATTTTTGGGGTTTCCATTCACAGTAGTGGAAAACAGGCATAAAAGCCCATTCAGGGTCATCAGTCAGAACCAGCAGCCTGCCTCTGCGTGCTCTGCTGCACCTTTTCCATTCCTCCCTTCCTGTACTTAAGTTCCTGGACAGGTCATCAGCTTGGCGTTTGCTAATTGCTCATCTGCAGTCGAGGTTTTAATCACCTGATCCATCAAAAGCCCTTCTTTCCCTGCCTGTATTCATCTTCTCACTTAGTGACATATTTTGTAATGAAAGCAGTAGATCTATTGATAGCATCCCTCAGCAGAGCGGAAGGCATCCTGCATTAGCTTTGTCTTCTAAACCAGCCTGTTCTATTACAATTGACCTTCTCTTCTTGATTACCACACAAATCACAGTCCTCTCCCCACTCCTCCCCCTGCTTCCCTTCCCCCTCACCCCCCAGTCTCTCAGAGTATTTCTTCTGTAGCCCTTCAATTGCCTGACTGCTGCTGGTAATTGGATTCATGTTTGGAGCACAGCTTTCCACGTACAAGTCTGGAATAATTCAAATAGGAGCCTGGCCTAGGGCTGAGGCCATATGTTAAATTCAGATTTGTGACTGTAAAATCTGGAGTACCCTGACAGAAGTATAATCCACTTAGCAGCACAAAATCCTGTCCTGTTTGGAACCTGCACTTATTTTCTTTGAAAGTTAAATGCCATTTCACTCTTTTAAAGTATTAAAGGCCAGGCAATTTTATTATAGTGACTTGGTGAAATGTAAAGGTGATGGTACTTTGGCAACTGCCTTGACTCACTTTAGGTTTCAGGTTTTAATGATAAAACAATAATTAAACACCATAAAATAATAATAACCCAACCTGACAGCATTCCTTGTGCATCAAACAAACCATTTCACATGATGTCTCCAGAGTCTGGAACTTACCACTGGGACCAAGCTCAGCGTAACCAAGCTGTTACACTGAAAACCTTAAGTGCAGTTAGTGGTGTCAGCTTTCCTACCACACATACTACAGTATTTCAGCATCAATTTAGTCAACTAAAGTTAAATAACAGAGAGATGAAATGCAGTCATCTTGCTCTAGCTATGAGGGTGTGCAATTTCTCCCTCTGTGTCTCTCAGTCCCTTCCACAACCAGCACAGGATTTTGTACTGACCTGCAGCCCCTGTTCAGTCCCTGCACTGACAGAGAGGAGCAGCTTCTCTCAGACTGGGCACCCTGGTCAGCTCTGACCCGTGAATCTAATTCAATCCGTGGCCCAGCACAATGGCTAATACTCTAATGACACAAATTTATTTTTCACCCTCCTTCCTGATAGCACCACCTGAACCTCCCCTCACATGAGCTTCTTCCAGCCTAAGCCATAGAAATGCCATGGCTTTGTACCTGTCCCAATGCCAGAGCACCCACCAGCCTCAGAACAGAGCTAAAGGTAGCATAAAGGCACCTTGCTCACACGTGTAAAAATCCAGCTTCACAAATGGATGAGACTTCCCACCTACCATTCCTCTGGCTCTTCTGAACCTTTCTGCAGCACCAGTTCTCTCCCAGAGCAGTTGCTACACCTAACCCTGGACCCTCACTTAGTGTTAGCTGAGTCAACTTTACCAACTGAAGGAGTAAATATAACACAGGTATCCCTACTCATGATGATTCTTAGCAATTTCTCCACCCAGGACACAACAAACTACAGGCTGTGAAAGCACCTGAGCACCCCAAAAAGAACTCAGAAATTAGGCTCTGGTGTTATTATATCCTCTCCATTGACGTATTTTCTTCTGAAATAATTTCATTACTTGAGTGGCTCAGGGCATCCCAGCTTGAGACCAGGCCTCCACCTTTGCACCTCTCTTTTTGCTGCCAGGGGAGCAGAGAGCTTTGAAAGCTCCTGTGCTGCCTCCCAGGTGGTGTGTGGTTGCACAGGTGGACACCAAAGGTGCCTTCTCTGTCTTCACAGCTTGTCAGCCACTGAAACAATCAGCCTGAAGCAATTCTTTTCTGTCTCTACATCCTCCAGAATATCAGACAAGTTTCCATTTTAAGAAAATATTTTAAAGTGTTGACATTTGACTGAGGGGTCACCTCATACCAACACAACAGCTTTTGAGCTGCTGGTGACAAAGCCCCTGCCTGTGATGTGGAAGATCTGGGTTGTGCTTCCAGCTGTCCTTGATTCAAAGCAAACTGGGAGCACAAGGGCCTCTGACGTCCCTGGGAGCTGAGCTCTTGCTGCCCTGCTTAAGTCAGCCTCTCTGCCCCGTTTTCTGTAGGCAACTCTACTGTATTTAGCACTATATGTACTCTGTGCACACTGTGCAGTTCCTGGTGTGGTGCATGAGGCTCAAAGCAGCACCTTGAAACTCCCCTACAGGTTTAAGTCTCCCTGGTTCCCATTTCACTCCATATTCATTTCAAGATCTAAACTTTACGGCTGAAAATATCACCCAAAGTAACACATTCCTGCAACAACCTTCCCTTTGACAACTTTTCATTTCCGAATGTCCTCTCTCTGGGGAAGGGTAGCTCTGGAGCAGCACAGCACCTCAGGAATCAGCCAAAATTAGTCCAAGAATGAGAAGAACTAGAAATTAGTTAAAATTTGTGTCTCCTCCCCTCCACAGCTCCTGCATAAAGTTGATCACTGCCACCACTTTCATCACTAAAGGGCTGAACTTTAGGTTGATAATGTTCACCTGGGCCCTTTGGCTCCTTTTACAATGTTATCTGTTTACATCAAGAAAGATAAATTAAACTATTTGCTAAGCTTACAGAGTTCAACTTATCTACAACCTTTAAGGCACCTGAAACCTTAAAAAATAAAATTGCCATAATCTCTAATTTCAGTGTTCCCATCATGAGAAGGAAGTAGCTGTTGCCTCCACCAATGGTGTCACTTTCCTACAACCCAGTTCTTCAAAGAACAAGAAATTTCCTAATCAATTTTGAATAGCCAATTTCTGACTTTTTCCCCCTTTCTTTGCCCCTGGGATTTAATAACTAAAATCTATCTCTACAGTTTAAGTGCTGGTGATGGCCTGATTTCCTCAACTCTACAAACAGGATTCAGCAGTAGGCAGAATTTATCTTTTCACCTACATCTGTCCTACAAACAATTTTTTTTCTGCTCTACCTGATTGCAAGAGGACTGAAACGAATGGAATCTGTCTACTGCTAACAGCACCAACACTTTTTCTGGTAGATCTTGTGTTGTTTACTTTCCCTCGAATTGCAGTTCCTATAAGTTAGCAGTGAAGTAAAAACCTCATCTTCCTCTTTCTCATTTTCACTCACCACTCCCCTTGGGAATTCTTGCCACTACCTCATCCTGTAAGCCTGAAAATGTTACTGAAGTAAGACTTAAAGTCATTAAAATTGCTTTCTTTCCTCCTACTATTTTATAGGTTTAAACTCTTGGCAAGCTGAAATGCCCTCCAAATTGGGCTGAAAAAGGCCATTTCTGGCCAAGCAGTGATGGAGAGCCTCTCCACAGGTGCTGATCGACTTTCACCTCACAGCAAGAGGTTGGAAAGATCTGACAAGGGACCAAAGAGCCACTTCAGATTGCAGGGTGTGAGTTACCTCCTCACAATACTCATTACAAGTAAACTCACTTCTCCAGACATTTCCATCAGGGTTTTGGACTGAAAGAACTAAAAATTGTTACAGTGAAAAAAACCCCACATAATAAGAGCAAACTCACTTTTAACAGATTACTTCTCTCTTGGTGGTCATGCAAACAATTGGAAAATAAAGAATGCAGGTGCTACCATCTGTATTATCTGACTTTGTGAAATCTGCCTTAAATTTACATTACATTGTCTCTACTAATGGAACTAAACAATAATTCTGTCTGTGGGAAACAAAAACTGTCAATACACTTATAAAAAGTGCCTTACTGCACTTATCCCAGTCAACATTTATTCTGTGAAATGTAATCAGGATGTTAAATGTTTCTGGAGGGTTTGAGATGCCATATTTTGCCATCTGTTCTAATTATTTTTGAATAATTTGGCAGATCTGGCTTTTGTTGCTGAACTACAGAATCAGATTTCACTGGTCTGAATTGCAACAAAACGAAACAAAAAAAAAAAAAAGGAAAAAGGTATTTAGTTCAAAACTGCAACACTAAAGTCACATACCAGCAGGATGCAATGTGAGATCTAGAACACCCAGGCTAGGGAGATAAAGTAGAGAGAATTCTTCACAATTCTCTGTGGGATTACATAAAAGTGAAAAAAATAGAAGGCAGAGAGGTGCTGGCAACTAGTTCTTGTGCAGCATATTCTTAATTTCCTGTTTTTTTTCCTTGAAGAAGTAGAAACAAATTTTTCAAGTTGTTCACCTCTTGATCAGTGCATCTGAGACCTTCACCCAGGCCCTCAGAGGAAGAAAATCATTATTACCCTTTCTTAGGTACGGAGAAACAAGACAGAAGGCAATAAATGACTTCCCTGAGGTCTGAAGAAAAGCTGAAGACAGCACACAGGGCTCTGCAGATCCAAACTGGAATGTTGGGAATTATTGTGGGGTCTTTCTGGAACAGTCATTCCCAATGAACTGTTCCAGGACATGGAGAACTTCCTGAGATGCTGGATAGAATCCAACGCAATGGGTTTCCTTCCTGTTTGGGGACAAAGTTCTACTACAATAGAAAGGCCAAATACATCACATCATGTTATTTGGAAATATGAAAATATAAGCAGCAGGAAAATATAAGGCTACTGGAAAATATAAGCAGCAGGATGATCCAACATGAATTGGTATTGAATAGTGCACAGCAGATTGCCCAGTTATTTATTTTGAAGATAACTCAGTCACTTCAGCCTCTCTCATCTAAAACCACTCTGATTTTGAAGGAGAAAAACAGAACAAAGCAAAACAAACCCCAAAACCCAGCTGGAGTTGAAGAGCCAAGCCATGAGTTCTGATCCAGTTTCTGACACTGCTGGGCACATGACCTTCAGCAGGTCCTTTCCCACCCTGCCTCATTTCCCCATCTGTGAAAGAGGCCAGAAATTCCTCCCTGTGGTTTCCAGCAGCGATGTTGTGAGAACCCAGGGATATTTGCACAGCTTTCTGAATGCAACAAAGGCCAGGAAGAGACAAAGCAGCATCTGAAGGCTGACAAGGTTTGTGTTATGATGACTCCCATGTGTATTACATTTTATGGAAAATAAACAGGCAAACAGCAGCTTCAGTAATAGCAGCAGCAAGGCTGCATTGACAGTTTGCATAATATGTACATAAATGTGCTTGCCTCAGTTTCTGTGCTTCAATCAGAGACAGAAAGGAAGAGTGTACAAGGTTGCTGGGTTTTGTTTTTTTTCTTCAGAGTGTATCTCTGTGCCAGCACTGGGCTCATGATCAGATCAGTGCTTTCATCCCCTAGGCCTAGATAAAGCTCAGGTGCAATGTGTTCTGGCTCAGATCTCTCTGCAGAAGGCAAAGGCTGCCGGGGTGCCCTTACAGCACACACAGGCCATGGGAACGCTTCCTTTTTATCAGCTGAACAAATAACAACACTTCATTATCTGCTGCAGAGAGTGAACATGCTGAAATGACTCAGGAATAGCAGTACTGCTATTTTTATCTCTGTGGTGTGGACAGGAATGATGAGACACCCTCTCCACTTGATTCTGCTCTGGCACCACCGGTTGGGTTAGACACCAAATTCCTTGTCAGAGAAGATCCTCTACCATATCACCAGATAATTTCCATTGTTCCATTTATGCCACTGCAGGCAAGACTAGCAAAATCCATTCTCATTTCAAACTTCACACCAGTTTCTAAATACAATATTTTCAAATATTGCCCTTGCTTTGGGGTGTACAATATCAGGTGTGACAGGCCAAACAAGGCACTGTAAAAAGCTGAAATACAGGAGCAGGACATTATCTACATCAGTTTTTCTGTGACATGTTTCTTTAGGAAAACCAAAATCAGTCTGTGGCTAGCAAGACAGTACTCTTACCCTTTTTGATAGCACATAATATAATTCTGACTTCTATATTGCAGTAACTTCTTTCAGCACCATAAAAATGCATATACAAACAAGGTATTGTGGTATATAAGACTATTTTCTGCACTCATGTGACTTCTATAGCTAAAAAGAATTCAACCAATGTAGTTTCTTTTTCTTTTCTGGCACCAAAGTCTCAAAAAATGCTAAAAAACTCCAAGCATTTGCTTGCAGTCTTTCACAGTGAAAATGGGAGAACATTTCTATGCTGTTCAATTGAAGCATTTTCTAGAAACTTGCTTTTTGTGAAACATTCTAAATGAAAAAAAAATTTGTTTTCTAACCAGCTATAATGGTAATTGCAATGCTAAAGCAGAATTCATTCCAGACACAAAGAACATGCAGACAGACACAAAGCAGCATATTTGGATCAGTCAGTGGACCAGATTCAGCTGGGGTGTAAGCAAGAGCTTGTTGATTTTACTGAGAAAGGAACCAGAAGATAGCAGTGAAAGAGAGACAAATAAATGAGAACTCAGAAGGACATGGCAGATTGCCAGTTTGAGATGAAGTGTAAATTCAAGTTTACATAAGGGTACAAAAGTGAATGAAGATCAAAAGGAAAATTTCCCCAAGCTGCTTTGAAGGTGAGATACTGAAAAGTCTTTCTTGTTTTAACAAAAATAATAATAACAACAAAAATTTTACTCTGGGCAGCACAAAACCAACCATTAAGAAGACCTTGGGGAAAACAGGGAAGACTTATTTCCTGATGTAGAACCTCATAAACCAAACAATAAAGAATGCAATTGGGATAATTTCAGTCTTCTTTCCAGACCTCTCTATACAATGATTACAAAGGTGCTGGGCCAAAAACATCTCTTGTGCAAGGGGGCATAACCCTCATGATCTTCAGCTCAAATGACACAACTAAATAAGCAGATACAACTTACAGCAGAATCATGGATATGAGCTTGCACTTGAGAGAGGCTGAAGCCTCTGGGTCCTTTCCTGAGGCTCAGGGAGGCCCAGGGTATGAGGGATTTCAGTCTAACCAGGAACGTGTGGGTTCAAGCTTCAGCCTTCATCTTGCAAACACCATTTGGTTCCTCTTCAGCCTCTGTTATATGAAAGCATCCTCTCCCCCACACCCAAGAGCCAGTCAACATATTCAGTTTGTCAGTCAGATCTGAATTTGATGTTTTGATAAACGGTGACATTTTCTGTGAAGTGTGGCAATTCCTGTTCCCATAAAGTGCAAGTGCAGCTTGGCTCCCATCACCACCTGCCATTCAAAGGTTGGAAGGAGACAATGTCTTTATTTTCCATCCAACTCAGTAAGTTGCAGGAAAGATTAGCAGCAAGATTGTTCCTTTGAGGTTAGAAGTCCATGCAGAATACTCCTGTGTCCTGCACAGCAGTCAGGACCTAAATTTGAACACAAATACCAACTGTCTCTGAAATATCTCTTTAACATCAAGTCCAGCAATGTTCAAATGCCTTGAGAGATTAAGATCACATCTTTTACATCTTGAAGTTCAAGCCTTCTTTAACAAAAAGATATTCTTATCCAGTCTTAATAGACCAGTCACCTGGGGAAAACTGAGCTGTGCATCCCTCTCTTCCTAAACAAGCAACACTACATCAACTGGATGCTCATCTGAGAGATGTTTGAAGACAAAAATAACATTACAAAAATATTACAACATAACATGGAAAAGGACAGAAGCAATCATATCCTTATTTTAAAATGTGCCTACAGAGAATGGCTAAAAATCTACAGCCTTGACTGTGGAATAAACCCCTAGTAGCTTAATTTTTGTCTTTCAAATTCCAAGAATTATATGGCTGGAAAATTATATCTAATAAAATGTATAACTCAGCTAATTAATACCATTGCTCATAAATTCTCACAGAACTCACCCAGCAATCACAGTAAGTGCTGTAAATGTAGGGTGAACAGTCTTCCTGTAAATCCGTATCTGCCAAAGTGGCTTAAAATACCTTTAAGTGAAGATTTCAACTAAGGAACTATTGCATAGTACATACTAAAACATGTAAGAAAACATATTCCCAGAAGAATACTCTCATATTGCCTCATCACAGACTGTAAAGTTCTGTAATATGTTTATTTGCAGGAGGCAAACACAAAATGCCGACAGGAAACCCCACATCCGAGGGGAAAAACATCATATTTAGCAGAGGAATTCTGCATCCTCAAATTACAACTGAATCCAGTACTATGACACATTCTTCAATAATCTATTTTTTTTAAGGAGCTGTACGTAAAATCCACAAGAAGGAAATTAGAAGACCCGAGACAGCACAGAAGATTGTGAACATTTGCTGTTGACATTGTATGAAGCACATTGCCATGAAAGCTGAAATTAAGCATGCCTTGGCCTACTCAGATTAGCTATTTATTTTTATTCATTTTAGTTTGTGTTTGAAGCCCTGTTTGAAATGGAGCTCGAGGAAGGACGCCTTTGTACAACCTTCTATAAAGAAATATCCACATCAGAGACAAAATTGTAATTGAACTCCTTTCTAGTAATCTATACAAAGAGGCAGAGGTCTAAAGGAAAACATAGATCAAATGTCTTAGAAGTGGAAAATAACTGCAGACAAAACCAAAATCAAAAGAGGCTATGAAGTAAGGTGAACAGAGAAATGTAATAAAAATCTCCTATGAAGATGTGGTTTATGAATAAAATATTGACCTATAGCATCCACTAGAGCTTGAATACTTTTTTAGTTTGGTTTTTTTTTTTTTTTTTTAATAAGATTACATAGTGTTCTTCTAGCTTGTCCACCCTTCCCTAATCTCATGCTCTGGATGTTATATGGATTCAAATACTAACTGCCACATACAGCAAAAAAGTTCTCAAGTTTTCTCTATTTTGAAGAACAGCACAAGAAAGAGGATTCTCATATTTACCCACATTTTTCTGATCAGGTTTAGAGAGAGAGTATCTTGAAATTTCTGTGGAAAGCAAGAAAAATTTAGACTTTAATAGGTAGTTGAATATATTATTGTAGGGGGAAAAAACACCCAGCTCCAAGTTTTTGACACAGGAAACAGATTAACCTGATCCCACACTCCATCAGCACAAAGCAGAAGTAACACCAAGTCCCTGCTTTAGAGATGACCATAAAAACCTTCTCCTTGTCTAGATCAACCTGCAAATTGAGTTTGAGCCTTGCAGCTGAGCCAGGCATGAAAAACTACATGAGGACAATTTCTTGTGGGAAAGGAACTCAAAGATGTGGGTTGGCTTAGCTTAAAAATTTACATTTGAGAGGGGTGGAGATAGGTGGCAATGGCTCAGTGTCTGTTCCTACAGTCAGGTGAGCTGGTGGCACAGCAGAAGTGGAGGGAACAAGAGTGGTAGACAATAGAACAACGGATGGGAGCTTCCCCAAGCAAGCCTGAGCACCTCTGGGTCAGACTTCTGCTCTCCAGAGAGCCATAGCAAACACCAGGGCCCACAGCCAGCTACTACTGCCACTAATGACATTTTTAGAGGGTGAAGACCTCATTGAGCCCATTGATGTTGACCCACGGGGCTACATTTTCTCTGTGCTGCTCAGTGAATTAAGCAGGCAACTGCTATTACTGAAAACAGATCTGTATATCCAGTTTCTAACTCTCAGGGTTGCTAACACACCCCATAATTTGAGAGAATTACGTCTTAAAGGCGTGTGATAGAGAAATCACTCATGAAGGACCAATGTTTAAGTGGTGGAAAAATCTTTGTTTTAATGTCAAATGAAGTCCTCTAACACAGACTTCCAAGCAAATATTGGGTGAAAATCTCACACTTCGAAATATCTGATTTAAACCAGCTTATATCTCAGGTACTCTGGAATACTGAAATGATGAGGCCCATTCCTGTCAAGTGCCTGTCCCAATTCTTTTTGCCTGGAATGTGCTGCCCTGACTTAATCAAAACAAAACCTAAGACATCACCATTCAGGATTTTTAAGTGATAATAACGATTATGAGTGGAATTTTTATGCTGCTTTTTTGCAAGAAGGGGTGGGTACCCATAAAAACACAAGTGACCTACCACCAATGCCATTATTTTAACTGACATCTGTGTGCACATTTTCTTAGGTCGCATCAAGACAGATGAGGGCCCTTTGTGCCCTTCTGACAGTGATGGCAATCATTAAAGATTTACCAGGGTCATTAAAGTGAGAAATAGCAGTAATGCAGAGCTGAATATCACCATCCCAAGTGGATTCAACTCAAGTGCAAAGAAAGCCAGCACAGAATAAGCTGAGATCCTGCACTGCCACCTTAACCTCATTTTAAAGAAAAAAAAGAAAAGGGGAGAAAAAAAAAATCACCAACTTGTCTAAAACACATGAGAGAAGCACATTTGACTTGTGTGGAGGAGGCCACAATGCTCCCCTTCCCATTAGAGCACTCCCTGTTCTTTCACACGGTGCCAGCTCCACGAGAGCTGGTGGGAGGACCTGGGGTCACTGTGCTGCTGCCAGCCCAGGAGAGGTTTCTGTCCCATTCCCTGGGGACACTGCAACTCCTGGGTCAGCCCTGCAGGGCTGCAAAGGGACATCTTGAGGTGGAGCTGCCAGGGGAGCCCCAGGGACAGCCCAGCTGCCTTTGCTGACTGTGAGTGTGCAGAGTAATCCCTGAGTCAGGGGGTTGTGCCCCACAGCCCAGCCAAGCTTGGTGGCGCTTCCCACAGCACCTGTCTGCCTCCTCATGCTCTTTTCTCTGAGCACAGACCCCATTTTGCTGTTCAGTATTGGCTGTCCGAGTCCAATGTTGAAGCAGCATTCCACCGCATATTTGAAATGTAATCCTTATGAAGGCACTGTAGCTCTTTTTAGCAAAGATCAAAAGAATGCAAAGAAACAAACAGCTGCAGATTTAATCAGGTTTAACATGTTTAACCACAAGCCTGATGTCTCATAAGGCATACACCTTGCCAGAGCAGCTATACGTAAATTATTCTAAGGGTAAAAAAAGAAAACTTTCTAAAATCATTATCACACGTGTCCCATTGTTATAATACCTTGTGAACTGACATCACAAAAAACGCTGGAAAAAAGGTACATGTGGCTTCTAACCTTACTTTGATGATCCTGTTCATTATATCAAATGAAACAGGAAAGATCTCCTACGGAAATCAGTCACTGCTCTTGTTTTAATCCATAACTTTTGATCTCCTGAGCAGCTCAGATTAAAGATAGACCTTCTCCCGTGCCTGATGTGGTGCCTGGCTGAGGAGCTGTGAGCAGGAGAAGGCAGCACAAAGGCCTTTGTGTGCCAACCCACATCCCAGGGACAGTGCCAGGCTGTTCAGTGCTGCTGGAAAAAAAAAAAAGTGCTTCTTGTCAGTCAGCTGAGAAATGAAACAACCCCCAGCACTGGGCAGGGGGGCAAAAATAATCACAGGTTACAAATCAGCCCTGTGGGGCTGGCTGTGGGCATGCAAACACACACATGCACACCTATATTTGTGAGAAAGGGAATCGTGCACACCAGCGGTGAGAGCTCCACTTGAGCCAATTACATGGGAGCACTCTCCTGCATTATGGATGTTGGGTTTGGTGAAGCTGTGGGACTCTGAAGCTCAAATCCCTTTCAAGATAACTTCTGCCAGTCATGCATATCCCAGTGGGAAAAAAGAAAACAAACCAAACACTTCATGCTCCTATCGACTCACACCTGATATATTGGTCCTTCAGAGTCAGACATAATTACCACATGATGCACAAGGCTGAACATGTTTTAAACATATGTTTGACACGGTGCAATCAATCCCAGTGCAGCTAATAATGCTAATAGTTGGTGTGCAGTGGCAATGCCCCCTCGAGCTCGTGCAGGGCTGAGATAATGTGCTTCCCGGGTCATTGGAGGCACTCATTGCACCTTCTGCCTCACAGCACTTCCAGGGAGTGTGTTATCTCAGGGTAACACACGTCTGCTGGAACCTGACTGCTTAATTACTGTACACAGAATTCCAAATCAGGGTAATTGTCATCTCAGGGTACTGCTGTGCTCTGCAGGGTCCCCCTGGATGTAAGTCAGCAAGGTATGCAGGAAAGAGAATGACCTTGATAGAAGATTTCTCTCCAAAACTGATGGCATCTCACACCATCAGAGCACAATCTGATAAAGAAAACAATATAAATACTGTCATTATATTTTAAGTTCAAAAATTTGCAATGGTTTGCAATTTGGTTTTAATATGCAATTTCTCTATTGAAAAGGTGGGGTTTGGGGGGAAATACACAAACCAGGACCTCTCAAAATACTTTCTTTAGGCCATGTCTTAGCAGTACTGAATGCTTCAGTCGTTCTTAGTGATTGCCTTTCACTTTATCTAAACAAACACACACATTCACACCAAGCTTGAGCTATGGGACACTCAACCCTGAGTCTCCAGTGGAACCAGCACACCCAGACATGAGTTTCAATCTGCTCTCTGTGGTTTAAACATCAAAAATACCCAGCATCTGCAGCTACAGACACCCAACTGGGTTTACTTTTCTTTTAGGACAGACCTGATCTCGGAGTTGAGCTGCATTTCCTCATAACCAAAACCATTCCTACAAGCAATAGGATCCCTGATCAGTTGCCATTATCTATCACTCCAAAAAGAATTAAGGACCAATCACCCCACATGCTTCCAAGTAACTTGAAAAAAATTTCAATCATATCTGATTTTCATTGGTATTTTTTAAACACTTAAATTTTGTGAAGCATCCAGACACATTTATTCATTATAAATCAGGAACTTTGGGGCAAATGAGGAACTTCATGGAAACATAAGGCTTCATATAATCTCTGTGCTGTTCTGAACTGTGGCTGCACCACCAGTTCTATTCTGTCCCCCAGAGCAATTGGTCCTGGCTTGTCATGGGATAAAAATCCATCACTCTCATTGCTTGATATTTGGGATGGCAATCCATTATCCATTAATACGTAGCACACCAGATAATATCTTCCCATACCTCACTAAGGAAAGACACGGAATAATTAAAAAAATAAATGTATAGAGCCCTAGAGGATCAATAAAGGTGATTTATTGCAGTCCCCAACCCAACAGCAGGTTTATTAACACCTAACCCAACCCTGAGAGATGTTTGTGCAACCCATTCTTTTACATAACCAAAACTGCCTTAGCATAAAAGATTACCCAAGGCACAGTAACAGCTATAACTCTTACCCCAAAACAGAGGGAATAAAAGGTTAAGAAACCCACAACAATATTAATGAGCTCTTAAAAAGGAATAGTCACAATCTTGTTTTTTTAGTTTTTCTAGAATCAGGTTATCTTCTAGAGGCACATGAGCTCTTCTAATCCAGTATTTATGTATACATGTGACTTCAATTCTGATTTTGTTCTAGCTTGGACAGTGTCTTTCAAGACATCTAGACCAATCAGGACTTCTCTAAAAATTGCTTTTCTCTTTAATCATTCCCTTTGTTGTTGTTGATACGTAGTTAAAAGTAATTTATGAAGATACCTAGTTCTACAAACTCGAATTTATTTAGTCTCCATCTATATTTACAAGTCAAAATGCATAAAAGAGAAAGATTTTATTGTGCAAACTAACGCTTCTAAGGCCCTCACATCTATGTTAAAGTCATTTTAAGGGGTTTGCTTTGAACTACAGTCAGTCTGACAGCCTGACTGAACATCCCCACTGTTCCCATAGCTCTGAGATGGTTTAAAAAGAGCTGTTTTTTGAGTCAGATTTTCCTCTCCACACGCAATTATACTTATTTTTAAGGGGCAGTGAATTTCCCCTTTAAAGGAATGTAGTTCATATGTAATAAAGGGGCTGCTTGTAGGAACACTCTCACACACACATTAAAAAAAACCAAACCCAACTTAAAACACCCCCATACAAGCAAAAAAACCCTATCAAACCCACATACTTTTATCTCTTGGGTGGATATTTTTCAGCTGTAAAAGGTGTTGCCACAACTCTTGCCCACAACTCTTGCCCACCTGTGATTTTTCAGTGTCGCTTTCCATTATGATCCTTCTCAGCTGCAAGAAAGGAGAAGAATTATGAGCTCTTTCACAAAGGATTTAGTTTTATTTTACTCAGGATGAGAAATTAAGGATGCCCTGACTGACAGCATGTGGTTTCTATTTCTGTTTATAAGCAGCCTTACAATAGTAGGTCAAAAGGATTAGAGGAAGGTCAGTGTTACTGTTTCTAGAGGAAACCAGGAATTGTAGATTCCCTTCAGTGTTCTTGCTCTCCAAAGAATGTGGAAATCTTTATATGACAGAGTTTTTCAAACACCTGCTCTTACTCTCTTTTTCTGTAGTAATTGAACTAAAGGAGAGAGCTGTGGGATTATTTACCTCTCTTGTTTCTCTTTCATCCATTACCAAATAAACATTGTACAAAGAGGAAAAAAGTTAATTTGTTGTCTGATATAGGCCCTAATTTTTTTTTAGCTACAAAGCAAAGAAACAATAATATCAGTACAACACACATACTACTTAAGGCAAAAACACATGGAGAAGCTATAATATCTCTGAGCAACATCACAATTATCATAAAAAACAAAAAAATTCTCTGCAGTTCCGTGTTTTCATTTTCCAGTCTTACTATTCACCAGCATCACAGGTGAAAAAAACCCTCTCAATTAATGCAGTTTACACCAGTTTATAAATTTACTGACAACTTGCAAATAACTGCCAATCTGTGACCTGTCTGTGCCAATCACATCTGACAACAGAGCAGGTGAACCACTATGTTGGGCACTGGAGAAATGTTCATTTGTGCTCACAAACACCCAGGCTTCACCCTGTCTTGTCATTCCTTGTCAAGCTGGGGCCTTTCTCCAAAGTTTCCCTGCAATTCCCTCGTCACTGTTTAATCCAGCTGTTGGTGACTCCCTCTTTGGCATGATGGGTGTTTGGTGTGAGTGGAGAAACTGCACCCTCTACACAGCAAATTTGGGGGCACATTGGAATTTTCTGAATTGCACAGTGTAAGCCTCACTCTATCAGGAACTATTTCTCCTTCCAGTAAAAAAAAAAAAATACTGTAATGCTCCATTTACTTTTAATGGTTGGAAAATCATGTTCCCTTGAGTGAGAAGATAAGCTGAGAGGATTTTTAATTAAAACTCACTCTTCCTCATCTTTATCCCAAAAGTCTGTTTAATGCTAAAAGCCAATCATTCCCTGGCATTCCAGACACCTTGCAGGCTACCTGTGTGCTCTCTTTCCTAAGGAAACAAGGCTGCACTTCCATATTATGAAATGGGAGCTGCCAATGCCCAGGCACATCCTGAATTCAGCTAAACAAACACATTTGTGCCAACCAACCTGAAAAATGACAGTGTTTCTCTGCTGCTTGAAGAAGAATTTTCTTAAGAAAGGGGTGCAGCACCCTTCATATGGATACAGCCAAAAAACCCCGCAGCACTGAGCTGCACACTGATGTTCCAGCTGGGAAGGGCTGAAGTTGTGGGTGCTCCCTGTGATGTCAAGCAGCAAAAATGCTTCCAGCACACTCCAAATTATCACCTCCACATCCTTTAGTTGTTGGCCCTGGGATGATTTTACCCTGGAAGTGCAAATTTGCAGAAGGAAGGGGTAAAATTAAAGAGAAATTCCTGGGAAATTAAAGAGAAGAGCTGAGCGGGAAGGAACTTTTAGATGGCTGCATCAATGTAAACCTCCCAAAGAATTGGATCTTGTCCAGAGACTCCACTGAAGTTTCTCAAGGCATGGAATTTACCCCAAAAACCCAGGAATACCATTGACCAGAACTAAATCAAAACTCCTTCCAACTAACATCAGGTCAAAACCAGTGCTGACAAATTAATCCACTACTGTCCCAACCACAAAACTGTGCTTCCAAGGGCAGATTGTAAAGCATAGACCTCATCTTTTTTGTACAGATTCCATGGCTGCATTCTGCTATGCTCACAGCTGTATCAACAACAACAAACTAAAAAAAAAAAAAAAAAAAAAAAAAAAAAAAAAAAAAAAAAAGTGAGCAGAAGTCCTGAGAAAATCTAGAAACTCCCTCATTGTGGCCTTTCATGGCAATGTGTGGTATGGAAATGACCTTTTTATGTAGGTTTTTTACATGGAAGCGACAGAAGGAGCAAAACACAGAGTATAAAAAGAACCAACTAAAGCCTAGACAAAGAAGGTCTGTGTACTTAAGCAGCACACTTAAATATGGTGAACTGAGTTTTTTTGTTTGCCTTTTCCTCAGCCTGCATTTATATCATGGGATTTTTGGAGGCAAAGAAGGTTCTAAAGCATTGAGGACATAATTTTGACTGATTTTCTCCCTCTTCCATTTTTAACATATGTTTTGTTTAGATACTGTTTTATTTAGATTGGCTGGGTTTTTAACTATTATTTTTACCACAATCTTGTTCATGCTGCAATTTTCATGATTTTTGCCCTGAACTCCTTTGATTACTCATCATATTTCTGCAACTTTCATTTGCAGGACTATTATTTTTTTGATCTTCTGCTGTTTTCCCGTATGTTTGAAGATTTCAAAACTAATTAAGAAAATTAACTAAAAAAGACTAATTGCATTGATAAATGAGACGTGTTGCTTCTGATGAGCAGGTGGCTCCTGTCTGTTTTGGATATATAAAAACAGATGGGAATGTGGCAGACTTACTTATATTTAATCTGCCCACTTCCTTGCAGACTGCTCCACTCTCCAGTTAACATTGTTAATGGCAATGAAACCTACAAAATCTTCAGATTATTTCTTTTTTTTGTTTTGTTTTTTCCATTTCTCATTTGAATTCCTGGCCACTCTTGACTAAGAGTTTCCAAACTGTTTTTTCTAAACCTTTTGTCACTTCTTCTTACAGGCTCCAAGGTGCCTAGAAGAACAGGAGGATAAGACACATGCAAAAGTAAGAAATATGTTTCTGATTTTGATGTGCCATCAATGGTATAAATAATTTTTAGTGATTTTTAAAAGAAAGGATGTTTAAAAAAACCTGCTTTTATTCCTTTTTCCTATATTTCAATATAAAATCAGATATAAAACACTCCTGTTCCTATACCCCAGATTTTTTCTGTTTATTTGCACATATTTCCTCTAGTGCTTCAAAATTACTTTTCATAATGCCTAAATATGTCTTAACCAAATGTATCAAGGAGATAAAAAAGCAATGTCTTTGTTGCCCTGACAATCCATGACAATTTTATCACTGCAGAAATAAAAACAACAAAAAATAACAGCACAACCATGTGACAGTGTGGGACATTATAGATGCCTGAGGAACGTTAGCCACTTAAAAATTTATATTTAAAATACATGCACTGCTTTGAGGTTCATGAAAACAATTTCACAGTTTAAGTGTGTTTGGAGAAAAGTTCGACATGAACCCAAAGCTGGCCACCCTAAGTTTTAGTGGTCATTGTATAAAACTCTTTTCTATACACTTATATGAAAATAGCTCTGCAAAATATTATCTGGGATTTATGAAAGCAGATTTTGTTTATACTGGCTGAAATGATTTATTTGACATACTCAAATGATGGTGCAGCACATTTAAGTGGAGGGAGTGAGAGAATAAAAAAAAAAATTAAAATATCAGAGCATAGAGATTAAATTATGCTGAAGCAAAAAATCTGAAGTTCTTCCGTACCAATTCTGGTGCTTAAACTGTCTTCAATGCATTCAACCACACAATTTTAATGTAAAAATATAAGAAAGTAGTGTAATTTTTGAGATATCTAGTGCCTAGCAGCTTCATTTGTGTTGTATCATGCAAGCAAAAACAGAATAAAAGATGAGACACACAGAGTGGGACACAAGATCTGCTGTTTAAAGTAAGGTGTGAAAAAAATGGAAGAACAAATCAGCTCATAAATGTGACAGGTGGTGATGGGCCAGACTTTCACCTGCATCCAACAACAAGAAAGGTTCCCCCCCAACTCTCCTTTTCTCATTTCTTCCCTGTTCAGACACACACACTAAACAAAAGAGCTGAAATGCAAAGATGTTTAGCTTTTCAGATAGCAGTGATGAGAAATGTCCTAAGCCCCAACCACAAATTAAAAGGATGCAATGGCATTCAAATCAGAAAAATGTGGCACCGGGGGATTTTCTGAATTCAAAGCTTTCAATATATCCAGTATATTCTTGTGAATAATAGTATGCTAGGATTCTGAAATAACTTCAGACTGTCTTGTCTTTATTTCTTATTTAAGATACCTGTCTTCAGCAAAAAGTTTAGATGCACAAGGACTTGAGGATTTCCTGAGTGCAGCTACATAAAAATACCTATTTGCTGTTCAATAAGCAAAACCTGAAAGGAACCTTGGCCAATAAATTTGAGTAAGTGCTCTTAGTGCAGATGCTATTGAATAGCAGCATCCTGCATCAGCTGTTCAAAGCACTGTTGTGAGGAACAGGATGACTCAGGGAATCAGTAATGGGATACAGAGCCTCTCACCCCCAGGTCAATGGTTATAATCCCAAACAGATGGAGAGAGCCCAGGAGTCAATGCTGTGCCATCCCTGTCTACTGCCTTCAGTCAAATCAGTCTGTGGCCTCCAGACAATTCCTTCAGAAGGAATAATGTAACCACAGCAGGCAGGAGAAGAATCACTGGCACTGATATCTGGCACCAGCAGAAGAATAGGAAAGCCAAGAAATTGTCTGGGGAAATGTGCGGTCCTTTTAAAATAAAAAAGTGGAAATGTTTCAGTAAAGATGTTAAAAGAAAATGGTTTGCAGCTGCTTTTCGTCTTTCTGTGGCACTGGCAACTCCTGTGGACTCAAACCTGCTTGAAATTTAAAGTCTTCACCACTCATAAAAACATCAGACAATGCAAATTGTGCATTCCATAAATATTGAACAAAATCTGTAACCTGTACACATCAATACACTTTGTGCATGTCACCTCTGTAACAACACATAACCTGCTGAGACACAGCTCAGACCTGCAGAGAGATGTGTATCACCATCACAATAAAGCCGTTCAGGCTTATTTACAGATCTGTTAACAGCCACGTGCTGGAAACTCCCAGCACTGCAGGGTTTCCAGGGATTTACTCCACCTTCTGATCTCCTGAGTCATTGTGCAGCCCCAACCTGTTGCTCCACACCCACTCCCATGGTAACAAACTGAACTGCACAGTGAAGAGCTTCAATTCCCAAATTCTGAATACCACTGCAGGTACAGCAAGAGACTTTCCATTACAGAGAAGCAACAATTAATAATTATCAAAAATATGAAGGAAGAAAAGGATAGTTCAGTCATTCTGCACTGATCTGAAACATGTTTAACCTCAACACCAGCAAGACTATCAGAGAAAAAGATATCAGGGTTATCTTTATCTGGGACACACAGTACTGGTGGGCAGCATCTCTTTTCTGGAAAGAGGATCTGAATTCTGAATTAGTTTGTTCTGTGTTTATTGTTAAACTCAAAGAACAAGTGCTGGGAGCCCTGTTAATCTCTAACTGTTATGACACTGACAAATCTATAAAACTGAAAAGTACTCCAGTGTCTCAGGTCATCATGCACAATGTTTTAATGACTGATATGTTAAGAAACATATCAGACTGTCAGAAACTTCCCTACAATTACATGGAAGAACCTTTACTAATACACTTAAAAAGTGGAATTTAGTTTGAGTTTATGATGCTTACTTGATGGTCTCATGCTCACCACAAGAACACTGCTCTGAACAAGCCGATACAGACTTCTTTAGATATTCTGTATCTTTCAAACCTATAAAAATTCAGATATGCTAAACAATAATGAATAATATTGCTAAAGCAATAATGAATTTTAAGATAACTTATTTATCTTTCATAAAACCTGCACTACTTGCCTAGATCACCAAATGACAGGGCTCAGCTCTCACTGTGAAAATTAGGCATGTTGGTCTTCTCTAACTTCCATGGTATTTTTATTTTTGAGTGCTCCTTTAAAACAAGATATTATAAGTAGTAACAGTTGTTAATATTTTCCTTCAAGTCTAGTGTGATTTTTTTTTCACTCCTCAGTTGTGACTCATTTCTTGTGAATTATGCATATGAGTAAAATGTATGGAAATATTTTTGTTAAGTGGAGATTAAGCTTTGACTAGCTTTTCTTCACCCACCATTTGAATGTAAAAATACTCTTTTGGTGATGAAAAAAAGAGTACATTTCTTAATTTTCAATATTTTCTCCCAGTTTATGCTAATACCCACAAAGACTGGCAGGTTCTGTACCTAGAAATAATCACTAGAACAGTATGGAAATCAATTTTTTGGTTGACTAGTGTGTATTTTTTTTAATTCCCTTTAAAATGAAATTCAATTAAAGAGAAGACTATAATTCCAAAATGAAAAACATAAAAAAAATTCCTAGGTGGGTTTCTTCTCCCTATTCCCACCCTTCATTTTGGAGCAGCCAAAAAGACATAAGGAGAAAAATACTTTGAAACTGGTGTGATATCAGCCAGTGTCAGTCAGCTGAAGAGGCTTTTGTCTTCCTCAACTCTCTCTTGAGTTGTTTTTTTTGATGTAGGCAGATTTATGAGGTCAATACCAGGATTTTGGCACCTGTTTTCCCACCAGCTTTTTAATGAGAACAGAGCATCCAAATCCTCTTTGGACAGCTCTCAAAACAGCAGCCCTGACTTCTTCATCGTGGTTTTGGGGTGACACCAAGGTGGCCAGCCCAGTGCTCAGGGCCATGAGGGGCTTTCCAGGGTGATGCGGACACAGGATGAGTGCAGGGAGAGGGGCACAAGCCAGAACTGGGGCTCTCCTGAGCCTCCTATCCACCTCCACCCCCTCCTCACCCCCAGGGGGGATCAGGACATCCTCCTGCTGACAGCAGGCTCTTGGTAGGAAAAACAAACACACCTCCCCTCAAAACCTCCTCCCAGCCCTGCAGCACATTTCCTACACCCTGCAAATGCATCCCACTCGCCTGGGCATTCACTTGGGCATCCCTCTGCCCTCATCCCTCTCCAGTGTTTCCAAATTTGACTTTGATGGTGGGATCTGGCCAAGACATGAGAAGAGTTTCCCCCAAGGATTGCTGTGAGCCTCTTCCCTGGCCTGTGACCACATGGGGAAAGGAAAGGGGGCAGAGAAGAAAGGCAGACAACAGGAATTGAAGAGGAGAGCAGACAGGTAGCTGGCCCTGTCCCACAACCAATGCACCCTTGCTGAGCTGAGAGACATAATTCCCAGGGATCAGCATGAATACATTTCTCATGTGTATTTGCATAAACCAATCACCAGCTGCTTGTTGGGTTTTTTAATTGTTTTGGTTTTGGTTTTTTTTAAGCAGTCCCTTTTGCTATTCATAACCTCCAGGAAGATAATTCATGGCATTTTGTCTAATATTTTCAGCTTGTGGAGCAGAGCTGGCTGAACTCCCTGCCAGAGGCACTGGATTAAATGCAGGTAACACTTATGAATGGTGAGTTGTAATTTACTGACTGTGGCAGAGGGGAGACAGAAGGCATGGTGTGGTTTTCAAGGCATGAATTAGAGTTCTTTGCTGAAATGAGGGTGCTTGGAGCTGATTAAATTATAAGAAATGTGCACCTGGGCCACATAAAGATCTGACATCCTCTCCCCATGGTTTGACTGATAATATAAGTGATGTACATCATAATTTCTGCATCATCTGAAAGTTTAATACATGTAATTGTGAGCTGCTTTTCTTCTCTGAAATTGCAAACACAGCAAAATTGCAGGCTTGGTGCCACTGATGAGTCATTGTTGGCCTGCTGGATCTGTATTACAATGGCCATACATAAAGGGAACCCTGACACCCCAGTTTTACCATCATTATCTGCTTCCTTTGGAGTTGTTTCCACAGCTGAACAGCTCAGACAGAGCCTGGGTCAAGTAGCAGGGGGAGGAGGAGTTGAAATGGAAGCTTTTAAGGGAGATGAGTTAGGTATGATCTCAGCCATCTAAAATATACAGCTATTTGCATGACAGCTGCAGGAAAAGGCACTTACAAAAGTATAAGGTGCATGTGCAACAGCAAAAGATCAAACATTGATAGATAAATGCAGAAAACTGAACACATTGAGTAGCAGGGCATCATTTTCCTCTATATGTACCTATTGAAATCTAGAATACAATATAGAACTTAGCCTATTTTGCTAAAATTACAGCTAAAGATACTTTAATATCCACCAAAAAAAGTCAGCAGTTCACAGTTGTTTAAATACTCTTTTGTCAATGATTTCTTCTTTAAACTTGTTTTCATCACAGCTCTGGAAGTCTGGGATGTAAATGAAGACATATTATTCTATTCAGACACTAAATCTGAATTAAAACACCCAAACGTTCTAAATTGAAGGTTAACAGCCCTTATGAAACAGCTGAAAGAAATTAAGTTACCAAAAGAATGTATTCTTTCCTTAGAATTAAAATGGGGGGAGCTGAAGAGAAACATCCATATTTACTAGATCAAATAGAGTAATATTCATAGTTTTTAACACTATAAAAATAAATATTTGGGGTAAAAATGTCTATGGAAGGATAATCTGCAGTGTATAATATATATTTGCATTAAAAGGCACTCCTGGGGAAGGGCTTGTTTTGTTCTGTGCTAACTTATGCTATTGCAAACCAAATTTCTCTCTCATTTCAGATTTTTGGAAGAAATAAGCAGTGAGAATTCCTTCATTAGTGTTCATTCTTTCTTATGCAGATCACAGCATAAGGTCTGGGTGTTTTTCACAGAAATAAAACTCAATTGAAGATGGTGCTGTTAGTCTGTAATTGCAATGAAGCCAAATGCTGCCTATCCCTTATTCACCTTATAAAATCAACTTTGAGGAGTTATGGAAAAGAGTACTGGAGCACAGCTCACCCAAAAGGAAACCCCAAACATCACTTGGATACCTGACCACCAAGCTGGCTGCTGCTGCAGGCCAGACCACAGCAGATCCCAGCCTTCCCTAACTACAGCTCAAACTGTGACCCTGGAGAGAATGAACTCCTTCAATCAAGCTCAAACTCCCCCTTTTAATCTCAGGAAAACACATTCCTCTAAAGAAAAGCCCTGTGGTAGCTCTCACACAGCATCCCTGGGATACACAGCAAGGCATGGATTAGCTCCATTGCTTACACAACATCTGCACATGGTCAAGGTTAGGACAAGATTTTGGGCAGTGAAATATCAGCTCCTGCCTGGGCATAGATTTGGCATCTCTGTTGCAAAGAGGGGATATCAGTAAAATGCACAATATCAGACATATTCTGATAATATTTTGTATGACACTGGGAAGCAGTATTATCAGCTTCACAAAAAAGAAGGGCAAACATGCACAGATTTTGTTTCCAATTTTGCAGATGTAACAGGAAATTCTTTCTTTAAAAGCAGAAATTTTCTTCTCTAATCTATAAAGTCTTCAAGGTGATGAATTTATTTTAACATAACTTAATCCTAACTAGAAAAGGAATCCAACATATTTCATTTGGTACAAGGTTTCCCCATAATTTCGTCTCTGAATGAAACTGAAAGCCATTATTTTCTCCAAGAGACTAAGTTAAAATAAGGAGATATTTACAAGTTAGATTTAAGGTACAACCAATAGCAGCTCTTTTGGTGTATGCTGTAAGCACTCGTCATTTTTTTCTTCAGTGATGGATACAAAGGGAGAAGTCCAGTTTGGGATAAGAAGATGGAAAATCCCATGGAAATCTCTGGACAAGTGCTCTGACTAGAGAGAAAATATTTATATATAGCATTATTTTTCTTCAGACCACAGAACCAGCTGAGAGACAACATACTGACTTGGAGTCTGTCTTTTAAAATCTGAACTAGATGGCCAAGCATATTAAATTAATGCTTACTATTAAGAGCTAGTTAAATTTGAAAATTATTTCAGGCAAAGGACAATTTTGTGATCTGACAAATTGAGGCTTAGTACTGTATGGGTGTGGCATAAAAAATGTAAAAGGCTTGCTTTTATACAAAACAATACTCATTGCTTTTTCAAGCTGGTAATAAAGGTAAGACAAACTGGAGAAGCAACAGAGACAGATTAAAGGACCATATCAAAGCCTTATATAAAGTTCCACAAGCTGGAAGTTGGTAACATTTTTGCAAATACATGAGGTTTGCAAATATACGTGGGACCATGGTATCAGTGACTTGATTTCACAGAGTTTGCCAAGACTCAGCCCTTCTGTGACCAAAAACTGCCACAAGAGTGATCATGCCTACACTGTCACTTGGTAAATAAACATTTTCAGTCTTCCCCAACAGTGACACCATTCTGGACAAAATCACTAGACTCTATTAGTACTTTAAATACTTTTCTTTTTTTTTTTTCCAGATTATGAGAAATAATCAGAGAAAATAAGCCAAAGGAGCACAGTGCATGCAAAGTGCCAGAAGAAGGGTGGCAGAAAAGAGGCTGATCCTGGGAAGAAATCATGAACTGGACACAAAGAAAACTGTGCAGAACAAAGCAGAAGGACACAACTGCTTATTTATTAAACAATGCTCTGCCTGCCTTTCAGTGCACAGCATCTCAATACAGTCTCACTGGGACCATTACCAGAGCAAATTACGGCTCAACATGAATAAACGTGGACAAGTCTGGGTCTAAGCTTTTAAGTGGTTTGGGTTTTGGTGGGGTTTTTTAACGTTTTAATGTGTTTTGAATTGTTTTTATTATTATGCACAGCTACATTATAGGGGCAATTCTCTATAGATGAGGCTGAACTGAGCTCTCTGTTGAAAGGTCAAGGCTTGCAAGTGTTACTAATTAGGGACACGGGCACAGAGTGAGTTATGTTTCCTTAGATAAGGAAAAGGAAAGAGACCTAGCTGTTGTTTTACATTACATGAAATCACTCCTGCTTCTCCATGACTGGAGTTTAAAAATATCATGTAACTGAGGTCCTGGTTCTTAAAGCTGCTTTCTGCCCTACCCAATAGGTGCAGAGCCACCAAAAAAAGGCAGGTATATACTAGGCTATTTCAAACTTCAGAAGAAAGCTTATCTATCACAAAGGTTCTGTCAGTCTCCCAAGAAGAGAGGCTAATATGGGATTTCTCCATCAGAATCCAGCTCAGTGAATCAAATGTCAGCATGGAGGAGGTGATGAGAATGCACCAGGCACAGAGAAAGCAGGAGGTGATATACAAAAGCTGAAAAGTCTATTTTGTGAGGTCACAGAGGTGACATTTGAGACCACTGAATCAGAATTGTCTTTTCAGGTTGCAGTTCTCATCAGGGTGAGGGGACACTCTCTTCTAAAGGAAAAAAAATGTTACAACTATTACACGGTACAGCTGGTACGCAAGTGTAACTGGAAATGAGAAAAAAAGTTCACCAGTGCTGGCACTAACCCTTCCTTACAATATCAGAAATCCCTGTGAATATTGGGAACCCAGGAACTAATGGCCTCTGATGGCCATACATGTCTAGTTAGGCAAAGGGTAACTCCTGCTACTCAACCTGTTACATTTGGTATGAGTTCAGCCTTTCACCTTATACCGCTTTCAAGAGGATCAGCTACTAAGAGAAAAAAGAGTTTATTAAAAAGGCAATGTTAAAAAAAAAACCCAAACTTATTAGACAGTGAAAGTTAATTGTTTCCTTCCAAATCACAAGTTAATCCACAAGTTAACCTAGCAGGGTGAGACTCACCTCTAAGACAAACACCCACACCTGAGTTCCTGTTATTAAGGTGATGCAGACTATGATAATTTACAGGAGTGAATGCAGTGGTTGCACTCTCCACAGCTTTGGATTGTTTTGTCTAAATTGATGACAACTCTGAATAAAAGCCACCAAGTCCAGCTGTGCTGTCTCACACTTTTCCATTAGTGTCACTGGCCTCCCAGGGGCCTCTTCTTGTGCTTCATATGTTTATGGACAAGACATAAGTGACCCTGCGTGCATCAGCTGGTCTCAGTGAGCATCTCTGTCTCCTCCTCTGCTATCCGTCAAAATTCCTCCCTGGCATTACACTGTGGTCCTACCAGGAACACAGCCATACCTTGAAATGCTAAATTAAAGGCCCACCCACTAATGTGGAAAAGCTTATTCCTGCAGGCTCGGTGTGAAGCAGGGCCCTGCAGCTGAGGAGGCTGTGGCACCTCCATGTGTCAGTGGCACAAGAGCCTCTTGCAAACAAATCCTTCCTGCTTCCCACTCAGCTCTTGTACCCGCGCTGCTGGACGCGCTCTGCCGAGGGCTGGGGACAGACCCGAGGGCGCACGGCGTCCTGCACTGGCTTGCCCTGGTGGTGCGGGGGCTGG